>WNWK01002586.1:0-203163 GCA_009830355.1 Cherax destructor | reverse complement strand
CCCTCCCTCGAGGCCTCCCTCGAGGGCTTTGGGTCATACAGCAGCTCAATCCAAGGAAGGATAGCTCCAACTTCCTTGCATCTTTATGTATACCATGAGATTCTTACTGCAACTATATTTAGCATAGCAGGGTGACCATCCCTTGTATTAATGGCATGCTTGAGCACTGACTCTGGAAACCCAATAGTTTGCTTTCTTATTGCATGTAAGGAATTAACTGTATATGATTATTAAATCAAATTATAATAATTATAATTATGAGAGCGCTAAATCCCGTAGGATTATAAAGCGCATGTGGGGAGGATGGAAGGTATTCAGGCTAAATTCAGGGAATCGGAGTACAGATCCAATTCCCTAGATCAAGAGCCCCTCACCAGCGTCAAGGAACCTCCCTTGAGGGTATTATAATCAAAAGGAAGCGGTAAAAACTGCATATGAAATCATACGTAATGGTCTGCCTAATTCTTCAGTAGTCTTTAAGCATTAAAATTAATTTGTGCAAGTGCATTGCATACTAGGGGCTTTTTGTACCTAACTGTCTTATTATATGTCAACTACATTATCTTCGTACAGCATAAAAAAAAAAAATTGAATTTAGGGTAATAAATCTTACTGGCAGAGGCACCTGCCTTCTTTGCAAGGGCAATTACATACAAAACCCATTTGGTCCCTAAAATCAAATTTTCCCCATACTGCAAACAAAACGGCAAACCCACGTTTATTGGGAAGCTTTAAATCCATATAGGTGACAGGTCATACAGGATCTTGGTAATGGGAGATGATTAGGTTGGATGCAAGAAACAAGGTGAAAATTCCCTGGATCAACAGCCCTAAACCAGAACCTGCCTCTGTATTAAGTGCTAAATCTGTAATTATTATTCTAAAAATGCAACAAACCCATATGGGTCGGGAACGGCAAATTTGTGGAGCTATTAACAAAGTGTTCAAATTAAAAATAAAAGGTTACAAGTTAAGCCCTAGTTAGCAGCAAAAACTCTCCATGCAATTAGCACAAGCCAGTGTTTAGTTTAGTCTCCTAAGTACAGCCCAAGACATTTGGAAAAACACTGAATTTATAAGGTTATACAGCACCTGGGAAATGGAAATTTAAATTCAGAATGATAAATACCTCCATGAACTCCATTACAATTATTATTATAATCAAAAGAAGCGCTAAACCACAAGGTCATACAGCGCAGCAGCGCAGGGCATGATGCAGGGATAATGGGTAGTAAGAGGGACAGGGATGATTATTAGGTTATGGAGTGCAGCGGGGCTGTGGAAAGTGCAGGGATAGAGGTAGCAAGAGATTGATTTAGAAGAGACTGTGGGGAGTGCTAGAGGCATAATCTTCAGAGTTTGTGTAGTAAATTGTTGCTGTCAAAAAGTCAATGAGAGAGTCTGAATTAAAGGAGGGTCCATCAGCAAGAAGGAAGGTAAAGAAAGGGCAGCAAAGCGAAGACGATGTTGAAGGTAAATTCTGTGTGCTCGTTGACAGAGTGGCCAGTCTAACAGAATGTGGCTAACAGATACTGGAACCTGACAATTCTCACAGAGAGGGACAGGGAGCCTCTCCATGAGATAACCATGAGTAAGACAGGTGTGGCCGATGAGAAAACGGGTGAGAGTAGTCTCCCAACCTCGACATTGATGACAAGGCCAGAAACCTATACTGGTTTAATAGAATGAAGTTTGTTATGTAGCAGATCAGACCAACGTTGTTGCAACGGGTGCAAGGTGGGTAGCAATGACAGCAAAATAGTCCGTGAATGGAACACCTCTATATGAAACTGGAAGGTCATGTACTGCTGACTGTGCAGCAGTGTCTGCCTGTTCATTGCCCTGTATGTCAACATGACCAGGGACCCAACAAAAAGCAATATCTTTGTGTTTGCTAGAATACGGCATAACCAAAGTTGGATACGAAGAACTAGGGGTGAGGTGCATCAAATTTTCATATAGCCTGTAAAGCACTAAGGGAGTCTGAAACAACCACAAATGGTGACACAGCCATAGATGCAATACGGATAAGTGCTACAAAAATGGCATACAATTCAACCATAAAAATGCTAGCCGAGGATAATAGATGCCCTCGCAAGACACTGTCCGAAACACTGGTGCGAATCTGACCCGTCAGAAGACTTAGAACCATCGGTGTACACTGCGATGGCATGAGAATGAGAGCGAAAGTGGTCTAGAAAAAGAGCGAGAAGCCACCGTAGGCAGTTGGGCTTTCGCACATGGCAGTGGAAAAGAACAGACACGAACAGCAGGAACTTCCCAAGGGGGTAGGGAAGAGTGAGATGCCACATGAACATAGAGAGGTGGTAGCTGAAGAGAAGACAAGAGCGAATGTAGGCAAAGAGAAAAGGGACGAAGTAAACAGGGGTGAAGAACAAATAAAGAATGTCTACTAACATCAGTGACTATCCTATATATGGAAGGATTGCGGAGATCATGAGAGCGAACATAATAGCGAAGGCAATGTGCATCACGGTGATTGGACAAGGATGGAATGTTCGCTTCTGCATAGAGGCTCTCAACTGGTGAAGAACGAAAAGTACTGAGGCATAAACATAATCCCTGATGATGGATGGGATTAAGGCTAGAGAGAGTAGCAGGGGAGGCCACCGAATATATCAGCTAACTATAATCAAGTTTCAATAAAATTAGGGCTGAATGCAGGCGAAGGAGAGTTCTACGATCAGTCCCCCATGAAAGATGTGCAAGGGTTTTAAGGAGGTTCAGCCGGCTATGACAAGTTGCTTCAGAGAGGTAATGAGAGGTTTCCAGGAAAATCGACAGTCAAACAGAAGACCAAGAAACCTGACCGTATCACGTTCCGGGATACGCTAGCCATATAGGTACAATGGATGATCAGAGACCACTGAATGTCTAGTGAAAGTAATTTGGCGAGTTTTACTACTAGAAAATTTAAACCCATGAGTGGTGGCCCAATTGGAAACACGGTTGATTGCATGCTGGAGCGAAACTGCAATGAGGTGACAGTTAGCACCAGCACAAGCTATAGCAAAGTCATCAACATAAAGCGATGACCAAATATATTGGATGGGAGAATAGATGCCAGATCATTTATAGCAAGGAGAAAGTGTTGTGCTCAGAACACATCCCTGGGATACACCTTCAGCTTGGACAAAGTCCGGGGAAAGCATATTATTAACCCGGACACGGAAATGTCTTTCAGTTAAGGCCTTAAGGAAAAATGGTAGATTGCCTCGGAGGCCTATGGAGTGGGCCTGGGCAAAGATATTATACCTCCAAGTTGTCATATGCCTTCTCAAGGTCAAAAAAGATGGCGATTACTGAGTGGTTATTGGTAAAGGCATTACGAATACTATACGTATCCAAGCGAAGTAAGGGGTCAATGGTAGAACAGCCCTTACGAAAGCCATATTGACTAGTGGAAAGACTACTGTGCATCTCTAAATACCACATCAAACGTCTATTAACCAGACGTTCCATCACCTTGCAAACTGCACTGGTAAGAGCAATAGGACAGTAGTGGGAGGCATCACGTCCCGTAGTACCCAGTTTGAGGAAAGGTAGAACAATAGCAGATTTCCACAGCTGGGAAAGAACTTGTGATCAAATAAGATTAAATAGTCATAAGAGGACTGCAAGGCCTGACTGATGTAAATGCTGTAGCATACGAATATGTATGATGTCTGGCCCAACTGCCGATGATCGGCAAGCAGAGTGTGTTGCCTCCAGTTCCAGAAGGGTAAAAGGCACATTATAAGATTCTTCTCTGAGAGAAGAAAAATCTAAGGGCTTTAACTCGCTGGCAGACTTAGAAGAAAGGAATAAGGGGCATATATGGAGCCCCTGAGAAATGCGGACCAGATGATTACCAATTTCAGTGGCAACGGCAAGAGGGTGTGCTATATCGACACCTGCAACCTGAAGAACAGGAGCTGGGTCGGGGAGAATTTACCACTCAGTTTCCGTACCTTTTTCCAGACTGCACTCATCGAGGAAGCCAAAGTGATGGTAGAAACGTAATCCCATCAGCAAGTGCGTTTAGCGTCACATGACAAGGCGAGCAATTGCTCTACTCTGCTTAAAATCAAGGAGTCTCTCTGTGGTTCTGTTATACCGGTACCTGGCCCACGCAGCGCATTTCAAACGTACTACCGAGCAGAAGCAGGAGACCACCAAGGCAAGCACTTCTGAGAATGCTTGTCCGAGGTTTGGGGGATAGAATGTGAATTATTATTATTATCATAATCAAAAGAAGCACTAAACCAATAGAATGTGAAGCTGCGGTTAAGACGGAGGACGAAAAGAGATGTAAAACCTCATCAATGGAGGACGAGGAAGGAGCCTCATGAAAAGCAGTAAGATGTGCGTAAAGGTCCCAATTCACCCGGTCAAATTGCCAGCGTGGGCTACGAGGAGGTGGAGAATACAGTGGAACCCCGCCTAACGAATGCTCCATATAGCAAACAAATCCCATAACGAACGCTTTTTTCACAAAATATTTTTCTCACATAGCGAACATTTACTCGTGAAGCGAACTGTACCAGACCTGTCCGCCTGCCCCGCGCTTGGGCGGTGAGGCGGACGCCAGTCAAGCATTGTTTACACTTGAGAGAACATTACCCAGCGCACTCTTTCAAACATTCACAATACTTTTGTTGTGTTTATTGTTGGTTAAGTGATTGTCACTGTGAAATAAGTCACCATGGGTCCAAAGAAGCTTCCTAGTGGCACCCCTGTGGTAAAGAGAGTGAGACCACCATCGAACTGAAGAAAGAGATTGTAGAAAAATATGAGAGTGGCGTACGTCTGAGTGAGCTTGCCAGGATGTACAAGAAAAACAAATCTAGTATCAGCACTATCCTGGCAAAGAGAAATGAGATCAAGGAAGCTAATGTTGCAAAAGGGGTTGATATGTTAACGAAAAAAAAGAGATCGAAAACAGTGGATGAGGTTGAGAAGTTGTTGATGGTGTGAATAAACAATTAGCAGGTGATAGTATTTCCACGGCAATAATTTGTGAAAAGGCAAGGAAATTGCACACAGATCTTGTCAAGACAATGCCTGGAACCAGTGGTGAGGAGAGTGATTTTAAAGCCAGCAGAGGCTGGTTTGAGAGGTTTAAGAAACATAGTGACATACACAGTGTTGAGATATGGTGAGGCAGCCAGCTCAGACAAACGTGCAGCTGAAAAGTTTGTGAGTGAATTTAAGTTGTTCGTAGAGGCTGAAGAATTCCTCCCCCAACAAGTGTTTAATTGTAATGAAACAGGCCTGTTTTGGGAAAAAATGCCTGAGCCGCGGGCGTAACCCCCAGAATACCCTCCAGGTAGAATACACTTAACACAACGGCGATATTTACACATTGGCGATTTCACCCATTTTAGGCCCTATTTTTGGCCCATTCCATTGTTCCAGTCTACCAAACTCATAGCTATTTTGCTAGTATTCCTTCTATTCTGTCAATTGAGTACAAGAAACCGCCCATTTACCTATTTCAACTACCCAATAGTGACCAATCGGTAATTTGGCCAATTTCACACAAATTTCGAGACGTCCATTTCAAAATAGGGTTCAGAATAAACAATGTAGACATTCCTGGCACTAAAATAACATTTTATCTGTTCATTAGTCATGTCTCCAGGCCCCTCTTATATTACACTTGCCTTTCATTTTGAATTTTTATTCACACCGAAAAATAGAAGATTTACTGTTATGCAGACTACTTCATTATTGTAATAATTGTATATAAATAATGTCAACCCGTTTGTGACTGTGTATTAGACCGGCCAGTTGGACACGTATTGGACGGCGATGTCCTTTGTTTACTCTTGACCATCGGCAAAAATTGAACATTTCCACTATTCTGAGCTCAATTTTAAGGTACTTTCCGGCATGAAACCAATCAAAATTATATCTATTTCTGTAATATATCTTCCGTTTTATTGAATGAGACCAGAAAACGAGAATACAACAATACAAACTATACAAAAATACACTGTAAAAGTCGCTTTTACATCAAAAGCAGGGTTGCCATTTTTTCTTATTATGCACTACGTGCTGCAGGATTTTTTTTATATAGTGCACACTTACCACAGACCTATTCTCTCATATGTAGGCCCAAATTTACTGGTCACAGCTTATCTGAGTGAGCTGAGCTCAAAGCTTCAAAGCCACCTTATCTTCTATGGACAATGTATGGTGTATGTGCTTTACATAAGAAGCATTTCTTTTATTCGTTGGAACAATGACCACAGCTAAAATTGAGCAGGTTATAACAATAGTAATTGGAATGACTTATGCAGCAAGTAGCGCCACCAAACAGTAGCGGCTGGTTGGTGAGGCAACCCCGGAAATTTGAAATTATGTTAGCCAAAATTAGTGCCGGATTACTGATGGAGCCGGATTACTGATGACCAACCTGTTGCACTGTGACAGACTGCAGTCTATTAACATATAGTGAACTGTGAAAGGCACTAAGAGGAAGTAGAGGGCAGGAGTGAGCAAGGGTTAGGGGTTAGTAGAGATGGGGAAGAGTGCAAGAGTAAAATCTACAAGTTACTGTAATACATTACTTTGTAAAAAGTGAGTCTGCATCAAAGGTGTGACTCTCAGTGAGGAGGTCAATGTCAGTGTTGGGTTATCAAGAATGGGTACAACAGAGTAATTCAAGTCGAGTGATTGTGCTTGGCAATGCATTTCTAAACAGGAGGGTTTGCCAAGGAATCTAAGGTCTGTATAGCACTGTTGACTTTTTACAAGGTTAAATACTGGTTATGGTTTTGTACAGAATGCATTTATATGATTAACAATTAAATTTGAAAAATGCAAGTTATTGCAAAATAAAATTAACTAAACAAAATGTGCTTACCTTGCAAGGCACTGTGTGGGGTTTACCAATCTTGTTACCCCAATAACCACGTCTAACAGGGACAATAGATAGCTTTGCCAAAATTATGGCACCACGAATAGCAGTGGCAACTTCCTTGCTACATTTCACACCAAGACCAATGTGTCCATCAAAGTCTCCAATGGCAACAAAAGCCTGAAATTTCACATAATTACAATTTCCAGAAATAGAAAATTCATTTGCATTAGATACAAGAACTATTAAACTGCAAGTTTTATGTACAGTACCATTAGTACCCATAAGTATCATATGTGCTCATATGTGTACTCTTTTAATGCTCCTAAAATTTTATTGATTAGTGGATAAAACTTTTACAGAAATTGACAATCATGAAATCATTGCATACACATAAAATATGTATGAGGGTAACTGGGCTGATGCACATGAATAACATACAAGTATGAAGCCCACCATTACTGTTTGTGTTTGTCATAGACCAGATCCATTGAGACAGCACTTAAGTGACAGGGTAATAACTGCTATATTTTAAAGACTACTTTAAATATAATCCTAAATGCAGTACTGCATTATCAAAACAACTTTTAATTTAAAAAAATTACCTTAAAGCGAGTACGTTGTCCAGCACGGGTTTGTTTCTGGACAGGCATGATCTTCAATACCTCATCTTTCAGCTTAGGTCCAAGGAAGAAGTCAATGATCTCAAACTCCTGCATAAATGTTTACAAAATATTTCAGAAAGGCAGAGAAATATAAAAGCAATTATAAATACAAAAGCAGCCATTTCAAAATCTAATAATAAAATTCATTTAATACAATTTTTCTTAAGTTCATTATTTATATTTGTGTAACCCAACACTTTTTAAGCCTGCCCTATGATCATACTTCCCTGTTACATGCCTGATCAACCAAATTATTGGTATATGAACTCCACTGGCCTATAGTCATCACAGCCCAACTAATCAAGCACTCCTTGCAGAAAATTCCCCACTTCCTTTTTAAGACATGCCTTTCATAATGGTAAAATCTTTTATCTTCTGGTAAGTTATGGTCATGGATTTCTAATGGCACCTTACTCTTTATTATACGTACTGTACTTATCTACACTTCTTTCCATAGCTCTCACTAAAGTTTATGAAGTGCTATCGAAGAGTTCTTGGACTCTTAGATGGGCATTTCTTGTTATGCACTGTTGCAATTTTTTGTGTAAGAATAGAATCTTCAAAGGACTGCAAATGTGAAAGTTTGTTTCAAACTCAGTAAAACAGCTAGTGAAACTCACAAAATGCTTCAGCAAGCATATGGTGACAAAGCAATGGGTCGACACAATGTTTTAAATGGTTTTCTCGATTCAAAGCAGAATGAATGCCAATTGAAGATGAGGAACACTCCGGTCATCCATCCTCAAAAAGATGCCAACACTGAAAAAGTGATGAAATCTATTCACGAAGATAATCGCAAGAGAAGCCTGAACACTGCAGGTGCTGTGAGAATTTCTTACAGGCCATATCATTTTAACTGAAAATTTGAACATAGGCAAGTGGCTGCAAAATTTGTGCCCTGCTTACTGACTTAAAATAGCACTCAATGGATGGCATATTAACGATGTGGAGGAGATTCAAGCAGAATCACAGGACACACTAGACAGAGTTAGGAAAGAAGAGTTCCAAAAAATGTTTCAGGTGGCAGAGATGCTGGGATCAATGTATAACCTCCCAAGGAAATGACTTCAGGGAAGACAACTTCAACTTCGTAATTTGGGAAGACTAAAAAATTTTTCCCAGCAGTCCAGGAACTCTTTGATAACACCTTGTACTGTGCAGATTAGATATCTGTTAAGTAAAAGGACACAAATGCAACTAATGTGACATTTTATTTGCATTTGTGTCCTTTTACTTAACATATTGTCGATAATTCTACAAATATTAATACATTGCTTTGAGGTGTCCCCATTAACCTAACTGTGTGTGTGCAGCATTATTATTACAATCATAACCAAGTGTTATATTATCCACTAGGATCACACAGCACTGCATATGTGTGCAGTAAATGATCTTTTGAAGGCAGTTACAGTATTTTTTTTTAATCAGGACATGCTAAACCTGTAGGGATCCAGTGCCCCAGAGCAAATAAAATAGTATAGCCAAAGCCAAGACAATGATAGGGTGTATTACATGTTGGCAATGGTACAGTATTTTTGTTTTGGAAAAGAAAAAAAAAGTAAAATCTCAAGTGTAGTTGCAGCACATGTCTGTCATATTCAATCCCATACAACCCCTTTCCCAATTTATGCTTTTACAATGGTGTAAAATTTCAAATGGCATAAATATTATAAGGATATAACTATACTGGCTACAAATAATGTCAAAACTAAGGTTGATGCTCTGACAATCCTCATGGTCTTGACAGATTCTAGTTAAGAAGGGGATCCAAGAATACACCAATATATGAAACTAAAGTTCAGATTCTTTTGAGGAAAAACATAGAACACTGGTATCCTGTGTATGCTTAGTAACCAAAGTTATAAAAAAATTGCACAACAAGTAAAATCTATTCCCGAAACCATATTTCAACCGCAACACTATAGTACAGTGGACCCCGAGTTACGAGCACCCCGGAAATCGTACAATTATGCAAGTACAGTGGACCCCCGCTATTCGAACACTCCAAAACTCACCTTCATTCCAGAAAGCTGTTCAAGTGCTGTTACCAAACGAATTTATTCCCATAAGGAATATGTAATTAGATTAGTCCATTTCAGACCCCCAAAAATACACTTATAAAAGCACTTACAAAAATAAACTTACATAAAAGGGTGAGTTTTGGAGTGTTCGAATAGCGAGGGTCCACTGTATAATATTGTAAGTGCTTTTATAAGTGTATTTTTGGGGGTCTGAAATGGACTAACCTACTTGAGATTATTTCTTAAGAGAATAAATTCGTTCGGTAATGGCACTTGAGCAGGCTTCTGGAATGAATTATGCTCGTTACTCGGGGGTCCACTGTATATAAAAAATTTACACGTCTCAAATGAGATCTATATAAAATGACAGCATACACAATCTAATTAAAAACTGGTTGCTTCAAATTTAAAATTCAATGGCTTGTTTTTTTAAAGCATAAATAATTAGCTATTTAAAAAAAAAAAAAAAACTGCAATATATACCCAATCTATTAAAACCTCTTCCATTAAACAAATTCCTTAATGCACAAACTGGTAATTTTTAAAACTTAAAAAAATGCACAGCATTCAAATGCCTTCAGATTAAACATCCCAATTACAAATACCTATTACTTTAACAACAGAACTTACACTTATTTTCTTAAATGACCAATAGTAAATTGAAGAAATATTTTAAGTAAAAGGACACAAAAGCAACTAATGTGACATTTTATTGTGGCAACGTTTCGCTCTCCAGAGCTTTTTCAAGCCATTATAAGCAATACATGGACTCAGAGGTTATATATATACTCTCAAAGTGAGGTGTAATACTAGTGGTGGTAAAGTAGTAGTGATACAAGTTGTAGTAGTAGTAGCAATACAATAAGGTAGAACAATCAACTTGCACATGAGTAAAAGGTGATGAAAACAATTACTTGGGTAGTATTAAAACAGGTTAGACAAATATTTCTGTAGGAGGTTGGAAAAGAGAAGGCCTGTAGCAGTGTTCCACATCTGCGATGCGCTTGTGTGGTATTAGCAGGAGAGGCTATGTGATGGTAGGGTTTACTGTTTTCAGGAGGATTTTTGCTAAGACTTCAGAGATGGTGAAGCTGCCTTTGTTTTGTTTAATTGTGTTAGAAACAGCAATAAGTGCTGATTCAAGGCACTTGCATCTGTGGAAATCAGTTTCTTTGATTACTAATCGGCATCTTTGAATTTCATGAGATGATTGGTGGAATTTTGGTGTTGTACGTAGGCGTTGTTCAGGTTATCGTTCCTACATGCATTAATGTGTTCTTTGAGGCGTGTTTCGAGGTTTCTTGCCGTTTCTCCTACATAAATCCTGTCGCAGCCTCCACAGGGTATAGTGTAAACCCCCACGTTGACTGGTTCACGGTGCTTGGATTTTGTCCTGGTTAGATCCTTTATAGAAAGGCTGGAAGCGATTGCGACTCTGGTGTTAGATTTAGCAAGTTCTTTAGAAATGATCGATGCAACCTGGCTGTTGGAAAGAATTATAACTTTGTTTGGAGTGGTGTTGGTGCGTGGCGAATTAATGATCTGAAGAGCTCTCTTCTTGCAATCTTTGATGAAACAGGAAGGAAAATGTAAATTAGTGAAGGTTTGGTGAATGTATATACATTCCTCGTCAAGAAACTCAGGACTGCAAATTCGGTAAGCTCTTAAGAAAAATCCGATGATGATGCCTCTTTTGGTTTATACTATACCGTGGAGGCTGCGACAGGATTTATGTAGGAGAAACGGCAAGAAACCTCGAAACACGCCTCAAAGAACACATTAATGCATGTAGGAACGATAACCTGAACAACGCCTGCGTACAACACCGAAATTCCACCAGTCATCTCATGAAATTCAAAGACTCCGATTAGTAATCAAAGAAACTGATTTCGCAGGAAGTGCCTTGAATCAGCACTTATCGCTGTTTCTAACACAATTAAACAAACAAAGGCAGCTTCACCATCTCTGAAGTCTTAGCAAGAATCCTCCTGAAAACAGTAAACCCTACCATCATATAGCCTCTCCTGCTAAACCACACAGCGCATCGCAGATGTGGAACACTGCTAAGGCCTTCTTTCCAACCTCCTACAGAAATATTTGTCTAACCTGTTTAATACTACCCAATTGTTTTTATCACCTTTTACTCATGTGCAAGTTGATTGTTCTACCTTATTGTATTGCTACTACTACTACAACTTATATCACTACTACTTCTACCACTAGTATTACACCTCACTTTGAGAGTATATATATATATATATATACCCTCTGTGTCCATGTATTGCTTGTAACGGCTTGAAAAAGCTCCTGGAGAGCGAAACGTTGCCACAATAAAATGTCACATTAGTTGCATTTGTGTCCTTTTACTTAACATATTGTTGGTAATTCTACCAATATTAATACATTCTGAAGAAATATTGCTTAAATAAAGTCAAATAGTCTAATAAGAAATCCTACAGCATGTACCAGATTAGTTGGGTTTGATTAAATGGACCTGCAGGCTGGAAACAAATAGCTTGGCTTAGTAGGGAATCACCATGAAAGCCTGATATCTAGCAGAACTGTGAGAAGAAAAACCAAGTTAAAATTAAAGTGAAGTTAAAAATCTTTATTCATTTCTGTCCTTCCACACTGTTCGCAAAAATATATGGAGATCTGTCCACTTTTAGCACTAACCATATTTAGCGTCTGGAATATTTCACTGGAAATACACCTATAAATATGTGGCTCACATTTCATAGTTTTGAAAATAATTAAACATTTTCCTGGATAGTAAACCGTCTAGCCCAACCACACTTTTAACTATTATATACCTGCACCCCAATTTCTCTAAAATGTCAAACACTGTACAGTAGTATATATAGATTTAAAGATTATTTAGAAAAAAAATTAAAATAACCTCCCAACTGATTAGTGTTAGAACTTTAATAGATGACAATTCATGAAATCATTCCATTCACACAAAATATGTACGAGGGTAATTCGGTTGATGCACATGAACAGCACACCAGCACAAAGCCCACCATTACTCTTCCTGTGTTTGTCATAGAACTGTCCCATTGAGAGAGAGAGCACTCAAGTGTCACAGGGTATAAATGCTATATTTTAAAGGCCATTTTAAATAAAATCCTAAATGCAATACATATTTAAATTTAGCACACTCTACAAATGGGTAAATAATAAGATCTATCTAGTAAAGTAATACCCTGCACAAACTAAAGTCTTCACCTCCATTCAATATCCTAAAACACTGTACAGTAAGAAAGTTACTCCAAAATATAACTTTCATCATTATTCACTCCATCACTGTCTTGCCAAAGGTGTGCCTACACTACAGTTAAAAACTAGAACATATCAACATCCCTACTTCAGAGTGCAGGTAACATTTATGAAGGGATACGTCCTGGAGGCAGGAAAGGCAATGCCTGAACTCTTAACCCTTTCACTATAGATATACATTATTGATGCCAGGGTTCCTCACGAAGATCTACATCTGAAGTTCAGCTCACTCAGATAAGCCGAGTGATAAATTTTGGCTTAGATATGAGAATGAGTTTGTGCAACAAGTGTGCAAAGTACAAAAAAAAAATCCTGCACCACTCAGTGAACGATGGGAAAGTGAAACTCTGACCTTGTGTTTGGTTGAATTAAAACAGACTTTGAGGTGTTTTCTAGGATGGTTTTTATGGTTTTACTGGCTGTTTCTTGGAATCATTAGATAGAATGGAAGACATACTATTGAAATAAGAGATGATTTTGGTTGGTTCCAGGACCCTTTCACTGTCCAGACTCCCAATCTAAAACTTGTTCTCAATGTCTAAAAATTTTCCAATTTTTTTTCTTATAAAATGGTAGAGCATCTTTTTCCAATGGTAATGACACCAAAAGTATGAAATTTGATGGAAAGCTTACGGAATTACATTGGCACAAAGTCAGCAGTCTTGGCGCAATTTACAAACTGGCAATTTTGCCCAATTTGAATCCTACTTCAGGCCGATTCCACTGATCCTGTTGACCAAATTCTTCACCATTTTGCTAGTATGCCTTCCATTCTATCAATTTAGTACAAGAAACAGACAATTCAACTATTTCAGCTACCAAATAAAGTACAGCCTCTCCTCACTTAGCAATGTACTCGTTTACCGACAACTCGGACTTACGACGGGCTCTCTAACCAATATGCATACCTAAATAATGAATATTATAACTGATTTTTTCTATTCTGTTTATTACACTATACAGTAACAAAATAACATTTAAAACATATAAATGTTATAATGACAGTATATTAAACAATATCGATGTAACACAAACCCATACCATTATATGTCCTGTAGAAAATTACCAACGTTGTTAAGGAATGGAACTCCGTGATGAGAGTAATGAATTTGGTAATTTGGCCAATTTCACACAAAATTAAAAAAAAATACCAATCTAAAAGCAGTGCAAAATAAACAAGGTACACATTCCTGGTACTAAAACATTTCCTCTGTTCATTAGTCATGTCCCCAGGCCTCTCCTATATTACACTTGCCTTTCATTTTGAATTCTTAACCCTTTCAGGGTCACAACCCCTGCTCTCAAACTTCCTCTCGGGGTTGAAATTTTTTTCTGTCAGCAATATTTATGCACTGGCAATTTTGTCCACTTTGAGTCCGATTTTAATTAAGTCTATTCCATTGCTCGAATTGACCAAATTCTTAAGCTATTTCGCAAGTATGTCTTACATTCTAACAAACGAGTACAAGAAACTGTCCATTAAACTATTTAAACTAACCAATAAAGTCATCATTATTATTATTATTATAATCAATAAAGTCATCAGAAATTGGTAATTTGAACAATTTCACAATTCAAGAAATGCCAATTTCAAAATAGGGTCGAAAATAAACAATGATACCAATTTCAAAACAAGGTCAAAAATAAACAATGAAGACATTCCTGGTATTCCTGTTCATTAGTCACATTTCCAGGCCTCTCATGTTATGCTTGCTTTCCATTTTGAATTTTTATTTGCAAAAACTGATTTACTGTTATGCAGACTACTGATTTATTGTAATAATTGTATAAAGAATGTCAATGTATTCTTAAATGCGTATCAGACTGGCCAGATGGACACGGATTGGACAATTGACGTCGTTTGTGTACTCTGGAATATTGGCAAAAATCGAACATTTCCACTATTTTGAGCTTAATTTCAAGCTACTTTCAGTCCTGAAACCAATCAGAATCATCTCTATATATCTTCCGTTCTATCAAATGAGACCAAGAAATCTCAAATACAACCATAAAAACCACAGGAAAATACACCGCAAAGTCAGTTTTAAACCAAAAACACGTTGCAGTTTTTTCATTATGCACTGAGTGCTGCAGGACTTTATTTTATATGATGCACACTTACCTCATAGACCCATTCTCTCAATCTAGGCCCAAATTTACCACTCCAGCTTATCTGAGTGAGCTGAGCTCATGGCGTAGTACTATGGGACCGACCCTGGCTTCAAAGCCGTAGTACAACGGGACCAACACCAAAAGGGTTAATCACAGAGGTAGATTTACTTTATTTCTTGGAAAATAAAATAAATCAAGAATGATTGGTTATGGTTTACATTGTCCCAATAATTGAATCAGACCTATAAAAAATGCACAAAACAGACTAGGGGGCCTTACCCACCCTCAGGAACATTGGCAAAAATGAAATATTTCTGCTATTTGAGCTCATTTTTAATTAAGCTACTTCCAGTCCTGAAACCAATTAAAATCATCTCCATTTCAATACCAAGTAACAGCCAATAAAACCGTCTAAGAAAACACCTCAGTCACCAATTGAAACCATCCACACAATGGCAAAAATCACACCAACATGCACATACCATAGGCGAGGTAATGGACAGATTAGAGGGGGGTGTATAAGTACCAATGATTTTCCCCCCCATCTTTCGATGCATGTATTGCACTGGGCAACAATAAATTGGCTAATTCTATAAATGAAAGCATTTTACACTAGTTTCTTCTCCATGGTTAAGTAGAGAAGAATCCTTCCTCCATAAGACATGCATGTCATAAGAGGCAACTAAAATGCCAGGAGCAAAGGGCTAGTAGCCCCTTCTCCTGTATAAATTACTAAATATAAAGAGAAGAGACTATACATTTCCTCTTTTTCAATTCACCCTGCCTTGGTGGGATATGGCCACTGTGTTAAAAAAAATTAGTTAGTTTTAGCATGCTTAAACAATCTGAAATTAGAATCAACCCATCACATAAGACATTGGCAGCACTTGTGGTTGTATGTTACATGTATTATTTTAATGCAGCTGAGGAAAGTCTTGCAGCTGTTTGCTTACATGCATGAACATTACACCTATGCATCATGCCTGCTTATTAGGAAGAACTGGAGAACATCAGTTGTGCTCTGGTCACCTCTTTGTGCAGACATTTACAAAAGGTTACTATTCAATGTGTACAATGGTGTTATTTTTTCTTAAATTGCATTACTGTCACATACACATATCCATATTTGCATTCTACTTTGCACTATTATATAAAATGTCTATTTCTTGCATCAAGATTGCATACAAGCACTACATTGGTTGCAACAAAGATGATCAGGAAAAAACCATGGACTCCATACATACTGCATTGTTTGTACCCCTGGACTGACAAGCAGGTGAATGGGAAATGTACATCAATGACATTGCAGTCCCAATGATGTGGCAAGAACCATAGAATCACCTGAATGACTGTTTCTCCATCATTAATGTGGTTTGTTTTTCGAAGAAAAAAAAAATAGCCAAATTGCAAGTCAGCTTTAAAACCTGTGCCACATAGTGAGGACACTCCAATACCTGCTCCCTTTTGCCTTGACAGTGAATGTGATAGCAGTGAAGAAACTGATCACACGGATCTTTATGAACTACCAGAATCTGAAACCTTGAAATAACCTCAATCACACTAAAGGAGTTAAATGACCTTGTCAGGGACTTTGACCTATCAAAGCAGAAGGTATTACTGCTTGGATTGCACTTACAAGAGTGGAAACTTAGCAGGAGCAAAAATCTCATTTTCATGCACGTCATACTAGTTTGGTGGCATTCTATCAAATGGAGAAAGGTGTGTTTCTGTACTGATGTGAATGGTCTTATGAAGGAACTTTGCTTTGAATACCATTCTGATAAATGGAGACTATTCATTGACTCCAGCAAGATCAGTCTGAAAACAGAGCTCCTTCACAATGGCAATGAAAAGCCATCTGTGCCAGTGGCTCATGCTGTGGGATTAAAGGAAACATAAGTCCATGGAAATTTCACTCAGACTAACAAAATACAATGATCACAAGTGGAATATAGGAGGACCTTAAAGTGATAGGGTTAATACTTATTCTCCAACTTGGTTACACAAAACACACATGCTTTCTTTGTGGAATAATTAGGATGGTAACTACAAGATCAAAGAATGGCCAGCAAGAAACACCATATTCTAGGAAAATTAATACACAACATATGCTACTGCTGTTTCCTCAAGACATTTCTTCCACCACTGCATATAAAGTTGGGCCTAGGAAAACTGTAAATGCTATGGTTGGTGAAGGTCCAAGATTTCTTTACCTTAAGGAAAAATTTGGAGTTGTTTTAACTGGCACAATATTTAAGGCCAGAGTATTTGTTGTGTCACAAATACATGAACTGTTATCCAACCCAGTCTTCTCGTCAAAACTGAATGCACTAGAGCCGACTGTTCAACAGCCTCCCATCATACATAAGGGGAATTACCAATAGACCCCTGGCTGTCTTCAAGAGGGAACTGGATAGATACCTAAAGTCAGTACCATATCAGCCAGGCAGTGGTTCATTGTGGCATTGTGTGCAGCCAGCAGTAACAACCTAGTTGACCAAGCCCTGATCCACCAGGTGGCCTGGTCAAGGACCAGGCTGCAGGGCACTGTTAATCATAAGTGCAAAGCCAAATGCTTACAACATTTTTATATATTGTCTACTACCAGTGAGACTCGCATTGATTAATGTCCTTGAAGCCTTCTTCAACAGTTACTTTTAATAGGGAAAAAGTTTTTGAAGACTTCATTATACTACCTGTACTGTAAATTTTGATAAACAGTTCTTATTATACATTTTCCAATAACTAAAAATCCTGATGTGCTAGTTTAATTTTGACTTCAAAGAAACATTGAAAACTATACAATAGGTGGGTTGGAGGGAGATAACCACACATTTGAAAATATTAATACTGTATCTAATTAAGATAAATGTCATGTATACTGTGTAAGCAATTCAAAGATACAGAACTAAATATCCATGCTTTAGTTTCCTACCTTGATAGGAAGGGAGAAAAGATAGATTTCTTCTAGACTCCTGATTTTTGCATCCTTTACAAGACGTCCAAGCTTGGTTATTGGTACCCATTCCTTCTCATTTTCTTTGCCACGCCCACGGCCACGCCCACGGCCACGGCCACGACCACGTCCTCGTCCACGGGTGCCGAAGCCACCTCTGAAGCCTCCACGGCCAGATCCGGAGTCTGCCATTCTATAAAACCAAAGCCCACAGATATTAAACATAATTCAGACGGGGTTTTCCAAAAAATACTATTTGGTATTTTAGAGAAATTAACCGAAATATGTAGCTCATCCTTATACCATACTGTTGTTTGATTTTAACACCCACAAAATATCCCCCTGCGTTTTATCCAGCCTGCATTATTGCAAAGTAACACAGCCATATTTTTTTAAGGACATGTCAATCTTACTAAAGGCAAATTAATCTTGAGAGCAGGGTAAATTAAACAGTGGCAGAGTAAACATGTTGTAAGTGGTGGTGGTTTACACTGAGGAAAAACATACACAAGTGTTTGAAAACAAACACTTAAGAAATATACTGGATTTTTTTTAGTTTAACAATGGCCATCTCCAGCCAAGGCAGGGTGACCCAAAGAAGAAACTTTCCCAGCTCTAGGCAAAGAATTATTTCTTCCAGCTATCTAGATCCCACTAAAAAAGTTTAAATTATCATTCGAACCAACAAATCTCTAAACTTATTTGAAAGTCAAGTATAAAGTACAGTAGGACCCCCATATCCGCGGGGGGTACGTTTCAAGCACCTGCCCTGGATACGGAAACCACGGATAGTAGCAAACCCTATGTATTTCCTATACATACCTATTTTAAAGTTTAACTGATAAATTATGCACAGTAAGTGGAGAATTATCACTTTTTTACTGATGGGAAGGACTTTACAGCTTCTCTACTTTGTGCTCTGGGTCCATTATTATGCAAAATTAAACGGTATTTTTGGGCCACGGTAAACCGTGGAAAACTGAAACCATGGATACCGAATCAGTGGATACGGGGATTCTACTGTACTATACATATTGAGAAACAAAGGCTAATGTTAGTTTGACAATGCTTGGAAAGTAGCAGCTATCACTATTTTAGTTCCATGTCTGTGAATGAAGTCTCTCCTGAAAGAATACCAAGAACTTATGTTTCACATTACTGTTTTAATATACATGTACGTACATGTATACAGGTACTGATCATGTTCTTAAAACTATTAAGTCTGTGGAAGTCCTTGAAACACAGTTCCATACAGTGGTGTTTTACTCTACACAAAGCATGTATCTCTGCACTATGATAAGTGTCTTGTGTGTACACAGACATAACATCTCTTCTTTTCTGTAGCAAGCAGTGTCATTAGAAAAGTGATCACCAAACTTCAAACAAGAGGGTATTTTGTGATCATCACATATTTCCAGCATCTTGAGCATCATTTTTGTTCGTTATATGTCTGAAACCAAAGAACTCGTCATTTTCATAATTCTTGCTGCTGGAGCTGTCACTGAGGAATAAAACTCTTCCAATTCACCTGGGATTGAAGCCTTTGCATACATGTGGTATGGAAGTCCCACAATCCACCCTGGGACGGGGGTATACTGCACACACTGGATGCAGACCAGCCCTCTCGTGCCAAATTGAAGCTGCTAGAATATATGTGTAGATTTACATGAGGGACGCTAGCATCAATGGCATAGATCTACATGACAGGACGAACTCTTACCATTTCCCACATCCATAACAAATGACTACCTCCATAGCTGCCATACTGTACTTTCAAGTCCTTTAGCATGAAGTACAGATCATAAAATCCTGGATACAAGCTAATCATCCAGCCTCCCTATCAGATCTTCACCAATTTTTAACAAAAAAAAAAAAAAAAAAAAAAAAAAAAAAAACTTTCACCATCACTAAATCCATCATTGGCTTGCGAGAGTCGTGCCTATTATTAAGATTATTTATGTATAGGCACGCCTAAGTACAATTATCATACAGTTTAACCTGTAAATTTCCTAGAATACCCAAAAAAGTGGTCATTGGTCACAAGAGGTCCTACGGTACTGAGCTGTTTTAGGGATTAGTGTGGAGGGTTATAAAGCCATGGCTTGCTTCCGCAGTGTTTTAAAATCTGAGGTTAGTGTGTTGAAGGAGGAGGTCCTACTTCTCCAGGAGGAAATTAGGAGGCTGAAGGTTCACCTCGATGGGTTTGGGAGTGAGTGAGGTGGCTGGAGTGGGTGAGGGGAATGAGGCTACCAGCAGTGAGCAGTAGTCCAGCACCTGCTACAAGTGGCGAGTGGTTCCCAGTAATGGGAGGAGCATCAAAATATGGAAAGTTAAGAGAGAATATTTGAAGGTAAGAAATCACTTCTGTTCTTCATGATGAGTGTACTTCAGTGGTCAGTGAAGGTAAAGGTACTACCTTTACCTTCAGTGGTACACGCATTCTTGTGGTTGGTGACTCACAGGTTAAATGTTCCTTCTTTCTTATGTTCTTATAAGGACAGTGCTTTCTGTAATAAGAATGAGAGAGAGAGAATGAGAATGAGAGAGAATGAGAGAATGAGAGAATGAGAGAGAGAATGAGAGAGAGAGAGAATGAGAGAGAATGAGAGAGAATGAGAGAGAGAATGAGAGAGAGAATGAGAGAGAATGAGAGAGAGAATGAGAGAGAGAATGAGAGAGAGAATGAGAGAATGAGAGAGAGAATGAGAGAATGAGAGAGAGAATGAGAGAGAGAATGAGAGAGAGAGAGAATGAGAGAGAGAGAATATGAGAGAGAGAGAGAATGAGAGAGAGAATGAGAGAGAGAGAGAGAGAATGAGAGAGAATGAGAGAGAATGAGAGAGAATGAGAATGAGAGAGAGAATGAGAGAATGAGAGAGAGAATGAGAGAGAATAGAGAGAATGAGAGAGAGAATGAGAGAGAATGAGAGAATGAGAGAGAGAATGAGAGAGAATGAGAGAGAGAATGAGAGAGAGAGAGAATGAGAGAGAGAGAATGAGAGAGAGAGATATGAGAGAGAGAGAGAAATGAGAGAGAGAATGAGAGAGAGAGAGATGAGAGAGAGAGAGAATGAGAGAGAATGAGAAAAGAATGAGAATGAGAGAGAGAATGAGAGAATGAGAGAGAGAATGAGAGAATGAGAGAATGAGAGAAGAGAGAGAGAGAGAGAGAATGAAAAGAGAATGAGAGAGAGAGAATATGAGAGAGAGAGAGAATGAGAGAGAGAGAATGAGAGAGAGAGAGAGAATGAGAGAGAGAGAATGAGAGAGAGAGAGAATGAGAGAGAGAGAATGAGAGAGAGAGAATGAGAGAGAGAGAGAGAATGAGAGAGAGAATGAGAGAGAGAGAGAATGAGAGAGAGAGAATGAGAGAGAATGAGAGAGAGAGAATGAGAGAGAGAGAATGAGAGAGAGAGAATGAGAGAGAGAATATGAGAGAGAGAGAGAGAATGAGAGAGAATATGAGAGAGAGAATGAGAGAGAGAGAGAATGAGAGAGAGAGAATGAGAGAGAGAGAATGAGAGAGAGAATGAGAGAGAGAGAATGAGAGAGAGAGATGAGAGAGAGAGAATGAGAGAGAATGAGAGAGAGAATGAAGAGAGAGAATGAGAGAGAGAAGAATAGAGAGAGAGAGAATGAGAGAGAGAGAAGGAGAGAGAATGAGAGAGAGAATGAGAGAATGAGAGAGAGAAGAATGAGAGAGAGAGAATGAGAGAGAATGAGAGAGAGATGGAGAGAGAGAGAATGAGAGAGAGAGAGAGAATGAGAGAGAGAGAGAGAATGAGAGAGAGAATGAGAGAGAGAATGAGAGAGAGAGAATGAGAGAGAGAGAGAGAGAGAGAGAATGAGAGAGAGAGAGAATGAGAGAGAGAATGAGAGAGAGAATGAGAGAGAGAGAATGAGAGAATGAGAGAGAGAATGAGAGAGAGAGAGAGAATGAGAGAGAGAGAGAATGAGAGAGAGAGAGAATGAGAGAGAGAATGAGAGAGAGAGAGCAATGAGAGAGAGAGAATGAGAGAGAGAGAATAGAGAGAGAGAATGAGAGAGAGAGAGAGAATGAGAGAGAGAGAATGAGAGAGAGAGTGAGAGAGAGAGAGAGAGAGAGAGAGAGAATGAGAGAGAGACAATGAGAGAGAGAGAATGAGAGAGAGAGAGACTGAGAGAGAGAATGAGAAGAGAGAGAGAGAGAATGAGAGAGAGAGAGAATGAGAGAGAGAGAAATGAGAAGATGAGAGAGAGAGAATGAGAGAGAAGAATGAGGAGAGAATGAGAGAGAGAAAATGAAAGGAATGAAGAGAGAGAGAGAATGAGAGAGAGAGAGAATGGAGAGAGAGAGGAGAGAGAATGAGAGAGAGAATGAGAGAGAGAAAGAGAGAGAGAGAAGAGAGAGATGAGAGAGAATGAGAGAATGAGAGAGAGAGAATGAGAGAGAGAATGAGAGAGAGAATGGGGAGAGAGAGAATGAGAGAGAGAATGAGAGAAAGAGAATGAGAGAGAATGAGAGAATGAGAAGAGAGAGAGAGAGAGAGAATGAGAGAGAGAGAGAGAGCATGTTTTTCTGGAGATGGTGTTGGTGACAGGTTAGATAATATCATGTCAGGAAATGGGAACAAGTCTATTATCTGTCTCAGTACTGGTGGAAATGATATCAGGAAGGGTAGGAAAGAAGAGCTGCTAGGTAAGTACAGGTCAGCTATAGATTTAATTAAGTCTAAGGGAGGGGTCCCAATCATATGTAGCATCTTGCCTAGAAGGGGAGTGGGCAATGAATGGATGTCAAGGGCAATTGGTGTACATTGCTGGCTACAGACTGGCAACTGGGACAACTTTTATGGCAAACATGATATGTATGCAAGGGTTGGGGTGCATCTCTCTTTGGCAGGGGTGGTAGCATTTGCCAACTCGATAGAGAAGGCCATTGCTGACATGTCTAGGATTTTAAAATGATAGAAAATAGAGGTATGGGTGTATAGGGGCAACAGTCAGGTTGCAACACTAGGGTTGAAAACAGTAAATGTTTAAAAGACAATAATCATCATAAAGTTACAAATACATGTAAAGACACTGGATCAGGTCAGCAAACAAATGGAGACAGCAGAGGGCAGCAAGAGACTAGCTCCCTTAAGATTTACTATACTAATAGCAGAAGAGTAAGAAATACGATAGATGAGCTAAGAATAATTGCAAGTGCAGGAAGCATAGATATTACTGCTATAACAGAGACCTGGCTCAATCTGAAAGATAGAGAAATGCCGTCTGAATGCCACATACAAGACTATAAATTATTCCACACTGATAGGGTCAACAGGAAGGGTGGTGGAGTAGCGATGTATGACAGATATAATTTAAATTGTTGTGTTAGACAAGATATAAATTTAGAAGCGTTAGCCACTGAATCTGTTTGGTTACAGCTTCTCGAGGGCCATGAAAAACTAGAGTTGAAGAACAACCTGAGGACTCCTATTATTTATGCTTCTTGATATGAAGCCAAGGATTCTGTTAGCTTTATTGCGAACACTTATGCACTGTTGTCTTAAGTTTTAGATTACTGCTAACCAGAACTCCCAAATCCTTTTCGCAATCAGTAATACAGTGGACCCTCGGTTTTCATACAGCTCCCAACTCGAACAATTATGTAAGTGTATTCCCTCATCTATTTCATTTATGTAGATTGTGAACAAGGGGCCCAACACTGACCCCTGTGGAACACCACTTGTGACGCTTCACCACAGATTTCTCCCCATTTATGCAAACTCTCTGCTGCGTATTTATCAACCACGCCTCTATCCAGGAAAAAATTTCTATTCCGTGTGCCCTAATTTTCCTCAATAGTCTCTGATGTGGGGGCTATCAAAAGCCTTACTGAAGTCCATACTATATACAATATCATATTCATTACCATGATCTACCTCCTCAAATACCTTAATGAAAAAAGTTAATAAATTCGTAAGGCAGGAACACCCTTTTGTAAAACCATGCTGAGATTCATTGATCAATTTACATATGCTTTTCAAGATGGCTACGAACTGCTTCGGCAATTATTAATTCCATAAATTTTCCCACTATGGAGGTTAGGGTTATTGGTCTATAGTTCAAAGCTAAGGACCTGTTCACCTGCTTTGAAAATAGGTACTATCACATTTGCCATTTTCCACTTATCTGGCACTATGCCAGTTCGCAGTGATATGTTGAAAAGATTAGCCAAAGGTTTGCTAAGCTCCTCTTTACATTTCTTTAGAACCCTTGCATACAGTTCATCAGGGCCCAGGGATTTGTTAGGTTTTAATTTATCTATTTGTCTAAGGACCATGTCACTTGTGACCTTAATCGTGCATAGTTTATTTAGTCCTGCTTTACATAACTTACTATTTCTGGAATATTGCTAGTATCTTCCTGTGTAAAAACTAAGAGGAAGTGTTAAAAATTCTACGCATTTCCTTATCACTGTCGGTGAGCTGACCAGAGTAACTTTTGAATGGGCCTATCTTGTCCCTAATTTTACTTCTGTATTTTATTATTAACACATCGGCCGATTCCCACCAAGGCAGGGTGGCCCGAAAGAAAACTTTCATCATTCACTCCATCACTGTCTTGCCAGAGGGTGCTTACACTACAGTTATAAAACTGCAACATTAACACCCCTCCTTCAGAGTGCAGACACTGTACTTCCCATCTCCAGGACTCAAGTCCGGCCTGCCGGTTTCCCTGAATCCCTTCATAAATGTTACTTTGCTCACACTCCAACAGCACGTCAAGTATTAAAAACCATTTGTCTCCATTCACTCCTATCAAATACGCTCACACATGCTTGCTGGAAGTCCAAGCCCTCGCACACAAAACTTCCTTTACCCCTCCCTCCAACCTTTCCTAGGCGACCCCTACCCCACCTTCCCTCCACTACAGATTTATACACTCTCGAAGTCAATCTGTCTCTTTCCATTCTCTCTACATGTCCGAACCACCTCAACAACCCCTCCTCAGCTCTCTGGATAATAGTTTTGGTAATCCCGCACCTCCTCCTAATTTCCAAACTCCGAATTCTCTGCATTATATTCACACCACACATTGACCTCAGACATGACATCTCCACTGCCTCCAGCCTTCTCCTCGTTGCAACATTCACCACCCATGTTTCACACCCATATAAGAGTGTTGGTATAACTATACTCTCATATATTCACCTCTTTACTTCCATGGACAAAGTTCTTTGTCTCCACTCACCCTTTTCCCCTCATCAACTCTATGATTCACCTCATCCTTCATAGACCCATCTGCTGACATGTCCACTCACAAAATATCTGAATACATTCACCTCCTCCATACTCTCTCCTCCAATCTGATATCCAATCTTTCAGTCACCTAATCTTTATGTTATCCTCATCACCTTACTCTTTCCTATATTCACTTTCAATTTTCTTTTTACACACCCTACCAAATTCATCCACCAACCTCTGCAACTTCTCTTCAGAATCTCCCAAAAGCAGTGTCATCAGCAAAAAGCAACTGTGACAACTCCCACTTTGTATTTGATTCTTTATCTTTTAACCCCACACCTCTTGCCAAGACCCTCGCATTCACTTCTCTTACAACCCCATCTATAAATATATTGAACAACCACGGTGACATCACACATCCTTGTCTAAGGCCCACTGGGAAATAGTCCCCTCCCTCCTACACACACTAACCTGAGCCTCACTATCCTCATAAAAACTCTTCACTGCTTTCAGTAACCTACCTCCTATTCCATACATCTGCAACATCTGCCACATTGCCCCCTATCCACCCTATCATACGCCTTTTCCAAATCCATAAATGCCACAAAAACCTCTTTTACCCTTATCCAAATACTGTTCACCTATATGTTTCACTGTAAACACTTGGTCTACACACCCCCACCTGTTAAAGCCCCCTTGTTCATCTGCTATACTGCTTTCTGTCTTACTTTTAATTCTTTCAATAATAACTCTACCATACACTTTACCAGGTACACTCAACAGACTTATTCCCCTATAATTTTTGCACTCTCTTTAGTCCCCTTTGCCTTTATACAAAGGAACAATACATGCTCTTTGCCAATCCCTAGGTACCTACCTTACCCTCTTCCATACATTTATTAAATAATAGCACCAACCACTCCAAAACTATATCCCCACCTGCTTTTAACATTTCTATCTTTATTCCATCAATTCCAACTTCTGTATACCTGAAAGAATCCTTTTGGGTTAGTCTTCTATTCCCTTGCAACTTTAACCTCATAATCTCTGATGTATGAAATATACTTCCTAACATCCCTGTAACTCATCTGAGTTTTCAACTTCATGTTGTGACCCCTTGTTGTAGTGTTCCATCTTCGAAACATTCTGTCCCTATCCCCAAATCAATTTCCTCTCAGTACAGCCTCTCCTCACTTAACAACGGAGTTCCGTTCCTAATACCGTGTCGGTAAATAAATTTATCGCTAAACAAGGAACATACTATAATGGCATGCATTTATGTCAACCATCTTTGATATTGTTTTAATGTCACTCTTGTACCATTTACAACATTTTTAGTATATTTTTAAATGTTTATACAGTAGTGTACTGTATACAGCCTCTCCTCACTTAGCAACATACTCATTTACCAACGACTCAGACTTACGATGGGCTCTTGACCAGTATGCATGCCTAAATACAGTGGAACCCCGGATTTTGCACACCGGATATCGGACTTTTCGGATTTCACACACTTTTTTGTGCGAAATTTTGCTTGAATTTTGGACCTTGTCCCATGAATCGCACATATCAGACATGTCTACCTGCCGGGACGCCGCCTCAGTCTGGCTTTGTCACTGGTTGAGTGAGCATTCATAAGAACATAAGAAAGAAGGAACACTGCAGCAGGCCTACTGGCCCATGCAGGCAGATCCATGTCTCCCACCGGCTTAAGCCAATGCCCCGACCCAGCCAGGTCAGGTTACATGCACTTAAGGAAGGAGCACGGCATCTGACCTAGTAGCACAAGCTAGTCAGGACCAACTCACACCCACCCGCACCCACTCATATATTTATCTAGCCTATTTTTAAAACTACACAACGTTTTAGCCTCTATAAATGTAATCGGGAGTTTGTTCCACTCATCGACAACTCTATTACCAAACCAATGCTTTCCTATATCCTTCCTGAATCTGAATTTATCCAACTTAAAGCCATTGCTGCGAGTCCTGTCAATACTAGATATTTTTAGCACGCTATTTATATCCCCTTTATTTATTCCTGTTTTCCATTTATACACCTCAATCATATCCCCCCTAATTCTACGCCTTTCTAGAGTGCAGATTCAGTGCCCTCAGTCTATCTTCATAGGGAAGATTTCTGATACATGGGATCAACTTTGTCATCCTACTCTGTACGTTTTCCAGAGCATTTATATCAATTCTGTAATACAGTGACCCAAACTGTGCAGCATAATCTAGATGAGGCCTAACCAAGGATATATAGAGTTGAAGAACAACCTGAGGACTCCTATTATTTATGCTTCTTGATATGAAGCCAAGGATTCTGTTCGCTTTATTGCGAACACTTATGCACTGCTGTCTTGGTTTTAGATTACTGCTAACCAGAACTCCTAAATCCTTTTTGCAATCAGTAATATTAAGATCTACATTATTTAGTTTATATGTGGCATGGTTATTGTACTGTCCAATATTTAGAACTTTGCATTTGTCTATATTAAGGGGCATGAGTTCCATTTCCGCGGAGAACGTAAAATAAATCGAAAAATATTGAAAATGAGTTTTGTTCACAGAATAATAGTTTAAGAATCTGGCAACATTTTGGTGAAAATCCCAATGTAATACGACGTTTCTAAAGCAAATTATAGCTATTTGAAACATATTATGTTATGACGCCGCACAACATAAAAAAAATCGTATCCGCACAAGATGAATTATTTTTTTTGTTTTTGTTTTGTTTTTTTTGGTTATTTTTCTTTCTAATACACTAAATTTACCATTCAACATCATTGAAAGTGTGGGCGGGGCTTATTGCAGAGGTGGGCGGAGCCAAGTGGCTCTCAGCTAAGTATGATAATTGCTTGATCATAAGTTTGACACTCCCAACAAATATCTTTATACTGAGGTTATTATTACTAATACACTTTATCCACTTATACCATTTATTCAATAAATATATCATAAGATATATAAAATAAAAGCATAATAAAGACTGCCAAAATAATAATAATTACATAATATGAGGCAATCATTGGAGACCTTGTGTCTAGCGATGTTTCTCCTTATAACTACAGTTTTCTCTATTGCCTCTCTAGTATACTCAAAGAAAACGGTGTTTTAACACGGGAAACAATAAGAAATCACTTAAAAATGTAAGTAATGCATAGAAAAAGACCAAAATAGCGCGATTTTCATGAATCTTTTGACGTAAATGAGGCGTGAGCGCGCCTCCGCGATTATCTCGAATGTAAGATTTTGGCCTATTGTTTCATACTCCTCCATTATTAATGATTAAATTGAAATGAATTTCACAGGGAACATAAAGCAAAGTGTGTTTGTATTTACAGTGGAAAAAAAATTGGAATATCTCAAATATTTTTTATTTTGTGGGGGGTAAAAAGGCAGATATTTTGGTGATTGTTAAAAGCGTTACAAATTTATTTTTTTTCGGCATGAAGATAAACTATCTTACATTAATTAAATCCATAGGTAGTTCGTCTTAGACGTATTCTACGAGTGGGAAGTGTCCCCAGTGCCGCAAGTGCCACCAGACCGGAATACGATGCTGCCATTTGTCATAATCAGTATTTTTTCTCTCTCTCTGTTGTTTATTGGCCGATCTTTTTGAAACTTTCTCAAGTCTTTCTAAGTACATGCTTCTAAACGTATACCAAAAAGCAAAACAATCGGACGAAAATAACCGAAGTGCTGTAATGAATGTGATCATACACCCCTTAAACTGCATCTGCCACTTCTCCGACCACTGCATCAGTCTATTCAAATCTTCCTGGAGTGCTCACCAAAACATTTTGCAATTTTTGTGCTTGTTTATTGATTGTGACTGTGAAATAAGCCACCATGGGCCCAAAGAAAGTTCCTAGTGCCAGCCCTTTGGTAAAAAAATTGAGAAACATGATAGAATTAAAGAAAGAGATTGTAGAAAAATATGAAAGTGGCGTACGTTTAGCAGAGCTTGCCAGGATGTATGGGAAGTCAAATCAACAATCTTTTCCATCCTGGCAAAGAAAGTAGAAATCAAGGAAGCTAAAGTTGCGAAAGGGGTGAATATGCTAACGAAACAGAGATCACAAACAATCGAAGATGTGGAGTATTTGTTGTTAGTGTGAATCAACGAAAAACAGATAGCGGAAGATACTGTTGTGGAGCCAATCATTTGTGAAAAGGCAAGGCAGTTAGTTACATGCGGATCTCGTAAAGAAAATGCCTGGAACGAGTGCTGCTGTTAGTGAATTTAAGGCCAGCAGAGGACGGTTCAACAGATTCAAGAAGCGTAGTGGCATACATAGTATTGTAAGGCATGGTGAGGCTGCAAGTTCAGACAAACGTGGGGCCGAAGAATTCAGTGATGAATTCAAGGAGTACGTAGAGGCTGAAGGATTCCTCCTCCAACAAGTGTTCAAATGTGATGAAACAGGCCTCTTCTGGAAGAAAATGCCAAAGAGGACCTACATCACGAAGGAGGAAAAAGCACTGCCAGGACACAAGCCTATGAAAGACAGGTTAACTCTTTCGTTCTGTGGTAACACTACTGGGGATTTCAAAGTGAAGCCTTTATGTACTGGTGTATCACTCTGAAAATCCCAGTGTGTTCAAGAAAAACAATGTCGTCAAAGAGTAAATTGTGTGATGTGGAAAGCTAATAATAAGGCATGGGTCATGAGGTAAATTTTCATTGACTGGGTCCATGAAGTGTTTGGCCCAAGTGTGAAAAAATACCTCCTGGAAAATAAATTGCCACTCAAGCGCCTCCTTGTACTAGACAATGCTCCTGCTCATCCTCCAGACTTGGAAGACCAATTGTTTAGGGACTTCAGTTTTATAACAGTGAAGTTCTTGCCTCCTAACACCACTCCTCTCATCCAGCCCAAGGACCAGCAGGTCATTTCTAACTTCAAAAAACTCTACACCAATGTTTCAAAGGTGCTTTGAAGTGACCTCGGACACTGAATTGACCCAAAGAGAGTTCTGGAGGGATCACTTCAATATCCTCCATTGCATAAGCCTTATAGGTAAGGCTTGACAGGAAGTGGCTTCCAGGACTTTCAACTCTGCTTGGAGAAAATTGTGGCCAGAATGTGTCCTTGACAAAGATTTTGAAGGGTTTGAGGCTGACCCTGTCAACCCTATGCCTGTTGTAGAATGTATTGTGACTTTGGGGAAGTCCATGGGGTTGGATGTGAGTGGCCAGGATGTGGAAGAGTTGGTGGAGGACCACAGGGATGAGCTAACCACTGAAGAGCTGCAAGACCTTCAACTGGAACAGCAACAATGCAGCTGAGGAAATTGCTTCAGAGGAGGAAGAGAGAGGGAGAAAGGTGTCTTCTTCAGTGTGCAAAGTGGAATGAGTTGCAAAGTTTTGTTGAAAAATATCACCCTGACCAAGCTGAAACAAGCCATATCTGCAACATGTTCAGTGACAAAACCTTGACCCACTTCAGGCAAATCTTAAAGAGATGCCAGAAACAAGAGCTCTCTGGACAGTTTTTTTGTGCGACAGGGATCCAGTGACTCTCAAGCTGGTCCTAGTGCCAGTAAAAGACAAAGAAGGGAAGTAACCCCAGAGAGGGCTTTAATACCTAAAGTTCTTATGGAGGGGGATTCCCCTTCCAAACAATAACCTCAACTCCCTCTCCCCTCCTCACCTTCTTCAATACGCCAACAAGTTTTCAATAAAGGTACATATGTAATATTTATATTTATTTATCATTGTTTTCTGTATGTAAAACTATAGTTATTCTTTAAAAAATGATTTTTTTTGTGAATATTTTTGGGTGTCTGGAACGGATGAATTGTATTTACATTATTTCTCATGGGAAATATTACTTCAGTTTTCTCACTTTTTGGATTTAGAACGACCTTCTGGAACAAATTAACCCTTTCAGGGTCCGTGCCGATGTTCTACGGCTTTGAGTTCTGGGTCCAAACCGTAGTTCTACAACATGAGCTCAGCTCACTCAGATAAGCTTTGAGAGGTAAATTTGGGCCTAGATATGAGAGAATACATCTATGTGGTAAGTGTGCACCACATAAAACAAATTCTGCAGCACACAGTGCATGAGAAAAAAAAAAAAACCGTAATTTTCGATTAAAACAGCAACTTTGCAGTGTTTTTTCATATACTTTTTATAGTTATATTTGCGATTTCTTGGTCTCATTTGATATAATGGAAGATATATTACAGATATAGAGATGATTTCGATTGGTTTTAGTAATGGAAATGGCTTGAAACTGAGCTCAAAGTAGCGGAAATGTTAATTTTTTGCCGATGTTCAGGAGTAAACAAATGACCTCACACATCTAATACGTGCCAGCTGGTGGGTCTAATATATGTTCACAAATGTGGTGATATTATTTGTACAATTATTATAATATTGCATAATAGTAAATCTTCCATTTTTTGGTTTGAATAAAAATTCATCATGTGAATAAAAAATCAAAATGGAATTCATTTGTAAAGACTGAAAACGTAACTAATGAACAGAGAAAATGTTAGTTTAGTGCCAGGAATGCCTGAATTGTTTATTCTGCACCCTATTTTGAAATTGGAATATTTTGAACTTTGAGTTAAATTGTCTAAATTACCAATTTCCAATCACTTTATTTTGGAGTTGAAACAGTTGACAGGGCGATTTCTTGTGCTCAATCGATAGAACAAAAGTAATACTAGTGAAATAGCTTACGAATTTGGTCGACTGGAATAATGTAATTGGCCTAAAATTGGAGTCAAAATTGGCAAAATCGCCGATGCATAAATATCGCTGACACATCAAAATTCGCGAGAGCATTTCGTCAATTTTCAATCAAATTTCGTACTTTTTGTTTTATTACCTTCAGAAAAAAAATTTCTACCATTTCATAAGAAAAAATAAGATTTTTTTTCTTGAAAATTCTTGGATACTGGCACACCTTCCAAAAATGGCCTTGGACCCTGAAAGGGTTAAGTACGAAATCCGGGGTTCCATTGTAATGTATAGTGCCAGACAAGTGGAAAATGGCAAATGTAATACTGTACCTATTTACAAGACAGGTGACAGGTCCTTAGCTTCGAACTATAGACCAATAAGCCTTACCTCCATAGTGGAAAAATTTATGGAATCAATAATTGTCAAGGCAATTCGTAGCCATCTTGAAAGGCATAATTTGATTAATGAATCTCAACACAGTTTTACTAAGGGGTGTTCCTGTCTTACGAATTTACGAATTTTTTCACCAAGGTGTTTGAGGAGGTAGATCATTGTAATGAATATGATATTGTGTATATGAACTTCAGTAGAGGCATGGTTGACAAATAGGCAGCAGAGTTTGCATAAATGGGGAGAAATCAGAGTGGGGGCACGTCACGAGCGGTGTTCCGCACCTTGTTGTTCACAATTTACATAAACGACATAGATGAGGGAATAAATAGCGACATAAGCAAGTTTGCCGATGACACCAAAATAGACAGTCCAATTCATTCTAATGAGGAAATTAGAGCACTCCAGGATGATTTGAATAGACTGATGCAGTGGTCAGAAAGTGGCAGATGCAGTTTAATATAGACAAATGCAAAGTACTAAATGTTGGACAGTACAATAACCATGACACATATAAATTAAATAATGTAGATCTTAATATTACTACTTGTGAAAAGGATTTAGTTCTGGTTAGCAGTAATCTGAAACCAAGACAACAGTGCATAAGTATTTGCAATAAAGCTAACAGAATCCTTGGCTTCATATCAAGAAGTATAAATAATAGAAGTCCTCAGGTTGTTCTTCAACTCTTATTTATCTTTGGTTAGATTGTGCTGCACAGTTCTGGTCACCGTATTACAGAATGGATATAAATGCACTGGAAAACGTACAAAGGAGGATGACAAAATTGATCCCATGTACAGTCAACCCTCCGTTTTCGTGTATCTCTGTTATCGGTGATTTCATTTTTCGGGCACTTTTTTCGTGGAAATATTGCCTCCGTTTTCAGTGATTGGCTTCGTTTTTGTTCATGGTACGGAACCTGTCCAAAGCCCAGTGCACATACAAAGCCTGCAAGCCCGCCTCCCACGCACATTCTCAGTCAGTGTAGCATTGTTTCTGGTTGAGTGAATATTATCCTGAGAGTTCATACAAAACATTTCTTAACAATCCATTGTTTTTGGCCCTTGATTATTGTGTGTGACTGCTAAATAAGCCACCATTTGCCCAAAGAAAGCTCCTAGTGCCAATCCTTTGGTAAAGAAAGTGAGGAACACCATAGAATTAAAGAAAGAAATCGTAGCAAAGTATCAAAGTGGAGTCGATAAAGACTATAGCGCCAGCCAGCGATAAAGTGTAGCACTAACAGTGTAGCAAGTAAGTTAAGTGATTAAGCGATAGAAAAATGACGACACGAAACTTAACTCCCCCACTGTTGTTTGAGGAATATAGGGACACTGAGACCAGAGCCGCCCTTTCCTACCATCTCCTCCAAGATAAGTGTAAATATTTCTTATTTATAGTGTAAATATTTCTTATTTATAAATTACGTACATTGTTTCAATGTGAATACTGATGGTGCCTCCACCACCACTATATGTAGGACTTATGGTCAGTGGCCCTTATAAACCCAACAACAATAACACTATCACCAGTCCTCACATTCGTAATGATATATTTTATTCATTCTAGAGTATATATCATGTTTCTATGTTATTAAAATTGTTTATTATGTCATATTAGATGAATTGTGATAGATAAATAAGCTGTAGAGCTGATATTAGTGTCAAATTGAAGCATTTTGTCCTGCCTCCAAACAATAAACTCGCCTCCCTCTCTCCTCTCCATATTCCATACACCAACAAGAGTCGCTAATAAAGGTAAGTGTGATGTTAAATGCTCATTTATACACGTTATTAGTGCTTTATATTTATTTGTCATTCTTTTCTGTATGTAAATCTATATTTAATCTCTAAAAAATTATTTTTTGTTAATACTCCTGGGTGTCTGAAACGAATTAATTGAATTTACATTATTTCTTATGGGGAAAATGGTTTCCAGTTTTCGACGTTTCAGTTTTAGTCGATCCCTCTGGAACGGATTAAACACGAAAACCGAGGGTCCACTGTATCAGAAATCTTCCCTATGAGGATAGACTGAGGGCCCTGAATCTGCACTCCCTAGAAAAGTGTAGAATTAGGGGATGATATGATTGAGGAAAACAGGAATGAATAAAGGGTATGTAAATAGCGTGCTAAAAATATCTAGCCTAGACAGGACATGCAGCAATGGATTTAAATTGGAAAAATTCAGATTCAGGAAGGATTATGTTCTTATACACACACCTGATGACTGACATGTGGCAGTAAGGGTTAAAACCTGTAAACCAGACTGGGAAGTGAAGGAGGGCCTTTCCCATCCTCAAGAAAATTGGCAAAAATAAATTTCCACTACTTTAAAGCCAATTTGAAGCTATTTCTGCTCCTGGAACCAATCAAAATCATTTTTATTTCAGTAGTGTCTTTCATTCTATCAAATAATACCAAGAACCAACCAATAAAACCTTAAAAACCTTACTAAAAAGACCTTTGATCCACTATTTTATACCAAACACAAGGTCAGTTTTGCTGCCTCATGTAGCACATGGGTAGGATTTTTCTTATACTGTGGACACTCACCATACAGACCCATCCTCTCATATCTAGGCCCCAATTTACCATTCACAGCTTATCTGTGTAAGCAGAGCTCATCGACATAAATCCACGTTAAGACAGTAAAAGGTTAAAAATATATTAAAGATTAATCAGGATCCAAGCAGGTTAAAACAAAACAGGTCCCCAGGCCACACTGAAGTTAAGTTTTTATTTAGGTGCCTTGCATGAAATTTTTTTTTTACAATGGCACTGAGGGTACATATGTTACTGTTACATGCACACACACACAAACACACAGTACATTATGTATATTTAACCAAGGATAACCCAACTAAGCCAAATAATGTGACTTACTGCAAAGATCTGCCTAATAGTCCATCAGGTATCCTCTTTAATACATCACTTTAAATAATTATCTTGGCAGAGATGTGTAAGATGGCCATAGTGATACCTACCAGTATTTACAAAACAGGAGACAGGTCCTTAGCTTCTCAAGGTAGAGCACTACAGCCAAACAGACAACCAAAGTTCCCAGGTGTTAATGCAGGATGAGAGTAACCACACGAAGCCGTGTTAAACAGTCTGGTGGTGCACCAACTTCATAACTATGAAGAATAACAAATTAGTGACCAGGAATACGAACTTTAGTCGTATGTTATGCATGCCATACATATCATTTCACAGAGATGAAGTGTATACACAAATCCAGAACCATGTCATCACCATCCCAAAAACCACCCCAGAAGAAATAATGACATAAAAACTTAGTCTTCACTTTAATGTGGGTTTGAAGACAGCACTCTACATAGTTTCTAAAAGTAGATTGGACAGGTTTAAGAGTGGGAGTGGTTGGGCATGAGGAGGACCTGCTTTGCATAGGCCATATGCAATGCTCCTCTCTTCTTATGCTCTTATGAACAAGTATGTCAAGTCAATCATATGTGAAATACAAGGAACAAGTCCATAACAGATGCATTAGTCCATCTTTTAACAAATCCATCCAGCTGATTTGTAATAAATGTACTCTGTTTACCATTTAAAAATGATAAAGCAAATTCTGCAACACCTGGCAAAATGCAGGAATCAACATTTCATGCCTGACATCGTCAGAACAATCTTTCAGACTTAGAAATTACAGAAAAACTTAAATTGTTGCATATAAAATCTTTTCTGATAAATCTATCAGAGATGAAGGTAAAAATAGGTTAAAATATCCCATACTTTAAAACACAAATAATCAGGGAAAGAGATTAGTCTGCCAAAGATGCAAATGCTATTAAAAATATGAATTGGGGGACACCTTTAAAAAGGTTTGGAGTGGTTAAATGTGGCAAAAAAAAAAAAATAACCCTGGAAGGTTAATATTAATCAGTAACACAAGACAAATTAAGAAAATCAAGCTGTCTAGTGTTGCTCACTTTCCAACAAGATCCTTAGGTTTCCCTAGGATGTGACATACATATCAAATGGTATTGCATTCATGGAGTAGTAGTAAACCTGTACGCAGTAGTAAACCAATGTAGGTAATGGGAGGCAATTAAATTGAATCCAAGGAAAGGGAGGTCATATGCAATTCCTGGAATCAAAGAGTCCCTCACCAACATTAAATGTACCTCCACTGAGGAGATTGAAGACTTATAGAAAATAGCACTTGCAAAATCTGAATAGGGACCCATAATGAATGGCATCCTGTTAGTATTGGGCCTCCCTTGTTCACTATCTACACAGACATCATGAAATAAATTGCAAAAAAACGTTTGACACAAAGCCGCCAAATAATTTCAAAGGACATCAAGGAGCTTCATGCACGTTAATGGATTCATAATTATGTTGACAACACAAGGTTTAAATTCAGGGGCACAAAATAACCAATGAACTTATAAGCTTAATAATATGGACACAATCTGAATGTGGAAGATTTGGGAATTCTAGATAGCAGAATCTATAGCCAAGAACAACTGCCCACAAGGCTTCTTGCCTTTATGTCAAATATAGTACTGTAAAGAAGTGCTGGATACTGGTGATCTCACTGACATGCCAAAGACTCCAATCAGTCATTAGTAGTTTCTTCTTACTACTGGATTATATTCAGGGAAAGGGCTAAACCCATGGGAGCCATACAGCACCTGGGGAAATGCTTAGCATTCAGGCTCTATTTAAGTTATTGGAGCACAGATCAAATTCCTTAGATCAAGAGCCCCTCACCAGCAACAAGGAACCTCTTTAGTTTACTTGTAATAGATATCTGTTTGGGCAACAATAATATTCATGGATATGTCATTGAAGAATAACTATATGTAGTAAAGTTCGGTGGTATCGTCTGTTATTGGGCAATTTGGCTGAATTCCATTATCAAGTCGTGAAATATTTGGCATAAATGATGTACTTTCCAGCCAGTTCCAGTGTTGGTCGGTGGGTTAGTTACCATTTTGTCCTAGGCATATGTCGATTAGACACTAGGCCTGTTGTATGTATGTGTGTAACAAAACACGAAGTTCGGCCCGTGAACCGGGCCTCGTGCTCAACGCGCTAGCCACCATGCCATCGGGTATGTAATATCTGCTGTTGGTCACTGCTGGTGGCACTGTCATGGCCAATGGTGTCACAGCTTGTGCTATTGTCCGTCTCGGCTGTTTTCACAGCCCATGTTGGTGCTGCATGTGGTTTTGTGATATCAACGAAAGCAACATTACAATCACCATCACTGTCCTGCAACAGTATCCTCCTGTCTAGATGCATTACCATAGGTGAAAAGAGCACAATCAAGAGCCAGACCTAATGGAATGCTACACCTATGTTCATTTCATGGGCGAATATTCTGCATTACTACTACTTAATTTTGCACTTTACTCCTTAAACATACTTCTCTCCACTGTCATCACTAACATCATACTAATAACTAACAATTTCTGGGGTAAAGAGCTGTCAGCTTCTACTTTACGTGACAAGACCAGAAGTAGACGGAAATAAGCCACTTTATGACCTTTTTTGGGTTATCCTAGGTAATTTATACTATGTATGATAATTATACTTGTGTGTACCTGTGCCTAAATAAACTTACTTATTCACTCCTGGTTGTACCACCATTGCTGTCCCCCTTAAAAACTGAAAAATAATCCTCTATTATCCCTAATGTCAATGGTTGAAACTAGCCTGGCTAAAACTAGCAACGTGGGGGCTTCAAAACCTGGTTGCACAAGTTATTACATTCATGGAGGAGCAATAAACTTCTAAGGGTCCTAGTGCCTAGGGGAATGGAGGTCATTCAATCTCGATTTAATTAGAGAAAAGGTCCCATGCCTCGGATCAAGAGCCCCTCACCAGCCTCGGGGTTACATGCGGATAGGACGTAGGTCAGGCCCATAAGGCGAGTCAAGATTTAGCTATCAAGTTGTAGGGGCACAGGTACACAAATGAAAAAGGTTAGGTTCGAAGACCTACCATGTATGGGCTAGTAGGCCTACTACTGTGCTCCTATATTGTTACTTTCATTTTCATTTTCGCACATGATGCTGAAAGCCACTACTGTTGCTATTGCAACTTGCCCAAAACCGCATACAAATGCTTCCACTCGGAGGGAAATAAAGTTATTGTTCGACTTTAGGTTAACTTGCATTACTCATAAATAAAAAATTAACAAGTCTAAACCTAACCTATCACTGCAGGTTACCTTAAGAATATTTTTACTAAAGCCGCATTGGTTTTATACATATATCAAGTCAATGACATTATTTTCATTGGGCAGCATGGTACACAACCTTTTCTCATGAACATCCTATCTCATACAATATCGATGACATATAAGCAAGATAAGTGGTCTGTACACATACATAACTTCCTTCACATGCTTTATAACACAATCATTGATATTTTAAACAACCTACAAAGCCGATGATGCGTTAAAAATTACGATACAAAGTATAGGTACTCACGTAGAGGACTTATAACGAATGAAAGAGTGGGATGGAAGGAACTCGAACTCACCCTTGATGTTTACCAGTAAGACCTTTTAAAACGTTTTACTATCAAGTATATGAAAATGTTTATATTACCAAATACCCAAGCACTTTTAAAAAATATTTAGCTATTATATGAATAAAATCAGGAATAATATTTGTGATCAGTTTACGCTTATTTATAATTATCATAACATTGCTGGAATTATTGGAACAAGCCGAGCATCAGGAGACAGAAAACTTAGCAGGTAGGGTAAACTTGTATATTATAATCACAATCTCAACATGAATGATTTTATTAATACACTGTTATATATGACCTAATATTGGACAACCTTCGCAAGTTTCAGATTTTAATATTAAGTCCATTATATTAATTTAGTTGCTTAAAAAATCTACAAAAATATTTCTAAATGGCTGACGCAATATTTTGTAAATTACGGCTATAAATTAATTTACATTTATCTATATAAACTGTTAAGTATATATAATAATATTCACTAAGGGTTCACTTCATTTTATGAATATTCTAGGAATAGACTTGAAGACTGGTATGAACTCATGAAAACATTTATATAAGAAATCTTCCACTATGAGTACCCATGTCTTGAGTGCCTACGTGTCTCACCTACAACATGTCCCTGTCACCATACCACAACCATTACCATACCAGGAATACATCAGTACTTGCGGCTTTGATGATCTTGAACCTTAAAAAAATATTTATTTATGTTCCCATTTCCTGATTAATAACAAGGGCACAGCTCAGTAAAAGTGTACTTTGTGTAGCTGTGTTAAAAAAAAATAAAGATAAATATTTTATTTCTTTGCAAGGTTACAATGTGTATTTACAATTTTGATTAGTTAAGTACAAAAGCCACTATCATGCCGAGGCATTTCGGGCGTATATCTATTATACGTAGATCGTACGTGTATCTATTATAAGTACTCTTAATGGTTATAATCATAATCATGATTTTTAAAGAGGTCAGATGACCAAAAGCTGTGGGTAATCATGTGACTAGACCCGCGTCGGGAAACACTTTCCTGATACAACTGCCCCTAATGCCATGGCATGCCAGTGGCTCTCCTTGCATTACAGTTTTATAATTGTAACTACCAATAACAGTGTACACTTGTAACATGCATCGAAATAAAAATATTATTATTATTATTATTATTATTATTTTATTATTATTATTATTATTACTAATATTACTAAATTATTATTATTAATTAAAAGACGTACCTTAGTTGACGTGTTTTTTTTTTTGGGGGGGGAGAATATAATTAGTGTAAGTTTATTCAGGTACAAGTACACATAAATACCGTTACATAAGTTATTATACATAGTAGCGTGTGTACATTACCTAGGGTAACCCAGAAAAGTCAGAGAAAGTGACTTATTTCCACTGGGGTCCTTGTAATAACTTATTATTTAAACCTAAAAATTAAAACAGGTAAGTAACTTAACTATGTGAAAAGCAGTTACAATAAAAGGAGATATACTAGTGACATGTGATTAATATACTCACCTGTATGTGGTTGTAGGGGTCGATTCACAGCTCTTGGCCCCGCCTCTTAGTTCCCGTCAGGGTGAGGCGCTCTTCGAAGGAACTGGATCTTTACTGAATCGAACCTGACTGCCTCCTATTCTCCCAGGCACTATACAACCCCAAGGTGTTTAGCCCTTCCCCATGAATGCAATAATAATAATGCAAGTTTCAGTATATTTGTGTAAGTGTATTTTTGTTGTGTAAAAATGAATAAAAGTTGTGTTTGGCGTCTCATTCTTGTGTACTGTATAACACACCAACTGTTATATATACACAGTAGAAGTTATAAAGTAAGGATATAGGAAAACATTGGTTTGGTAGGTATAAAAATAAGTTAGACAAGTACATGGGTGGGTGTCCAGAAAAAAGTCACAGAAAAGAAGTTACAATTTTGGCTAAGAAAAAAAAAACCATTTTATTTAAACACCATAAACAATTAAAGTAATAAAACAAAAATGATTTTAAATCAGTTATTAACTGACAGTAGACGATGCTAGACCAAAACGTGAGCAAACACATAACGCATTTTACTAATAAATGCTCCGCTTCAGACGTCATGTTTTCCTTCTTCCTAATTTAGAAGAAAATGAACAAACCTAACTGATTTATGATTTCAGTAATATTAAATCAGGTTCACCATACTGAGAGCTACCCTGATTTATGACACTTACAAAAAAGGTACAATACCGTGACTAACAATAAAACAACCCATAATTTAAGTAAAGGACACAATGCACTAGACATTTTGTCAACGTTTCGCTCTCCAGGAGCTTTGTCAAGCCGTTACATAGAAAGCTTATGACGACGTTTCTGTCTGTCTTGGACCATTCACAAGAGGGACCGAAGCGTCGTCATAAGCTTTTTCTCTCTTCTATCATCATTTGCCGTAGCTATAACCCAGATTTTTTTTAAAGAGAGTGAATAAATAAACAAGCGCAAACAAATAAAAAATGTTGATCTGTTACAAACCAAGCCACAAAGAAACAATAGTCCACCATAACCTGCGCAGTGGTAAGGTACTCAGCTCAACTGAAATGCACCTAGGTCGAATCCTGAGCAGGTTGATACGTACCTGAAGGACGTTTCCGGGATTCAACGCCCCGCGGTTTGGTCCCAAACCCGGCCTTGTTAAGGTTCAAGGCCTAATCAACCAGGCTGTTACTGCTGGCCGCACGCAGTCCAACGAACGAACCACAGCCCGGCTCGTCAAGCAATGACTTGAAGAACTTTTCAAGTGACTTGTTGAAGACAACCAGAGATTTGAAGATTGAGACATGCAACATATGGAAATCTTTATTAAGGAAACGTTTCGCCACACAATGGCTTCATGGGTAAGGATAGGAGGAGTTTGAGGTAATCAGTCCCTCAGCCTGGAATCGATGTGTTCAGTCCATCACTCTTGTAGAAAGTACAGCATAGGGCCGGAGAAGTGGCTTTGTATTGGACTGATGAAACCACTGTGTGGCGAAACGTTTCCTTAATAAAGATTCCTATATGTTGCATAAGTGTCTCAATCTTCAACTTGTCGGTTTTGAAAATCATTTATCACATCTGTCAGACACTGCAACATCATGGTAACTTGATACAAGGTATTCCTCAATACTTGTCCAACCTTTAGACGAAGACCTACTTACACTAGTGGATGGTTCCACTGACCCTGCCTTCTCCTGCTTCCACTCACCTGTCTACAGTATATAAGCCACTTCGGCCATATGCTGTACTTTCTACGAGAGTGATGGACTGAACACGTCGATTCCAGGCCGACTGGATTACCTCAAACTCCTCCTCTCCTTACCCCTCTCTGCTTTGTATTGGACTGAAAGCCACTGTGTGGCGAAACGTTTCCTTAATAAAGATTCCCATATGTTGCATAAGTGTCTCAATCTTCAACTTGTCGGTTTTGAAAACCATTTATCACAGCCAGAGATTTATTGATAATTCCCCTTAGACAAGAAGCGATGGCGTTAAAGAGTTGAGGACCTCTACACTCATCAGTTCTCTGTGTACTTGTCGCTTCCATGTTTTTCAGTGAAGGAATTTTCAAGGTGTAAATTATTATGTGCCTTTCTCGCCTACGTTCCAGTGAATACAGTTGAAGGGACTTCAAGCATTTGCAGTAGTTAAAATGCTTGATTGAATGTAAACTGGCAGTGAAAAGTTCAATGTAGGTTTTCCAGCTCCGTTATCTCGCCTGCCATGACAGGGGCCGTTAGTATTCAAACCTTGGAGAGAACTAGTGACTTGATTATTATTGGCTCAGCATCCCTTGTCATTTTGGTAGTAATAGCAACACTGTTGTGATCCTTAAATGTGAGATATTCTGAAATCGTTACTCCCAAGTGTTTCACATGAGACTTTCGCTCTATTGAATGATTCGAGTTTGTCCTGTACTCCGTTACAGTTATTTCCCCCATTCTTCCATAGCAAAGCAACTGTAACTTGTCCTCAACAAATATCATATAGTTGTCTGAGACCCACTAGAAGATTTTATATCCGCCTGAAGATTCACTGTCTTCGACGGACGATACTGTCATACAGATTCTGGTGTCATCAGTAAAGGATGTTACGGTGCTATGATTTTTATCCTTGTTAATGTCGAATATAAGAATGAGAAACTGATGTGGGGCGAGTACCGTCCCTCAAAGAACAGAGCTTTTTACAATGACAGCCTCTGACTTCGCTCTGGGTTGTATTTGTTAAGAAGATATCCATCTGCCCACTTTTCCAGTCATTTCTTTTGCACGCATTTTGTGAGGTCACACTTGTCGAACGCTTTTGCGAAACGAGTGTACATTATATAAGCATTTACCTCGTTTTCGAGAGTATCCAGGACCACATCGCAAGGATCTAGCAGTTGTAAAGGGCAGGAACTACCTGTTACCCTTGATTGTGTAAGTGTTCCGATTTCTATGTGATTGGCCTTCTTGTTTCTTCGAACCCGTTCAAAGATTTTGATAATGAACGAAGTTAGCGCTATTGATCTATAGATTCTCGCAATGGTTTTACTGCCTTCTTCGTGAGATCGGATAATATCAGTGTTTTTCAGTAACTGGAATGACACCTGTGTCCAGCCAGGCTCTTTCTCCATAAAATACTAAAGACCCAAGATAATGGTCAAGTGTTTTAACATCTGCTGCCCCTATTTATCTAGTAGCAAATAGATAGTTAGAAGTTAATCAACAGTTGTGAGTGGCATAATGTGGGAGGGCCTTTTTATTCTTTTTGGGTTATCCTGTTTTATCAACACTGGGTCTCACGCTGAGGCTCGCTTGTAACCGGGACCTTTCGGATGAGAGGAGAATGCTGTTACTTGATTTACGAAATATTCCACTCGGTTCTTTGAGGTATTCCCGGTAGTTTAAATGCTTTATTGACTCTGTGGGGGAAAACGCTTGTATTTTCTCTAGATCTGCTATATTTCCTGTCTTAAACAGAGCTGTCAGTATTAGGCAATACTATAAATGATAGAGCACAAGTGATTGGAATAGTGTTGCCATTTTCCTGGCTTCAGCAGCGTTTTCTTTCTTTTTCTTTTTTTTTTAAGATAGGCTTGCCGACATTATATGTTGTTATCGCTCTGTGGAATGACCTTCCCGTGTTTTGTATACAGTTTCTCTTTTGAGTTCTTCATGGTTTCCATATCTGAGGAATATGAATTTGTTCCCATTAACCATATTTTCTACCGACCACTGGAGGAGTTTGTTTACATCCTCCTGCAGTTTTTCGACGTCCTTTAACAAGAGGACATTCACGCTATTTGTATCGTCCACAAAGGATGATACTAAACTGCGGTTTGCCATTTTCATCTTTGTCTGTTGAGGAAGAGAAACAATAAAGAACTGGCGGGCCTTGACGTACTGAGATTTTTACTTTGTTAGCTTGAATTTTCTCTTTTTACTACCGCTCTATGTGTTCTGTTCGTTAAAAAAATTAAAATTAATTTGCCTGCTTTTTCTGTTATACCTGTTGACCTTATTTTATGTGTTATCACTCCATGATGACGTTTGTCATGTACCTTAGCGAAGTGTGTGAAACACGACTGTAACTTGAGGGTCGTGTTGCATATGTGTCTAATTTACCACCTTGCCGGTTCTCTGAACCATTCATCTACAAACTGTTGTCCTACCTCAGCTCATTTCAAAGCTTAGCCTTAGCTAAGGCAAACTAACACCCGCCCGTGGCCTGGTAGGCAACGCTCTTACTTCACACGCTGAGTGTCCGTGGTTCGATCCCCGGCAAGGGTAAAAACTTTGGGCGTATTTCCTACTAGGGATGCCAAGCCCATGATGATTCTCTTCAAATCGCTTGTTCTCTCTAGGCTAGAATATTATTGTACAGTGTACACTAACAGCGCCTTTCAAGGCAGGTGAAATTGCTGACCTAGATAATATACAGAGAACCTTCACGGAACACGTATGATAAAATACCTAAATTACTGGGAACGGTTGAAGTTCCTTGACTTGTATTCCTTGGAATGCAGGCGAGATAATATACACTTAGAAAATTCTAGATGGATTAGTACCAAATTTGCACACGAAAATCACTCCCTATGAAAGCAAGAGTGTCAGGGCCCAAGATTTCAACTGCCTCCCAGCTGTCTGGCTGTCTTCAAGAAGGTGCTGGACATTCACCTGACCAGCCGGGCTGTGGTTCGTACGTCGGTTTACGTGCGGCCAACAGTAACGGCCTGGTTGATCAGGCCCTGGTCCACCACGAGGCCTGATCACAGACCGGGCCGTGGGGCGTTGACCCCCGAAACCCTCTCCTGTTGTCCGGTTCACCTAGCAAGCAAGTTGGTACCTGGGTGTTAGTCGAATGGTGTGGGTCGCATCCTGGGGGGACAAGATTGAGGGCCCCAGTGGAAATAAGACAGACAGATCTTCGATGACGCACTGCCTTTCTTGGGTTATCCTGGGTGGCTAACCCTCCGGAGTTAAAAATCCGAACAACAGTCGGCTAACACCCAGATATCTACTTACATATCCACGTTCAACAGAGTGGTAGATCAATGGAATAAGTGATTCAGCCACTGGTCGCTTAAATTTATTTTACCCTAGCCTAGACTAAATAGTAAGGACGGGCATGACGAACTTAGCGTGTATACAAACAAGTGATCTCGACTCAGAGATAGTAAGATGTATCAGTAACTTATTATTATTATAGTCAAAACTAAGCTCTAAACCCACCAGGGTCATACAGCATCAGTAACTTAAGATATTCGTCTACCTACCTGGAGGGTATTCCGGGGATCAACGCCCCCGAGGCCCGGTCCACGACCGGGCCTCCCGGTGGATCAGGGCCTGATCAACTAGGCTATTACTGCTGGCCGCACGTAGTCCAACATACGAACCACAGCCCGGCTCCTTATGCCTGGTGGGAGGCTGTTGAACAATCTTGGGCCCTGGATACTTATTGTGTTTTCTCTTAGTGTACCAATGGCTCCCCTACTTTTCATTGGGGGTATTTTGCACCGCCTGCCCAGTCTTTTGCTCTCGTAGGGAGTGATTTCTGTGTGCAGATTAGGGACTATTCCTTCTAGGATTTTCCAAGTGTATATTATGATGTATCTCTCTCGCCTGCGTTCCGGTGAGTACAAGTCAAGTGGTTCCAAGCGTTCCCAGTAGTTAAGTTGTTTGACGGAACTTATATGTGCAGTAAAGGTTCTCTGTACATTCACCTGCTTTGAATGGAGATGTTATTGTACAGCATTAACATCACAGATGTTAATGCTGTATATTGTGATGTGATGTTTAAACGACATTAATGAAATTTTTACAGTGGCTATTGATGTTGGCGGCATTACCCTCAACTCGTTGATGACATTCTAATGCACAGTTATTGACTACTTTAACAAATGCTGTTGCTGCCGCTGCAGCTGCTACTGCTGTTGTTGTTAATGCTACTACTACTACTAAAGTTCGCTACAACCGATACTGCTGCCGCAGATACTACTATTGTTGCTGCTAATAATAATAATGATGATAATAATAATAATATTACTTCCGTTGCTGCTTCTATTGCTGCTGCCGCTGCTGTTACTGCCTATGACACTGTTGATGTTGTTGTTTCTACTACTGCCAGTGCTGTTGCCTCTTAATGTAGCTGCCGTTGTTGTTGCTGCTGCTGCTGCTGCTGCTTCTACTGATGTTACTGCTGTTGCTGCAGCTACTACTGCTGCTGCTATTGTTATTGCTGCAGCTACTACTGCTGCTGTTGTTGCTACTGCTGCTGCTGTTGTTGCTACTGCTGCTGCTGTTGTTGCTACTGCTGCTGCTGCTGTTGCTACTGCTGCTGCTGTTGTTGCTACTGCTGCTGCTGTTGCTACTGCTGCTGCTGTTGTTGCTACTGCTGTTGCTGTTGCTACTGCTGCTGTTGTTGTTGCTACTGCTGCTGTTGCTGCTGCTGCAATACTACTACTGCTGTTGTTGTTGCAGCTGCAGCTACTACTGCTGCTGTTGTTGCTGCAGCTACTACTGCTGCTGCTGTTGTTGCTGCAGCTACTACTGCTGCTGCTGTTGTTGCTGCAGCTACTACTGCTGCTGTTGTTGCTGCAGCTACTACTACTGCTGTTGTTGTTGCTGCAGCTACTACTACTGCTGCTGTTGTTGCTGCAGCTACTACTGCTGCTGTTGTTGCCGCAGCTACTACTGCTGCTGTTGTTGCTGCAGCTACTACTGCTGCTGCTGTTGTTGCCGCAGCTACTACTGCTGCTGTTGTTGCTGCAGGTACTACTACTGCTGCTGTTGTTGCTGCAGCTACTACTGCTGCTGTTGTTGCTGTAGCTACTACTGCTGCAGCTGTTGGTGCCGCTGCTACTACTGCTGCTGTTGCTGCCGCAGGTACTACTGCTGCTGTTGCTGCCGCAGCTACTATCTGCTGCTGTTGTTCCAGCTACTACTGCTGTTGTTGTTGCAGCTACTGCTACTGCTGCTGTTGTTGCCGCAGCTACTACTGCTGCTTTGCGCCACTACCTCGTTGTTGCTGCAGCTACTACTGCTGTTGCTGTTGTTGCCGCAGCTACTACTCTGCTGTTGTTGTTGGTACTACTGCGCTTGCTGCGCAGCTACTACTGCTGCTGTTGTTGCTGCAGCTACTACTGCTGCTGCTGTTGGTGCCGCAGCTACTACTGCTGCTGTTGTTGCCGCAGCTACTACTGCTGCTGTTGTTGTTGCAGCTACTACTGCTGCTGTTGTTGCTGCAGATACTACTGCTGCTGTTGTTGTTGCTGCAGATACTACTGCTGCTGTTGTTGTTGCTGCAGATACTACTGCTGCTGTTGTTGCTGCAGCTACTACTGCTGTTGTTGCAGCTAATACTGCTGCTGTTGCAACTACTACTGCTACTGTTGCAGTTACTACTGCTGCTGTTGCTGGAGTTCCCCAAGGTAGTATTCTGGGTCCTTTATTATTCCTGTGTTATGTAAATGATATGCCCATCAGTGTCAAGTGCAAACTCCTACTGTATGCGGATGACAGTGCTCTGTTAGTGTCAGGTAAAGACCCACAAGGTATAGCTAATGTATTAACACTGGAACTGGAGTCCTGCAGCAAATGGTTAGTAGACAACAAACTATCATTACATCTAGGGAAAACAGAAGCCATACTCTTTGGCACGAAATATAAACTGAGCAGGGTAAATAATTTTAATATCCGGTGTAATGGGAATCCATCACTTCAGTTTCCTCAGTAAAATATCTGGGAATCCTTTGACCCATGCATGTCAGGAGAATTGATAGGTAACAGTGTAGTAAAGAAAGCGAATGCCAGACTGAAGTTCCTCTACAGACAAGCACAGTGTCTACCTACTGAGGCTCGCAGGACCCTATGTCTAGCCCTTATACAATGTCATATTGACTACGCTTGCTCTTCATGGTACTCTGCCTTGACAAAAAAAATGAAAGATAAGCTGCAAATCACCCAGAACAAAATGGTAAGATTCATCCTGGACCTGGGTCCAAGAGAGCATGTAGGCCAGGATGAATTACAACAATTGGATATGCTGAATATTGAAGACAGAGTAAAACAACTTAAATTAAATCAAGTTTATAAAATTGCTCACAAACAGTGTCCAGAATATCTTGCTGCCAATTTTGTCAAGGCTGGGAACCAAAGCAGTCATAGTACTAGGAGGAGAGAGCACAACTTTGTAGTACCCACAGTCAGTGGCCAGGCTTCAAACACCTTTTATTGTACAGCAATAAAGGAATGGAACAAACTGCCTGCACATGTCAAAGCCAGTCATAGCATGAGCCAGTTCAAGAAGAGAACCAAAAGGTACCTAATGAATGTTTCGACAGAAAGGGAGGAAAATGATTTTTTATTTTTTAGTTAACACACATGTATATGTAAATAACTCTTTTACCTTATTCCTAGTATACATATATCCTTTATAATATAATGACATATATATCCTACAATGTAAAATTAAGTATAAAAGGACCCCAATGGAAATAAGTCACTCTGTCTGACTTTTGGGCTATCCTAGGTTCTCTACACATATGCTGCTATGTATGATAATGTATGTAAATGTATTTGTGTATACCTGAATAAACTTACTTACTTACTTACTGCTGCTGTTGCTGCAGCTACTACTGCTGCTGTTGCTGCAGCTACTACTACTGCTGCTGTTGCAGCTACTACTACTGCTGCTGTTGCAGCTACTACTGCTGCTGTTGCAACTACTGCTGCTGCTGTTGCTGCTGTTGCAACTACTGCTGCTGCTGTTGCAACTACTACTGCTGCTGTTGCTGCAGCTACTGCTGCTGTTGCAGCTACTACTGCTGCTGCTGTTGCAGCTACTACTGCTGCTGCTGTTGCAGCTACTACTGCTGCTGTTACAACTACTGCTGCTGCTGTTGCTGCAGCTACTGCTGCTGTTGCTGCAGCTACTACTGCTGCTGTTGCTGCAGCTACTACTGTTGCTGTTGCTGCAGTTACTACTGCTGCTGTTGCTGCAGCTACTACTGTTGCTGTTGCTGCAGCTACTACTGCTGCTGTTGCTGCAGCTACTACTGTTGCTGTTGCTGCAGCTGCTACTGCTGCTGTTGCTGCAGCTGCTACTGCTGCTGTTGCTGCAGCTACTACTGCTGCTGTTGCTGCAGCTACTACTGCTGCTGTCGTTGCAGCTACTACTGCTGCTGTTGCTGCAGCTGCTACTGCTGCTGTTGTTGCAGCTGCTACTGCTGCTGTTGCTGCAGCTGCTACTGCAGCTGTTGTTGCAGCTGCTAATGCTGCTGTTGTTGCAGCTGCTACTGCTGCTGTTGTTGCAGCTACTACTGCTGCTGTTGTTGCAGCTGGTACTGCTGCTGTTGTTGCAGCTGCTACTGCTGCTGTTGTTGCAGCTGGTACTGTTGCTGTTGCTGCAGCTACTACTGCTGGTGTTGCTGCAGCTACTACTGCTGCTGTTGTTGCACCTGCTACTGCTGCTGTTGCTGCAGCTGTTACTGCTACTGTTGTTGCAGCTGCTACTGCTGCTGTTGCTGCAGCTGCTACTGCTGCTGTTGTTGCAGCTGCTACTGCTGCTTTTGCTGCAGCTTCTACTGCTGCTGTTGTTGCAGCTGCTACTGCTGCTTTTGCTGCAGCTTCTACTGCTGCTGTTGTTGCAGCTGCTACTGCTGCTGTTGTTGCAGCTGCTACTGCTGATGTTGCTGCAGCTGCTACTGCTGCTGTTGTTGCAGCTGCTACTGCTGCTGTTGTTGCAGCTACTACTGCTGCTGTCGTTGCAGCTACTACTGCTGCTGTTGCTGCAGCTGCTACTGCTGCTGTTGTTGCAGCTGCTACTGCTGCTGTTGTTGCAGCTGCTACTGCTGCTGTTGTTGCAGCTGCTACTGCTGCTGTTGTTGCAGCTACTACTGCTGCTGTTGCTGCAGCTGCTACTGCTGCTGTTGTTGCAGCTGCTACTACTGCTGTTGTTGCAGCTGGTACTGCTGCTGTTGTTGCAGCTGCTACTGCTGGCATATACATTTTCTGAAAATTTATCACGTGGATAATATGTGTCATATTTCATGTTTCTATCACATTCTGAACGGTTGTTCTGACTACCAAGTATACTACTAGTCAAGAATAGTTTAATCTCTAAAAAAAGGGATTATAGTAAATTCTCAGTGTATAAACACTGAGAGTTTGTCTCTCAGTGTATAAACACTGAGAGTTTATGTCTCTCAGTGTATAAACACTGGGAGACAAACCTCTCAGTGTATTTTTACTCTTGGTTGGTTAGTTTAAAACCTATTGACTGTACGAGGGTCATTATAAGTGTATGCAACTTGTTCACCACCCGTCTAGAATATTTTAATCTCTAAAATAAGATCAAAGTAAACTCCCAGTGTATACATACTGAGACTATTTATACACATACAGTGTATATAAACTCAACAGACATCTCGGAGTATGCATTATTATTCTTGATTAGTTGGTTAAGTAGGTTTGAAGCCTATCGACTATACAAGGATTATTAAGGCTGCATGTAACCTGTTAGCCACCATAATAAATAACAAATGGTTGTAAAGGGAAGGGCCGGTAAGCCAGCGGAAGGCCTCGGTCAGATGGCTAAAAGCTCCAATGGCGAGTCATCATCTAAGACCTGCGTCAGGAAACACTTGTCCTGTTTCCTGACGAACCTTACCTAACCTAACCCCAGCCACCATAAGCCCAAATATGAGCTTACGAGGATTAAGTGAACTCTAAAAGTGTATGTATACCGAGACATACACCTATCCTAGGGAAGAAACGTTGTTAGTCTCAGTAAACACACATCAAGAGACACTCATCGTGATATATATAAAGTATCTTAACCTCTGAATATTGTTTTTGTTCTTTGCTTTTAATAATAAGCATTTAATCACAATTTATGCACATATCGCTCAGTCCACTCCTTTTATCTAGAATTTTTTTTAGTGTTAGTATTATTTTGACGAGTATATCCCTAAATTATATATATATATAATATATATATATATATATATATATATATATATATATATATATATATATATATATATAATATCCTGTGCAATATTTATGATAATATTTTCAGTGTTGAATATATCAAATCCCACTTGTTAATTTATGAACATGAATCGAAGGCAGAGTCATAGGGAAGGACGTAGCTATTATATTCTAAATTCTACGGAAGAATAGCTCCAATTCCTTGTATCAAGAGCCCTTCACGTGATGAAGGTACCCACCTTGATGGGAGTGCCATTGAGAGCTCCGCTAAGGTAAATGAAAGCTTGTTCTCGTTGCCTCTCCGGACAGCAACTGGCAACTCTTTTACAGTTGCCATATCCCATCTTATGTTATAAATCTAAATATAAGAAAGACGATTATTTATGGTTCTAAAGATAATTGTGCTTGTAGATTTACATTATTGTGAATGTTTATACTGAGTTATGTATTTACTGTACTGCGGAAGACTTAAAATAACGTAGAAATAATCTTTAAAATTGATGTTAGTAAAGTCTTATAAAATAAGCGTAGCTATAATTTATCTAAAATTTAAAGTAGCCTTTGACAAAAATAGTTGAATATAGTGTATATAATAATATGTGTTATTTAATTACTCACACGACAATAGCTGTTGAGCGATGTATCAGAAGATATTATATTATTGGAACATATTATTGTTGGCAGTGTTCAGTTGTGTCTGAGGTGTTGTGAGGGTGTGTTGTTGTGAGTCGCACTCTCCACCCGCGCTCTATGTGAAGCATTATTTTTCTTCTTGGTTAATTTGAATGTATTTCCCTAGTTATTTATTTGGCCTATAAGTGACGATAGTAAGTGGTAATAAACCCTTTCAGACACGGCAGAAAAATAACAGCAAATTTGCACTTGGATCGTGACAAGATACAGCTAGATGGTGTGTTAATACATCACTCTCTCTGTCTGTATTTCCAGCGAGGCAGTAGCCTAACCTAAAGTGTAAAAATACTGCACGTGATACATATATTTTGTTGACCAGTGCAACTGCAGTAGGCCTCAGCAATAGAGAATATTAGAGCGGGTGCCGAAGGTGGATCACAGCTTCTCCTTGCAGTATGAAGAGGTAAATACCACAGCTTCTCACTACTGTTTTTCCTTTAAAATGGGGTGCTGTGGTGTGAGGGGCTCTTGATTCAAGGAAACCTGATTACCTCTCATTCTCCAGGAAGTGTTTGACCCTTATGGGTTTAGTGCGTTCCCATGTATATTGCTTACTACACCAAGATAAATAATACGTAAATAATTGCTGTTCTTTAAAATGAAATGATAAATTGTATTTCTCCATTCTAGTGGTGTGTACTGTTGTCCTGTTGCAATGGACTGTTATGTTGCTGGGGATTGTTGTCCTGTTGATGTAGTGTTGTCCTGTTGGTGTGGAGCGTTGTCTTGTTGATGTGGACTGTTGCCTTGTTGATGTAGTGTTGTCCTGTTGGTGTGGCGCGTTGTCCTGTTGATGTGGACTGTTGCCTTGTTGATGTAGTGTTGTCCTGTTGGTGTGGAGCGTTGTCCTGTTGATGTGGACTGTTGCCTTGTTGATGTAGTGTTGTCCTGTTGGTGTGGAGCGTTGTCCTGTTGGTGTAGTGTTGTCCTGTTGCCTTGTTGATGTAGTGTTGTCCTGTTGGTGTGGAGCGTTGTTCTGTTGGTGTGGAGCGTTGTCCTGTTGATGTGGACTGTTGCCTTGTTGATGTAGTGTTGTCCTGTTGGTGTGGAGCGTTGTTCTGTTGGTGTGGAGCGTTGTCCTGTTGATGTGGACTGTTGCCTTGTTGATGTAGTGTCCTGTTGGTGTGGAGCGTTGTCCTGTTGATGTGGACTGTTGCCTTGTTGATGTAGTGTTGTCCTGTTGGTGTGGAGCGTTGTCCTGTTGCTGGGGATTGTTGTCCTGTTGATGTGGTATGTTGCCTTGTTGATGTAGTGTTGTCCTGTTGGTGTGGAGCGTTGTCCTGTTGGTGTGGAGCGTTGTCCTGTCGGTGTGGAGCGTTGTCCTGTTGGTGTGGAGCGTTGTTCTGTTGGTGTGGAGCGTTGTCCTGTTGGTGTGGAGCGTTGTTCTGTTGATGTGGAGCGTTGTCCTGTTGGTGTGGAGCGTTGTCCTGTTGGTGTGGAGCGTTGTCCTGTTGGTGTGGAGCGTTGTCCTGTTGGTGTGGAGCGTTGTTCTGTTGGTGTGGAGCGTTGTTCTGTTGGTGTGGAGCGTTGTCCTGTTGGTGTGGAGCGTTGTCCTGTTGGTGTGGAGCGTTGTCCTGTTGGTGTGGAGCGTTGTCCTGTTGATGTGAAGTGTTCTCTTGTCATGGACTGTTGTCCATTTGCTGTGAACTGTTGTCATTTCGCTGTGGGCTGTTATCCTATTGCTGCTGTCATTTATCTGGTTGCTGGGGACTGCTGTCCTATTGCTGCTATCATTTATCAGGTTGCTGTGGACTGTTGTCCCTTTGCTGTGAACTATTATCCTATTGTGGACTGCTGTTCTGTTGCTGTGGGCTTTTATTCTGTTGCTGTGGGCTTTTATTCTGTTGCTGTGGGCTTTTATTCTGTTGCTGTGGGTTGTTGACCTGTTGTTGTACGCTGTTGTCCTGTTGCTGTGGATTGTTTCCTAAGCGATTCAAGGCTGGCTTGACATTGATTAAATACTGGGTAATGTCTGGGTAATAATAAAACTGGGTTACTGGTAAATGGTAGGGATAATGAGAAAGGAAGCAGAATTAAACCTCACCAGCAGCTAGGTCAGGTCACGGTTTTGCCTTTGTTGGATTGTACTTGGTAGACTCCAGGTTTAATTCCTATAGCTTATCCACTGTATGCTTATAATGATCACATGAATGCATGCATTGTATGTTTATCCTCATCTTATCAACATTGTTGTTATTGAAAAAGGCTGTAAATAAAATCTTATATATTTAAAGCGAAGAAAATTTTCTTGATCCGGAGATAGCAATGGCTAGGGCAGCAATTAAATAGGTTTTTATTCCACTGTCTGTCTTGTTTTATCACCACAACTGACATTCTTGCTTCATCACCACTGTCCATCTTGCTTCATGGCAACTGTTATCTTTCATCACCACTATATATCATGCTTCATCTCCTTTATTTTGTTACATCGTCACAGTGTGGACTGCGCATTGCCACTGTTAATCTTACTTCATCACTGTATATTGTTCACCTGTCAGTTGATGCAAATTTCTGCCTCTGTAAGTGCCATTACAATATTACAATTTTTGTAGTGGAATTTTTTTAGGAAAAGTTTACATTATGCACAAAAAAATGTGAAATATGCAAAACCGTAATTGCATAAATATTTTTAGCAATTGTTCCAGCGTTCCAGCAAGCAAGAGTACGCTATTTCGTTGAGTGCAAGTGCGGGATCAGGAAGGTAATAGGTGAAAGTGGCCTGCTTAACAGTAAGGCTGCCTTGGGTGGCAAAAAATGCGTCCTCCCCCTCGTCCCTGTCCCGACTGGAAGCCTAGCTCGGCAAGATAAGACACGGTTTCAAGGAGTTCGTTTTGTCTGTTAGGTAGGTATGCAAGATAACGCAAATAACACAGCCATCATTCCAACTGCAGCAGTTGATAATGCGTGATAACACATACATTGTTGGTGTGTGTATAAGAGTTTTAAGCATGTTTGAAAATACAGTGTGGTGGGTTTAAATGTTTGTATTGATAAGTAATATGTTTGTATTGGCATTTCTCGTGCTGAGACAATAAACTTGTATATTTTTCCATTATGAATATGTCATTATATAAAGTACTCTTGTATGACAGATAACAACTATATATGCACTTAGAGGGTGTATATCTCAAGTGGTATACACTTAGTGTATTTTGTTTAATCCCAATATCACTGATTAAGAGTATCGCTGACTGTCGGTGGTGAACAGGTGAAATGCATCCTACTGTATTCGATAGGCTTTAAACTGGGTAAAGCAGTAACTGTAGTTTATTGTAAATGCATATTGGTTTCATTATTGTATAATGTATGCTTGTATTTCAATATTTATATTGTATAATGTATACCAGTATTTCATTTATGTGGAATATATATGTTCATTACTATATAATGTGTATATACTTGTTTCATTATTGTATAATGTACACGTGGTCAGTGGAGGGCACAGGTAACCGAAAAGTGGCAGATGAAGTTTAATGTGGACAAGTGTAAGGTGCTAGTCGTTGGTAATGAAAATATCCCTCGAATTTATAAACTAGGTGAAGTTGAGCTTGATCATACAGAATGTGAAAAAGACTTGGGAGTCATGGTAAGCAGAAATCTAAAGCCAAGACAACAGTGCCTAAGTGTGCGCAATAAGGCTAACAGATTACTAGGATTTATTTCAAGAAGTATAAGCAACAGAAATTGAATCTCCACTCTCTGGAGAGACGTAGAATGAGGGGAGATATCATCGAGGTGTACAAGTGGATGATGGGCATAAACAAAGGAGATATTAATAAAATACTGAGGATATCGAACCAAGTAAGAACGAGAAATAACGGATTTAAATTGGATAAATTTAGATTTAGAAAGGACATAGGCAAGTACTGGTTTTCGAACAGAGTTGTAGATGCGTGGAACAATCTTCCGAGTAGGGTGATAGAGGCTAGGACCTTGGGTGGCTTTAAAAAGAGATTGGACAAATATATGAGTGGGAGGGGCTGGGTTTGATTAGTGTCGTGAGTACAGGAGTAAATTCTTAGGTAGTGGTGGTTTTGATAAGGACCTGCCTTGTATGGGCCAGTAGGCCTTCTGCAGTGCTCCTCCATTCTTATGTTCTTATGTTCTTAACGCTAAACCGCCAAAAAATTAGCGGAAGCTAACGCTAAACGCTGACCGCTAACTTTTTCACATGAATTCAGATTCGGTTTAGTTTTTTGGTCTTTTACTTTTAAGACTTTTAGAACAGACCTGGAGAGCTTCCTAATAAGATATAGAATGCCAGGGCCATATGATGATCAAGTGCCGCTAGTGCGAAAATGGCGATTGTTTAATTTTGAGATGTAACACGAGCGACCGACAAGGACCAAGGACACACTTGTCGCTGTACTAAAGCCCCATAGCACCGGAACAGATTGAGTTAGCTTATTTGACTGTTTTCTTCATTAGTTCCAATTACTCATTGTATTCGTTCATTTTATTCTGTTAATGTTCATGTTTGCATTTAACTTAATTTAGATTTTGAACCCAATAAACTGCAAACAAGTAGTTAAAAATCGTGCTTAAAGTTGCAACCTTGAGACCAACTTATTGCTGCACCAGCGATACAGCCATACAGGGCACACAAACAGTTAAATGAACAAAATAAATCAAACATCAGTTTAAATCCAACATACACTTTATTTACTGTACAAAATGCATAGCATGGGTATCATGCCAAGATCAGATGATGGCTGGGCTGATTACTAGTCTGGCTGGGTCTTCTCCATCGCTTTGATGTGATGCTGGTTGCCCATCATGAGCATCAGCCTCTCAAAGTTTCCATCTGACAGGGTGGCTCTCTTGGCCTTCAAGATATCTTTGCCTATAGAGAATAGGCGCTCACAACAGACAGGAACAAACACGTGCGCCGTTGGAAAGGCATTGCTTTCCGACTACCAACAAGGTATGATTTTTTTTAGCGGACTCAAAGTTAGCGGAAGTTTACTTAGCGGAAGCTAATTGGGCCGCTAAACAAAAAGTTAGTTCTGCTAATTAGCAGTTAGCGGAACTGTGCCCACCACTGCACATGGTACATTATTACATAATGTATATTAGTTTCGTTATTGTATAATGTGTCCTTATCCCTACGGATGAGATTTTTTTTGAGGAAAATATCTGCAACACACTTGGTTCAAACCATAATACCTTAATTATAAGTGTTGAAGGCTACATTAGCATGCAGTTATTAACATTAGGAAGTCATAGCCCATTTTAACGGGCAGAAAGAATAGCATCTTAATTATCTTTGATGCAGGTAATAATAAAATGAAGGTTAATATTAGTTTTTTGAAATGCGCTTGTGTCTGACTTTACTGCCATGTTGTGGATTTGCCAATGAGACGTGCAGCATGCTTCGTTGATTGTGATATTAAAATGTTTACACGTTTCATGTTGATGTTGTTGGACGTGATACTGTTGCGTGGAGGTTCTTTCGTAGATTGGGTAATGAACAGACGAGATTGGGATGGTAAATTGGTGTATTGAGGTCAATAGATAGGGTGGAATCTCAGAGCCGCAGGCCTACGTCTGTCCTACACGGTGTCGGGTTGGTAACTGAGGCACTGCCCCGAGCAGGGCTCAAGGCATTCAAAAGGGTTGACCTTTGACATTGGGTGACCTTTGACATTGGGCTAACGGTTGATCATCGGTTGATCACGTGAGCAGAAACGGTTATACCCTATGAACTATCACTGAGCTTACAGTGACAATACTTTTGATGCTGATATTGTTGATTGTTTTCACAAGCTTCGTATCATCTCTTGCAGACGATACAAAAATAAGTATGATAGTAACCTCAATAGAAAGCAAAAATGCAAAATCTACCAGTTAGTAGTAGGAAGTCTGGGTAGATTCGTTCAGAGGAACGGCTCTATTCATTTATTTATTTAACACACCGGCAATCCCCAACAAGGTAGGGAGACCTGAAAAAACTTTCAATATAAGAAGAACATAAAGAAGGAACACTGCAGCAGGCCTACTGGCCCATGCAAGGCACGTCCAAGTCACTCACCGGCCCAAGCCTAGTCAGGGCAGGTCATATTCACTTAAGGAAGGAGCATGGCATCAGACCCATCAGCACAAGCTAGTCAGGTCCAACTCACACCCACCCACACCCACTCATGTATTTATCTAGCCTATTTTTAAAAGTACAAAACGTTTTAGCTTCTACGACGGTACTCGGGAGTTTGTTCCACTCATCCACAACTCTATTGCCAAACCAGTGCTTTCCTATATCCTTCCTAAATCTGAATTTTTCCAACTTAAAATCATTGCTGGGAGTCCTGTCTTGGCTAGATATTTTTAGCACGTTATTTACATCCCTTTATTTATTCCTGTTTTCCATTTATACACCTCAATCATATCCCCCCCTAATTCTACGCCTTTCTAGAGAGTGCAGATTCAGTGCCCTCAGTCTATCCTCATAGGGAATATTTCTGATACATGAGATCAACTTTGTCATCCTATTTTGTACGTTTTCCAGTGCATTTATATCCATTCTGTAATACGGTGACCAGAACTGTGCAGCATAATCTAAATGAGGCCTAACCAAAGATATATAGAGCTGAAGAACAACCTGAGGACTTTTATTATTTATGCTTCTTGATATGAAGCCAAGGATTCTGTTCGCCTTATTGCAAACACTTATGCACTGTTTTGGTTTTAGATTACTGCTAACCAGAACTCCTAAATCCTTTTTGCAATCAGTAATATTAAGATCTACATTATTTAGTTTATATGTGGCATGGTTATTTTCCTGTCCATCATTTAGAACTTTGCATTTGTTTATATTAAAGTGCATCTGCCACTTCTCCGACCACTGCATCAGTCTATTCAAGTTTTCCTGGAGTGCTCTAATGTCCTCCTTTGATATACCTTTGAAGAGTTTCGAGAGTATCTACTCTCTGAGCCCGGCCATGGGCCAGGCTCGTCTGGTGCTTGCCTGGTCAACCAGGCTGTTGCTGCTGGAGGCCCGCTGCCCCACATATCCATCACAGCCTGGTTGATCTGGCACCTGGTGAAGATATTTGTCCAGTTTCCTCTTGAAGGCTTCTACACTGGTTCCAGCCGTGTTTCGGATATCTTCTGGTAAGATGTTGAATAGTCTGGGACCCCGGATGTTAATACAGTGCTCCCGTATTGTCCCCACCGCACCCCTGCTCCTCACTGGGTTTATTTTACACTTTCTCCCATATCTCTCACTCCAGTATGTTGTTATGGCAGTGTGCAGATTTGGGACCAGGCCCTCAAGTACTTTCCATGTATATATTATCATGTATCTCTCTCTCCTCCGCTCCAATGAGTACATGTTCAAGACTTGAAGGCGTTCCCAATAATTTAGATGTTTCAATGGCTCAATGTGAGCCGTAAACGATCTCTGGATTTGTTCCAGCTCTGCTATTTCTCATTAGAATGAATTGGACAGCCTATTTTGGTGTCATCAGCAAACTTGCTTATGTCGCTATTTATTCCCTCATCTATGTCGTTTATGTAAATTGTGAACAACAAAGGGCCCAACACTGACCCTTGTTGAACACCGCTTGTGACGTGCCCCCATTCTGATTTTTCCCCATTTATGCAAACTCTCTGGTGCCTATTTGTCAACCATGCCTCTACCCAGGAAAAAAAATTCTCCTATTCCGTGTGCCTTAAGTTTCCTCAATAGCCTCTGATGTGGAACTCTATCAAAAGCCTTACTGAAGTCCATATACACTATCATATTCGCTACCATAATCCACCTCCTCAAATACGTACCTTAGTGAAAAAATTAGTGAATTCGTAAGGCAGGAACTTCCCTTTGTAAAACCGTGTTGAAATTCATTAACAAATTTATGCCTTTCAAAATGGCTACGAATTTCCTCGGCAATTATTGATTCCATAAATTTTCAGTCTTACCAGAGGCGCACAGACATTACCGATCAGATGCCCCTCCAAATCGGAATATCTCCACCCCTGTTCCCTGCTCATACTCCATCAGCATGTCAATTCATAAAAGCAACTTGCCTCCACCCGTAACACGCTCAGACACGTATTACCTATTACCAAATCTTAAGTTCAGTTAAAGACCCCTGTTATCATTTATTCCTGGTACCCCAAACTTGCTTACTATGCCCTCTACAAGTTTCTTCCATTTTAGCATTTAGATACCCCGCAACAATTACTTTATCATTTGGTTCAAAACTCCTTAAACACTTGCTTAACAGTTCCCAAAATCTCTCTTTCTCCTCTACTTCCCTCTGTTTCCTAGGTGCATAATACGAAAACCCTCTTTTCACATCTCACCCTAATTTTTATCTGCATTATCCTTGAATTTATACATTTATATTTCATTTTTTCTTTTAACTGATCATTCAACATTACTACTACTGCTTCCTTAGCTGTAATTCTCCCGGATTCACCTGACCTACCCCCATTTATTTCTCACCCACCGAAAATCACCTATCTCCTTCAGTTTTGTTTTGCTTAGAACTGGGACACTAGCTTCTTTTCATTCATAACTTTCGCAATCAACTCATTTGTGCTACATCCACGCTCTTGCAAACATCCCAGTTTTAAAATGTTGGTTTAAATATAGTGATTAATACAGAAAGTGTTACTATCCCCTTGTTCACAGCATTTTAGTCGCCTATACGACACGCATGACTTACGAGGGAAGGATTCTTCTCCACTTCCCATGTGCTTGTTTATTGTGTGTGACTGCTAAATAAGCCAGCATGGGGCCAAAGAAAGTTCCGAGTGCCAGTTCTTTGATAAAGAAGGTGAGAAACACGATAGAATTCAAGAAAGAACTTGTGGAAAAGTACGAAAGTGGCGTACGTGTGGTCGATTTCGCCAGGATGTTCGGAAAGTCCTCATTAACGATCAGTTCCATCCTGGCGAAGAAAAAAGAAATCAAGGAAGCTGATGTTGCGAAAGGAGTAAGTGTGCTAACGAAACAAAGATTGCAAACAGTCGAAGATGTTGAGAAGTTGTTGTTGAATAATAGTGTACACTATTATTCTTCACATATTTATGAAATAGCTAATGATCTAAATTACCCAAGAAACGTAATTGATAAATCCTTTAAAATATAGCTAGAAATGGAAATAAATGGTATAAAATACCGACACAATGAAAATATAAACACATAAGCAGTATAATGTGATCCTTTATTGACAACGTTTCGCCGACACAGTGGGCTTTATCAAGTCACAAACAGATCTACCTGGGTGAAAGGTACAAGAGTATAAATAGGATGGAGTCAGGTGGGAATGCATATATATGCATATATATATATATATATATATATATATATATATATATATATATATATATATATATATACTTTCTTTCTTTCTTTCTTTCTTTCAACACGTCGGCCGTTTCCCACCGAAGCGGGGTGGCCCAAAAAGAAAAACGAAAGTTTCTCCTTTTACATTTAGTAATATATACAGGAGAAGGGGTTACAAGCCCCTTGCTCCCGGCATTTTAGTCGCCTCTTACGACACGCGCCAGCCACTTCGCACTTTTTGTTACACTTTTACTAACGTATCTCCAGTTTCTTATTCTCCTCCTTGAGAATTAATATATCTTCCTCTACAACTCTTCATTCTGATTCTGAACCATGGCAGCATTCCTCAAAGCTTATGAATTGAGATCACGAAGGCAATTATAACACTGAGCCCAAATTCTCCAAGCAAGCACTCAACTGCTGAACTACTTCCCTTGGCCAGTGAGTTACTCAGCTCCTAAAATCTTAAAATGGATTGCTTTGAGTTCTAAGATGGTTTGTTAGCGTTCTAAGATGGGTTGCTTTCCGTGGGGTTGTGTTAGTTTTGGCTTGAAGGGGAGGGAATAGTGAAAAAGGTAATGTTTAATGGTGGCTTGGGGAGCAAGTGACTTCAGCTGGTGACAGTATTTTGTTTACATTAGTGTGTCTACAACTTCTAATCCTCCTCAGTTAGTTTTTCTCAACTATCGCTTATTCTCTATCTACCTGGCAGTAATTGTCATTCTTCTTTTCATATTTCCGTCTTTATTATTCTTCCTCCTTCAGTCCCTGACAATTAGTATATTTCCCTGCTTCGATCCCTGACAATCAGTATCCCACCCTGGCAATCTGTATCCCACCCTGGCAGTGTATGTCACTCTCCCTCCCTGACAGTGTATATCACTTTTCCTCCCTGATGTTTATCACACCCTGATAAACACTCTTCTTCCTCGACAATGTGTTTTAAAGATTTTAGCTTTTTACTAGGCACGTGGTGGAAGAGTTTGGTAAATTGATGATTTGGATATGGTATATCTTGACACATTTTATAGTTAAAGCTGTGTCTTCATCAAGTTGTGCGGCTGGTGAGCTCAATGAAGTATGCTGCTGTATATTTTAAACAATCTCTTAATTTTTCCTGTGATCATCGCTTCCGCGACCTGAGCTCAAACCAGATCTGAACTGATTAGGACCTATTAAAGGACTAAAAACTTACATGAAATACAAAGGAAAGTCATGATAAGTGTATACTGAGCAGAGGTGTGTAAAATTTACCTGTCACCTGATGAGTCATGCTGTTATAATTACACCTGCAGAACACAATCGTAAATTTCGGAATATACCGCGTCGCATAACACTACAGGAAGCAATTACACCTTGTGTCTGTGAGGTCAGCAATATAATCTAATGGATTGCTGTCTGAGCTGAACGTTATGAGGACTGGTGTGTCAGACCCAATCGTTATAATGGACGAGTGTGTCAGACCTGAACGTTATAATAGTCTGCTGTGTCAGCTGAGCGTTATAATGGACTGGTGTATCTGAGCCGAACGTTATAATGGACTGGTGTATCTGAGCTGAACGTTATAATGGACTGGTGTATCTGAGCTGAACGTTATAATGGACTGGTGTATCTGAGCTGAACGTTATAATGGACTGGTGTATCTGAGCTGAACGTTATAATGGACAGGTGTGCCTGAGATGTACGTTATAATGAACAGGTGTGTCAGCTGAACGTTATAATGGACTAGAGTCAGCTGAACGTTATAATGGACTAGAGTCAGCTGAACGTTATAATGGACTAGAGTCAGCTGAACGTTATAATGGACTAGAGTCAGCTGAACGTTATAATGGACTAGTGTGCTTGAGATGAACGTTATAATGGACTAGTGTGCTTGAGATGAACGTTATAATGGACTAGTGTGCTTGAGATGAACGTTATAATGGACTAGTGTGCTTGAGATGAACGTTATAATGGACTAGTGTGCTTGAGATGAACGTTATAATGGACTAGTGTGCTTGAGATGAACGTTATAATGGACTAGTGTGCTTGAGATGAACGTTATAATGGACTAGTGTGCTTGAGATGAACGTTATAATGGACTAGTGTGCTTGAGATGAACGTTATAATGGACTAGTGTGCTTGAGATGAACGTTATAATGGACTAGTGTGCTTGAGATGAACGTTATAATGGACTAGTGTGCCTGAGCTGAACGTCGTTATAATGGACGGTTGTGTCTGTGAGCTGAACTTTGTAACAGACTGGTGTGTCTGTAGCTGAGCTGTGTAATTATAATAGATGTGTGTGTGTGTGTGTGTGTGTTTGAGAGAGCTGAACTATATAACAGACTGGTGTGTATATGTGCTGAAATATATGAGACTGGTGTGTCTGTGAGCTGAACTATATAATAGACGTGTGTCTGTTAACTTGAGAAAACAAGAGACTGAGTGTGTGTGTGTGTGTGTGTTAGTTATCATTTTGTCCTAGGCACATGTCGATTAGACACTAGGCCTGTTGTGTATATATGTGTGTGTGTGTGTGTTAGTTATCATTTTGTCCTAGGTACATGTCGATTAGACACTAGGCCTGTTGTGTATATATGTGTGTGTGTAAGGAAACACTTCGAAATGTTTCGGCCCCGCCGGGAATTGAACCCGGGCCCTCCGTGCGTGAAGCGAGAGCTTTAGCCACCATGCCATCGGGGCGTGTGTGTGTGTACTCACCTAGTTGTGGTTGCAGGGGTCGATTCATAGCTCCTGGCCCCGCCTCTTCACTGGCCGCTACTGGGTCACGCTCCCTGCTCCATGAGCTTTATCATACCTCTCCTTAAAGCTATGTATGGAACCTGCCTCCACTACATCGCTTCCCAAGCTATTCCACTTCCCGACCACTCTATGACTGAAGAAATACTTCCTAACATCCCTGTGATTCATTTGAGTCTTCAACTTCCAACTGTGACCTCTTGTTGCTGTGTCTCATCTCTGGAACATTCTGTCTCTGTCCACCTTGTCTATTCCTCTCAGTATCTTATATGTCGTTATCATGTCCCCCCTATCTCTCCTGTCCTCCAGTGTGGTCAGGTCGATTTCCCTTAACCTCTCCTCGTAGGACATACCCCTTAGCTCCGGGACTAGTCTTGTTGCAAACCTTTGCACTTTCTCTAGCTTCTTTACGTGCTTGGCTAGATGTAGGTTCCAAACTGGTGCTGCATACTCCAGTATGGGCCTAACGTACACAGTGTACAGAGTCCTGAATGATTCTTTATTAAGATGTCGGAATGCTGTTCTTAGGTTAGCTAGGCGCCCATATGCTGCAGCAGTTATTTGGTTCATGTGCGCCTCAGGAGACGTGCCTGGTGTTATACTCACCCCAAGATCTTTTTCCTTGATTGAGGTTTGCAGTCTCTGGCCCCCTAGACTGTACTCCGTCTGCGGTCTTCTTTGCCGTGTGTGTGTGTGTGTGTGTGTGTGTGTGTGTGTGTGTGTGTGTGTGTGTGTGTGTGTTCGCGCGCGCGCGACCTCGAATGAATCCGATATAGGATCTGTGTCAAGTAAAGCAATAACGACTTTTCCCATCACTATGGGAAATTGACTCTTTCCAAAAAACTATCCCTCACTTTCCCTCATAGAAACTTATAAGATTGTAATCAAATCTAACTTTGAAGCTAAGTATGATGCCCCATGTTGTACTGATGGCTTAGTCACACAACATTCTCTTCCACAAGTTACGTTTGTTGTTGGTTCTGTTTACCAACCCGCTGGTGCAGCTGGTAGTGCCGTTGTTGTCATGCAGAGCGATGACTCCTACTGTATATAGAATTGGAGCACGCATCAACAATTGGGCTTCCACATTTTAAACCTAACTGTTAACTATACTCCTCGCACTCCAGTGTGTCCATGTATCAAACTAACACCTTAATTGTAAGTGATTCCTATCACCCATAAATATTGTTAACTCCATGAGCGTCGTTTGTGACATGTTCATATCAGAAGCCAGAGACAGATAAGGTACAATTGTAGACAGTGGAGTCATATTTCACCTTTTGTGGATTCACTCTTACACTGGCCTTCAGATGCATGATAGATCTCATGAATTGACAATGAGATGCCTTCAAAGGGGAAGTAAATTATAGTTTTGGGTTGTCAACTAGTAGTTTGAGGACAATAATATGAAATTAATTTGAGCTGAATTTCATTAACTAGAGACAGAGGATGATCGACATCAGTTAGTCCATACACAACCTGCTTCATCATGTGTTCGAATGCGAAAAATGTTGAATTCGGAAATAACTCGCTCAAAATTGCTCAAGAAATGTCCAAGTATTATATCCAAAGTTGCATGTTACTAGACATTCTAGGATTTCTGGAAAAATACCCTGACTTAGCCTACTGTATATAACTCTTTAACTAAATCATAACCACCTATAATCACATTAATAATGATTTATGACTGAATTCATGACTTATGTATGCTCATTATTCTTGTTTTGAATTCAGTTAACTTTGTAAATAGTTCTTTACTACAGTAACTTGCTTGGCAAACAAGGGTAGGGGGTGCTCTGGCCCTGGACTCGTTATATGCCTCTATGATACTTTGACTACCATTCACAGAATGGTAGGGGGTGCATAATAAAGCTATCAATCTTGAACGTGTGCTTGTAGAGCTGGTCAAGACAACATGCTGGTGTTCCTGTGAAGCAGGCAAGATAACAGGCTGGTGTTATTGTGAAGTAGGCAAGCTAGCAGGCTGGTGTTCTTGTGAAGTAAGCAAGATAACGGACTGATAGGTAGGCAATATAACAGGCTGGTGTTCTTGTGAAGTAGGCAAGATAACAGGCTGGTGTTATTGTGAAGTAGGCAAGATAACAGGCTGGTGTTATTGTGAAGTAGGCAAGATAACAGGCTGGTGTTATTGTGAAGTAGGCAAGATAACAGGCTGGTGTTATTGTGAAGTAGGCAAGATAGCAGGCTGGTGTTCTTGTGAAGTAGGCAAGATAGCAGGCTGGTGTTCTTGTGAAGTAAGCAAGATAACAGGCTGGTGATTGTGAAGTAGGCAAGATAACAGGCTGGTGTTCTTGTGAAGTAAGCAAGATAACGGACTGATAGGTAGGCAAGATAACAGGCTGGTGTTCCCGTGAAGTAGGCAAGATAACAGGCTGGTGTTCTTGTGAAGTAGACAAGATAACGGACTGGTAGGTAGGCAAGATAACAGGCTGGTGTTATTGTGAAGTAGGCAAGATAACAGGCTGGTGTTATTGTGAAGTAGGCAAGATAACAGGCTGATGTTATTGTGAAGTAGGCAAGATAACAGGTTGGTGTGCCTGTGACGTAGACAGGATAACAGGCTAATGTGCCTGGGAGGTAGTCAAGATAACAGGCTGGTGTATTGTGAAGTAGGCAAGATAACAGGCTTGGTGTGCCTGGGAGGTGAGCAGGATAACAAGCTGGTGTGCCTCTGAAGAGAGGGAGATAACAGATGTTTGAGCTGGTGCCAGAGACCGATAAGAGGCTGGTCTCTCCTCTGGTAAGTTCCTGTAATTTAAAATACGTAGTTAGGTTTTTCTTTTGGAAAAGATGTTTTTCATTGCCATGATCCAGTCGGTGTGACGAGGGGAAAACATCTCTTTCCGTCTATTCTTCCACCCTTTCTCCCTTGCTCCATTTCCTTCGTTCTCTTTTACCTCTCCTCTTCACTTTCTATTCTCTCGCTTTAATATCTTTTCAATTTCATCTCTTCGCTTCTTCTATTTACCCCTCTTTCTCTTCTTTATTTTTCTCTTTCTCCCTCTCTCTTCCCCGTTACAGAGGTAACTTATATGCATGCCTTGCATGTTCGTGCCCCATGCTCTTGTCAAAGTATTTTTACTTTTTTTTTTTTTAATATCGATTTATTAAAGAGGGGAGGATTGGTTAATGCTTGGTGATACCTGGAACCATCAGTAGGTGGCTGCTTCGTGTTATTATAGCAGGTGAAATTTCACATCTGCTGATATTAATTCAATCAAGCATCCAAATTATTGTGAAGGCCAGAAGTCAATTGGACTGTACGTCCTGGAATGCAAGCGAGAATGTTACATCTTATCCCTTAATTTTAAAGTTCTGAAGGACTGGTATCAAATCTACACACTGAGATTACTTCCTACGAGAGCAAGAGGCTTGGCTGACGGTGCAAAATACCCTCGGTGAAAAGGAGGGGCGCAACAAGTACACAAATAACTTAGTAAGGGCAAACGGCCCAAGACTTCAACATACTCCATTCATATATAAGGGGAGTTACCAACAGACCCCTCGTTGTCTTCCCAAAAGGAATTTGCCGGGTTCCTCTTGTCAGTTTTTGATCAGCCGGGCTGTTATGTTTACGATGGACTGCATGCTGCTAGCACCAATAGCGTGACTGATTGAGACAGCAACCAGGAGGTTTAGTCCTGGACCGGGCCGTGTTTGCGATGACACCAGGAATTATCAAGAGGTAGACAAACAGGTCGAGGAGGAGACTTGGTTAGTGTGTGTGTTGATCCCGGGAGTCTCACTAAGTAGCTGGTCGGTGCTGATGTGTGTCCTAGGATTCATAAAGATACAAATACAAAGACAGTAAAAAAATGTAAAATTGAGTAAGACAAAACTCCTCTCAAACAGTTTTTATCATATTGCTAGTCTCTGTACATATAATTATCATGCTTCAAAACGCTGGAGTGGAAGATAAAAATAACATGTGACGTTCAGTACACGTATATAAGTGGTGCAAGTAGGATATAATACCACGATAGTAAACACAAACACAATAACCTACACACATCTGAGCTGGGTTGAATATTTTAGAAGAGTAAATATTACATTCATTCCTCTGATAAGATAAGGCATTCACAAATTATTGCATGAAAAAAAAAATATTAAATTTTAAAAATGGTAAATTGGCACCTATTATTCAAGACTTGTAGTGTCCTGTCAGTTATAGAGAGCAGCAGAGGCCATGTGGTTTGTCAACCCTATCATGAGCTAATCAGCTATCTTTAAATGAGAAATATTTTGACACCTGTTAATCTTCATTTCTGATGATTACTTTAACAATGAGTTTCTTAATTATACACACTCGTCGACATTACTTTTACCATTTTCACTTTATCACCGATGGTTCACGTCTTTGGACAGTTTATCACTTTGACGATTTTCATTACGCTTCAAGTTTCTGGTAAGGTGCTTCTGAGTTTACAAGACGCAGACCGATTTACTTAAATCTACTCTAGCTGCCACCACATTGTCATACGGATTCTCAAGGATCTCCCCAAAACTACTGATTTGAATATAGATTCTAATATTCGTAATTATACTCAAAAGGGTAATTACTGCAATGATTCACTCCTCTCCAAGATATCACTCTTACATTTGGCAATTATTTATACACACCCAAAAGTTTACAACGGATGAAATAAATAAGGTATCTTTAAGATAAGGTGTAAAGGATAAAAAAATAAAAGCAAGGAAGACGGGTATATCCTGGGGGAAAGGGATAATGCCAAGAAGTATATAGACTGGTCTGGAAATCAATCTTACTCTGAAAGTCTCTAGGGAGAACACTGTAGAGGTAGAATTTCCTCTAGGACTGCCTTAACACAGCTTTGCTACTCCACTCTCCAAGCGACTTCCTCATTCAATCATGAGTATGCTCTCTCATCTTATCCCTGGGTTATATAGGTTGCTCCAACTCCATCTCAGATAAAAGTAACTAAACAGAATATCCCACACTCAAGCCAGCGATTTCTGAAGTGGTTGTTGATAAGTTCTTAATGAAGTTGACATATAAACCACACTTCCTCTGCTGTTCGTCTAACTCATAAGACTGAGGAAATAATCACTAATCTATGACCAACTTGGTGTAGGGTTATGACTGCTCATTAATGCACGACCGTGCAAGTATACGCCAATACTTGCATGAGCCTTTCTACAGTTACAGTATACTATCATTAGGCAACTACTTAACTACTTAATAAGACCCACTTAAGTAATGTTCCAGGTGGCTTTCATAGCCGAAGAGACCAGACTGCGACAAATATATATATATGTATATCAATCAAACCATTAGAATTTTACTGAAGCCCACCTTGGGAAAGAAGCATGGTGAACCTTGTCTAACAGGGACTGGTGGTGGAATAGAGGAAATTTTCGTGCATTTTCAAATGACGGGTGAGGCTGGATTAGGTATACTTAGCAGTAAACAAACGTAGACTGGGAGTTTTTGTAGAACAGTAAGGCTTGGGAAGCAGATTTCTCTCTGAGTGACCGAGACACTGAATTAAGATGGGAAGCGAATAAGAGGACGAAACACTAGGCATTGTGTGCATTTTATTACGCCCAATGAGAGTTGTGTAGGTCTTGTTTCTTGTCATATTTACTTACGAAAAAAATCACTGTTAAGATTTCTCGAGTACTGAGGTCAAGGTCAGATTATTTAAATATTTTTTTTAGTCGATATCTTTGTGTTTTATAAACACACACATCCACATATGCATTATATACACACATACACAGCCACACATGCATTATAAACACACACATGCATTATATACACACACACAGCTAGACATGCATTATATACACACACATATACAGCCACACATGCATTATATACACACATACAGCCACACATGCATTATATACACACATACAGCCACACATGCATTATATACACACATACATACCCACACATGCATTATATACACACATACACAACCACACCACATGCATACAGACTCATACACAAACATACTCATTTACATACACAGATACACAAAGAATCATTGACGACACTATATACGACATATGTGAGGCCCATCTTGGATTATGCAGCACCTATATGGAATGCACACTGATCAATCATGCCAAGAAACTGTAAGAAGTACAAAGGTTTGCAACGAGATTAGTCCCAGAGCTAAGGGGTATGAGGTATAAGGAGAGATTAAAGGAGCTAAATATGATGACATTTGAGAACAGAAGTACAAAATACGCAGAGGGTTTGATGCGGAGGAAAGGGAGAGGCTGTTTGAGAGGCGATTTCGAAACAGGTACACGAGGGAGCTGATGAGTTACATGGATGTTAAATATTTCTTCAGCTCAGAGTGATCCAGGGGTGGAACAATCTGGACAGCGAAGTGGTAGAGAATAGGTATGATAGGGCTCACGAAGCCAAGAGAATGAATCCAATAGCGGCTAGTTTAGGAGTAGGGTCAGAGCTGAGACCCAACCCCAGCAACCACAAATAGGTGAGTACACGTAGGTATGTCGTCATACGCCAAGACATGCTAGTAGGGTGAGTGTGGGAGGGCAGGTGACTGCTTAGGCTCGTCACCTGCGCATGTCTCCAACACAGAAGTGACGTCAGTATTTACCTTCACCTTGGTTCACCTGTGAAGGGAGCCGCGCCTTACCGCTCGAGGGTCGTTGACAGACTACACACCACATAGAGTTACCCTCCGTTTTCTCGGATCAAACCTCATTACCTCCCATTTTTCTGGAGTTGTATGACCCCTAAGGGCTTAATGTTTTCCTATTATTGCAATTAATCGCCACTACAGTTGACTCGACTCTTCATTTTTACATGGAAATCAGGCTGTGATGGCTGCTAACAGCAGTAGTCTGGTTGAACAGGCAGTAAGCAAACCTGGCCTCAGGTCAGGCTGCGAGGGTAGAAAAACCCTCGTTAACAGGTTCATTAATTAGCAAAAAAACTGGTACTTGGAAATAGGAAGCAGAATATAATTTGTCAGACTGCAAGTGCCTCCACCAGTTGACGAGGATACCACAGCGTTCTAACTACCAAGAACTACAACGTACGTACTCTCCCACGGACTCCTTGGAAGGCAGATCAAGGACACTCACTCCTAATCATCGACATCGGTTTCCAAGACCTTGACATCCTGCAAGACAGAAACCTACATGAAACACAAGAAGTACTTTCTCATTACGTATATTCTGACAGCTGAAGCGCTCCCAGGAGCTGCAGAATGGGCTCACTACAAATTGATTCTCTCCTGTATCGGAGGTGTTCAAATGCCCAACTCTCGACATGAACTCTTCATTTGAATTAACGCAGTAAAGTATATATACCTTACTCCCAACCAAGAGTGATTAGGTCACTTATTTTTCTCCTACCAAATACTCACAACCTATTTCCATTTTTATCCCTCCCCATACCTCCACTCCCCATTTTTTTCGATCGCTAGCGCACTCGGCTCACACACTAAGGTCCGGGGATCGATTCCCCGGATGTTTCCATAAGACACCTGCTATCTCTGTTCACCCATCAGTAAAATGGGTGCCTGGGTGTTAGTCGACTGGTATGGGTAGCATCCTGGGACAAAATGAACCTAATTTGCCCGAAATGCTCTGCATAACAAGGGGCTTTCTATAGATATAGTACTGTAGTATGTCACTGATGTCAGCTAGGTCTGTATACCTAGTACATGTACTTGTAGAAATAAAGATATTATTACTATTACGACCGCAAGCAGTAGATCCCCACAACTTCCCGTCTGGCTTAATAACTTAATCCTAATTTTATCTCCGGTCGCTAACTACCCACACACTACAAGTACGGTGGGGTTCAGAATTCCACCCATTTATTTTTCGCTATTCTATATTTTGTCAACGACTTTTTTTTCAAAAGATCAACATTGCAATAATATATAATACAGATTAGGTAAGTACCGTGGATTATAGATAAGCCAGAATGTGAAACATGGTACTGTTGTATATATAAGTAAATGGAGAGAGTAGTTTATAGGTCAGGTTAAGACTTTACAGTAAGTCTAGTTTCTATCTTGAAGGACATGGTGATACAAAATCCCATTATAAAATTATTATTAATTAGCAGCATTCTCTTACACTTATATCAAAAGCTTGCCAGGAAGAGGGAAGATATCTTGGTAGGATGAGGAGAACTGAGGGATAAATTCAGGACATAGTACTCATGTACAGGGTTCCAAAGTTGTCACTGACAGCTCAGGTAGACGTTAATCATCACCTGGACCAGACTCAACCCAGGATCACTAGTCGACCTAGACACCATGCCAGCCAGGGCACCACTGACTCCTCATTCTTCCTTCACTTCCCTATCCTTATCCTTTCCTCCTTCTATTAAGTTAAAAGTTACTTTATACATGGTTTAAAAGGAGTCAGTGACCTTCCCATATCAAAACTTCGTTATGAAGATGTGACTTTACCTCATTCCAATATCCTTACACGATAATACTTTCTTGAGTCAGCAAGTCAAGAAAACAATAATGGTACTGACGCATTGTTTGCAACATTGTGTATTGAAAGGATAAGAGGAATGCATTCCTCAATACCTCTTTCGCCCCCTAAAAAATAAGAGCTAGGGGAATCTGTGATTATCCTAAGACATTATTTTTTTTCGTACCCTTAACTTTACGTATTTCTTATACATTAAGATAATTATCTTAACTAAGTATACCATCTTAAAAAATAATCTAAAAATTTTCCAGCATACACAGATTAAAAGAATTAGTCATATCACATCTCAATCACCATCTCCAATACAGACTTCTTTTTCATTCTCAAAATATGGTACTAGATGTTACAGTCATTGCCAGTTTTCCATATAGCTAATAAAACACCACCAGGGCTCTTCAGCTTCCAGCTACATTGTTTACATTTTGAGGTGTGCTTCACCTGTGGCTTCACCTCTCATTAGTTTTGTTGATGTGACGTCACGTCTCATTGGTCATCTTGACATGCGAGGTCATTTCATTGATCATCGTGTTCACATGTGATGTTACGTCTTGTTGGTCTCATTGTTTATGCTCTTGTTTCTATTTTGCTTATGATGCGTGACGTCGTCTCTGCTTATGTTCTTGTTTCTATTTTACTTATGTGCATGACGCCATGCTGCTTTTTTTTTTTTACGTTCTCTTTGATATTGGATTCCTTAAGTGTGTGACGTCATCCTTCATCCCATGCGGCGCTGTTTACGCTCGCTTGGACTACATGTGACATCATGCCTGGCCCACCTGCGTGACGTCACGCTCCACCCCAGTAGTGTTTACGAACGTGTTAATGGTGCTTAGCTCACCTCTGTCACGTTGATGAGTAAAACACATGTGCCATTTCTAGGGTATTTTTGTTAATGAAACGTTTTGCCTGCACAGCAGTCTTCATCAGTCGAATACAGGGGGGCCAGGAGATGTGGCTTGACCCCTGCAACCACAGTTAGGTGAGTACAGACAGAGTTGATAAACATCTTGGAGACAGTGGAAGTGGAGAGGTAATTGTGAGTTGATCAGTCACTTAGCCTTGACTCAGGCATGGCGCATGAGGCCAGACTTAAATACTGGAACCGGAAGTGAGGTGTAGCAGCTTGAAAATGAAGTCACAGGTGAGCGTAGCACACTAGTGGAAGTAGGTCATGCTAAACACTTGTTAGCAATAAAGTATCTGAGTGTCAGACACAGGCTGGGTCTGGGAGACAACCTTCAAAGCCGGCAACAGGCATGTCATATGTAGGTAAAGTCATTGTTGCTATAACACTACGAAAAGAAATATGAACATCACGAAATCTTTATATTTTATTGATGTTAAATAGTAATTAAACTTGACTAAAATAAATAAATGTATACTGAATGTAGGGAAATTTGTAGGACTCACATCACTTTTACCTGTTCATTGCATAAAAAGAAAAGAGCAACAAAACATTTTACAGGGTTCCTTTCACACTCACATGACAGAAGAGTAGTACCTGCATGCACGGTTTTAGTGAACCAGCCTACTACCTACCTTACCGACGGCTAAATACACCGAGAAGTGTATATATTTCAGTACGTACTGTATGTATATGTCACGCCAAATACGCCGAATTGGTCAGTTAGGCCGAACTTCCCTAAAAAAAATTAACTTTTTCCAAATTTTTTTTTATGAATTAATAGATTTTTTCATTGAATTTACTACCGTTGATGAGCTCTTAGAGTGTTCTACTCCCAAAGCCCTGCCTTGAGCCAGGCTCGTCAGGCGTTTGCCTGGTCAAACAGTCTGTTACGTTTGGTGGCACGCTGCCCCACATATCCATCACAGTCTGGTGTTAAAAAAAATAATTTGGCGCTGAACCTAACCTTGAAACCTTGCTTAACTTAACTTATCTACTATATATGTACTAAATATATAGTAGATAAGTTTAAATATTTTATATTACTTAAAATCAATGATAAATTTCGTTATGTTCAGATTGATTTTCGCAGATTTATTGCATAAACAAATTTTCCCTTTGTTTATTCGGTAGAAATGACCCTTGCTTTTTAGGCCAAACTTGTCGGTTCGGCTTATTCGGCACTAGGATAGCTAGTGTATAACATAAGGGTAGCTTGTGTGTAACACTAGGATAGCTTGTGTGTAACACTAGGATAGCTTGTAACACTAGGATAGCTTGTGTGTAACACTAGGATAGCTTGTGTGTAACACTAGGATAGCTTGTGTGTAACACTAGGATAGCTTGTGTGTAACACTAGGATAGCTTGTGTGTAACACTAGGATAGCTTGTGTGTAACACTAGGATAGCTGTGTGTAACACTAGGATAGCTTGTGTGTAACACTAGGATAGCTTGTAACACTAGGATATGTTAAGTAAAAGGACACAATTGCAACTAATGTGACATTTTATTGTGGCAACGTTTCGCTCTCCAGGAGCTTTCTCAAGCCGTTACAAGCGATATATGGACACAGTTGGTATATATATACTGTCAAGGTGAGGTGAAAAAACTAGTGGTGTTAGAAGTAGTAGTGATATAAGTAGTATTAGTAGTAGTAGTAGTAGTAGAAGTAATACAATAAGGTAGAGCAATCAATATGCACATGAGTAAAAGGTGATAAAACAAATACTTGGGTAGTATAACAATAGGTTAGACAAATATTTCTGCTGGAGGTTGAAATATAGAAGGCCAGTAGGAGTGTTCCACATCTACGATGTGCTAAATTAGCAGGAGAGACTATGTGATGGTAGGGTTTACTGTTTTCAGGAGGATTCTTGCTAAGACTTCAGAGATGGTGAAGCTGCCTTTGTTTTGTTTAATTGTGTTAGAAACAGAGATAAGTGCTGATTCAAGGCATTTTCGTCTACGGAAATTAGTTTCTTTGATTACTAGTCGGGCGTCTTTGAATTTCATGAGATGATTGTTGGAATTTCGGTGTTGTACGCAGGCGTTGTTCAGGTTATCGTTTCTGCATGCATTCATGTGTTCATTGATGCGTGTCTCGAGGTTTCTTGCTGTTTCTCCTACATAAATTCTGTCGCAGCCTCCACAGGGTATAGTGTAGACCCTGCGTTGACTGGTTCATGGTGCTTGGATTTAGTCCTGGTTAGATCCTTAATAGAAGTACTGGAAGCGATGGCGACTCTAGTGTTAGCTTGTGCAAATACTTTAGAAATGTTGGATGCAACCTGGCTGTTGGGAAGAATTATAACTTTGTTTGGAGTGGAGTTGACGCGTGGAGAATTAATGATCTGAAGAGCTCTTTTTCTTGCAATCTTTGATGAAAAAGGAAGGAAAATGTAAATCAGTGAAGGTTTGGTGAATGTATGTACACTCCTCGTCAAGAAACTCAGGACTACAAATTCGGTAAGCTCTTAGGAAGAATCCGATGATGATACCTCTTTTGGTCTTAGTATCTTGACTGGAATAGAAGTGTGTGAGGTCATTTTTATTTGTAGGTTTCGGTAAACTTGAAATCTTAGGTTGTTATCTACTTTGTGGATGAGGACGTCTAGAAAGGGTAGCTTGTCATTGGACTCTTCTTCTAGTGTAAACTGGATCGCCGGTTCAACTGCGTTGAGCCTTGCCTGAAGATTCCGTACATCGAAACGTTTGGGAGTTATTACGAGGACGTCGTCTACGTAACGTAACCAAGTGACGCTTGAGGGGACGATGTTGGCGAAGTGTTCAGCCTCTAGGTGTTCCATGTATAAGTTAGCTAAGACGGCACTGATGGGGACCCCATTCCCATGCCGTATGTTTGTTTGTAGAGCCTGTTACAGAAAGAAAAACAGTTGAAATTAACACAGAGTTCAATAAGGTCAACAAAATCTCCGGGAGGAAGAGGAAGGTTAAGGTCCTGATTGACTTTACGTCGTAGAACCTCGATGGCTTGTGTAGTAGGTACTTTAGTGAAGAGGGAAGTCACGTCCAAACTGCTTAGTTTCTTGTTTCGGATGGAGAGATTTCGGATGCGGTTGAGAAGGTCGCCTGAATGTTTAAGATGAGCGGGGCTGATGGTCCCCAGAAGGCAGGAAAGATGTTTGGCAAGAACTCCGGCTAGTTTGTGTGGTGCACTGCCTATACCTGATGTGATTGGTCTAAGAGGAATATTATGCTTATGAGTCTTGGGTAAGCCATACATGTGTGCTGGTTTAGGTTGCTGGGTATCAAGTACAGAAGTTTCTTTCCTTCACTGGTGCGTTTCAGTATTTGTCTGGTTTTATATAGGAAATCTTTAGTGAGTGTTTCCCACTGTTGTGTGTTGATGGGTTCGTAAGTGGATTGGTCATTCAAAAGGTCCATCATTTTGGTGTTGTATTCACTGGTGTTGAGTATGACGACTCCACCTCCTTTGTGGAACACCTAGAGGCTGAACACTTCGCCAACATCGTCCCCTCAAGCGTCACTTGGTTACGTTACGTAGACGACGTCCTCGTAATAACTCCCAAACGTTTTGATGTACGGAATCTTCAGGCAAGGCTCAACGCAGTTGAACCGGCGATCCAGTTTACACTAGAAGAAGAGTCCAATGACAAGCTACCCTTTCTAGACGTCCTCATCCACAAAGTAGATAACAACCTAAGATTTCAAGTTTACCGGAAACCTACAAATAAAAATGACCTCACACACTTCTATTCCAGTCAAGATACTAAGACCAAAAGAGGTATCATCATCGGATTCTTCCTAAGAGCTTACCGAATTTGTAGTCCTGAGTTTCTTGACGAGGAGTTACATACATTCACCAAACCTTCACTGATTTACATTTTCCTTCCTTTTTCATCAAAGATTGCAAGAAAAGAGCTCTTCAGATCATTAATTCTCCACGCGTCAACTCCACTCCAAACAAAGTTATAATTCTTCCCAACAGCCAGGTTGCATCCAACATTTCTAAAGTATTTGCACAAGCTAACACTAGAGTCGCCATCGCTTCCAGTACTTCTATTAAGATCTAACCAGGACTAAATCCAAGCACCATGAACCAGTCAACGCAGGGGTCTACACTATACCCTGTGGAGGCTGCGACAGAATTATGTAGGAGAAACAGCAAGAAACCTCGAGACACGCATCAATGAACACATGAATGCATGCAGAAACGATAACCTGAACAACGCCTGCGTACAACACCGAAATTCCAACAATCATCTCATGAAATTCAAAGACGCCCGACTAGTAATCAAAGAAACTAATTTCCGTAGACGAAAATGCCTTGAATCAGCACTTATCTCTGTTTCTAACACAATTAAACAAAACAAAGGCAGCTTCACCATCTCTGAAGTCTTAGCAAGAATCCTCCTGAAAACAGTAAACCCTACCATCACATAGTCTTTCCTGCTAATTTAGCACATCGTAGATGTGGAACACTCCTACTGGCCTTCTATATTTCAACCTCCAGCAGAAATATTTGTCTAACCTATTGTTATACTACCCAAGTATTTGTTTTATCACCTTTTACTCATGTGCATATTGATTGCTCTACCTTATTGTATTACTTCTACTACTACTACTACTACTAATACTACTTATATCACTACTATTTCTAACACCACTAGTTTTTTCACCTCACCTTGACAGTATATATATACCAACTATGTCCATATATCGCTTGTAACGGCTTGAGAAAGCTCCTGGAGAGCGAAACGTTGCCACAATAAAATGTCACATTAGTTGCAATTGTGTCCTTTTACTTAACATATTGTCGGTAATTCTACCAATATTATAACACTAGGATAGCTTGTGTGTAACACTAGGATAGCTTGTGTGTAACCCTAGGATAGCTTGTGTGTAACCCTAGGATAGCTTGTGTGTAACACTAGGATAGCTTGTGTGTAACACTAGGATAGCTTGTGTGTAACACTAGGATAGCTTGTGTGTAACACTAGGATAGCTTGTGTGTAACACTAGGATAGCTTGTGTGTAACATTAGGATAGCTTGTGTGTAACACTAGGATAGCTTGTGTGTAACACTAGGATAGCTTGTGTGTAACACTAGGATAGCTGTGTGTAACACTAGGATAGCTTGTGTGTAACACTAGGATAGCTTGTGTGTAACACTAGGATAGCTTGTGTGTAACACTAGGATAGCTTGTGTGTAACACTAGGATAGATTGTGTGTAACACTAGGATAGCTTGTGTGTAACACTAGGATAGCTTGTGTGTAACACTAGGATAGCTTGTGTGTAACACTAGGATAGCTTGTGTGTAACACTAGGATAGCTTGTGTGTAACACTAGGATAGCTTGTGTGTAACACTAGGATAGCTGTGTGTAACACTAGGATAGCTTGTGTGTAACACTAGGATAGCTTGTGTGTAACACTAGGATAGATTGTGTGTAACACTAGGATAGCTTGTGTGTAACACTAGGAGAGCTTGTGTGTAACACTAGGATAGCTTGTGTGTAACACTAGGATAGCTTGTGTGTAACACTAGGATAGCTTGTGTGTAACACTAGGATAGCTTGTGTGTAACACTAGGATAGCTTGTGTGTAACACTAGGATAGCTTGTGTGTAACACTAGGATAGCTTGTGTGTAACACTAGGATAGATTGTGTGTAACACTAGGATAGCTTGTGTGTAACACTAGGATAGCTTGTGTGCAACACTGTAAAGGTAGATTTTTATCTTCCTCCCCTTGATGTGACCCACAACGGTCGACTAACAGGGGCAGTTGGTGAGATCCGTGTTCAGCACTTGGCTGTCTTTATTGTCGAAACTTTTCACCTGCTCAGCAGGCTTCTTCTGTTGAATAAAGTGGTAATATAAACAGCACTTAGAGATAGCAGAAGCAGTGGAAAGGTAAATAGTAATTTTGAGATGGCCAGTCCCTAATTCTAAATAAGTGTTCAGCTCCATAGCTACGATCAGGTGTATAACCGTGGTTTCTTCTATTATTATAATAATAATAAACGATAGTGATACCATTATTAAGGCAACAGTGTTAACAGACTTTCCCATATGTCTCGCCCTCGCACTGGATTGATCCCAGGTCCTTCGGTTGTGAGTCGTACTTGCTACCACTGAACTACGATGTACCCGAGTAACAAGGATACGTTGACAGGCATAGGGATATGACTAATCAAACAGGGAAATCGTGGGAAGTATACTATACTACTATTGCTACTACTATTAGTACTACTATTGCTACTATTACTACTATTGCTACTACTATTACCTACTACTACTACTAATAATAATAATACCAAAATTTGGAAATGAGAAGGCACGTATTTTCTCACTTGGGAACACAGGCTGTATCTCAGAGCAGTCTTCATTCCCCTCACATAACTGGGGCAGTAATTCTTGCTATCTTAGAGAACCCAACTGTTCCCCAAGGATGATACCTCTCACAGCTCATTGACATATTTTCTTATAACTGCATCCCTCAAAGCAAGACGGTTTCCTGGCAGTGGCGAGAGACACAGTTGAGTCCCACACAGAAGGAAGGATTCTTCGAAAAAGTGGTGGGAGAAACATACGCACGATTCATATTTTAGTAACTACAAATAAAATGAAAACTCAGCCAACTAAACTTGTTACTGCGCGATCCAAGAAATTAATTCCACATTCCCAATTTCTTATTAGCTGAAGGTTACCTGCAGACGACCGTTCCCCACGGCCTGATCCCATAAAAGGCTTCCCTATTTGATGGCTTGATCAACAAAGCTGTTGGTACTAGCCCGCAGTCTAGCGTAGGCACCAGAGCTTGGCTTATCAGGAACTAATTACAGGAATTTACACTTGTGATGTTTTTCGAGTTGGTATTTCCACTTATGTATAAAAGGGATGTGTTGAAAAGCCTTGGTCTCCACACTTATTAAGTTGTCTGTTAGTGTACGCATTGCATAAGCTCATTCAGAATGTATCTACATACTGGAATAACACTTATTTAATGTTCGATCGTGTCTATGAACAACAAAAAAAGCCATTGTAATGTATTGTTTTGATAGCACACACCTTCCATTATTTGATGGAAGTAAGTGAAATCTTATTGCCAGGTTATCTTCGTTGAAAATATTTCACAAAACAATTATACGTCTTATTGAAAGGAATGTCTGGTATCAGAAATACTGCATGAAACACATTATTGCAAACCTTTCATAAACAGCTTTGAGTGATCCAAGATTCTCAGGCTTGTGTTGCACACTGTCAACTCTCATAGTGTCACTCTTAACTACCTACGTACCTGGAGGGTATTCCGGGGATCAACGCCCCCGCGGCCCGGTCCATGACCAGGCCTCCCGGTGGATCAGGGCCTGATCAACTAGGCTGTTACTGCTGGCCGCACGTAGTCCAACGTACGAACCATAGCCTGGCTGATCCGGCACCGACTTTAAGTATCTTCCATAAGGGAAATCTGGTAATTCCCTTATGGCTGGTGGGAGGCTGTTGAACAGTCTTGGGCCCCGGACACTTATTGTGTTTTCTCTTAGTGTACTAATGGCGCCCCTACTTTTCACTGGGGTATGTAGCATCGCCTGTCAATTCTTTTGCTTTCGTAGGGAGTGATTTTTGTGTGCAGATTAGGGGCCAGTCCCTCCAGGATCTTCCAGGTGTAGATTATGATGTATCTCTCTCGCCTGCGTTCCAGTGAGTACAAGTCAAGTGCTTCCAAGCATTCCCAGTAGTTAAGGTGTTTGATGTAATTTATACGTGCAGTAAAGGTTCTCTATACATTCTCTAGATCTGCAATTTCACCTGCCTTGAATGGAGATGTTTTATATGTGCAATAAAGGTTCTCTATACATTCACTAGATCTGCAATTTCACCTGCCTTGAATGGAGATGTTAATGTACAGCAGTATTCCAGCCTTGAGAGAACAAGTGATTTAAAAAAAGATCATTGGCTTGGCGTCTCTTGTCTTGAATGTTCTCATTATCCATCCTATCAGTTTAGTCGCAGATGTGATAGTGGCACTGTTGTGATCCTTGAAAGTGAAATCCTCAGACATTACCACTTCCAGGTCCTTCACATTACTTTTCCGCTTTATTGTGTGATTAGAGTTTGTAATATACTCATTTCTACCTATTATTTCCTCCAGTTTTCCATAACGGAGTAGTTGGAATTTGTCTTCATTGAACATTATATTGTTCTCCGTTACCCATTAGAAAACTTTGTTTATACCTTCTTGGAGATTTGCCGTCTCCTCAATGGATGACACTCTCAGGGAGATCCTAGTATCGTCTGCAAAGGATGATACGGTGCTATGGTTTACATCTCTGTCTATGTCTGATACGAGGATGAGGAACAGGATAGGGGCGAGTACTATGCCTTGTGGAACAGTTCTTCACTATGGCAGCTTCCGATTTGACTGTTTACCACTACTCTTTGTGTTCGATTGGTTAGAAAGTTGAAGATCCATTTGCGTACTTTGTCAGTTATTCCTTTAGCACTCATTTTGTGTGCTATTACACCATAATCGCACTTGTCGAAGGTTTTTGCAAAATCTGTGTATACTACATCTGCATTCTGTTTATTTTCCTGTGCATCCAAGACCATATCATAGTGGTCCAGTAGTTGTGAGAGGCAGGAGCGACCTGCTCTGAACCCATGTGGCCCTGGATTGTGCAATTGTTGGAAGTCCAAGTGGTTTGCAATCTTGCTTCTTAGAACTCTTTCAAAGATTTTTATGATGTGGGACGTTAGAGCTATTGGTCTATAGTTCTTAGCTATTGCTTTGCTGCTACCTTTATGGAGTGGGGCTATATCCGTTGTTTTTAGTGACTGTGGAATCTCACCTGTGTCTATGTTCCTTCTCCATAGCTTACTTAGGGCTTGTGAGAGGGGTTTCTTGCAGTTCTTAATGAACACAGAGTTCCACGAGTCTGGGCCTGGGGCTGAGTGCAAGGGCATGTTGTCATTAGCTTTCTCAAAGTCTAGTGGATTTAGGGTTATGTCAGAAATTTGGCATACATTGACAGGGTTTTGATACTCATTCATGAAAAAATTATTTGGATTGTCTATCTTTAGACTGATTAGTGGCTCGCTGAACACAGTCATATTGAGATTTCAGTATCTCACTCATTTCTTTGTTGTCATCTGTGTAAGATCCGTCTTGTCTGAGCAGGGGCCCTATACTAGATGTGGTTTTTGCCTTGTTTTTGGCATATGAAAACAAATATTTCGAATTTCTTTCAATTTCACTAATCGCTTTTAACTCCTCTTGTCTTTCCTTGATCCTGTATGAGTCCTTTAACTTAAGCTCAATATTTTCCACTTTCCTGGTTAGCACTTCCTTGTGTGTTTCAGATAATCTAGCATTCTTGAGGAGCTCAGTGATTCTTCGCCTTCTCCTGTAGAGGGAGCGTCTCTTTCCAGTTTACTTCTCTTCTTTTTTTAGGGAATATGCCTTGAACATACTTCAGCTACCAGAAAGTTGATCTTTTTAAGGCACTGTTTCGAGAATTGTATGCTGGCTACTGCACGATACCCAACACATTTCCAAATCCCCGATATAGTGCTTCAATTCCATTGCAGCAAATGATTCACGTAAAACAAATCTTAATAGAATGAACTGAAAGACACTCAGGAGAAAAGTTCAGCAGCTCAAGAACTAGACAGTGCAACTAGTTTGCTAGTAGCATCAAGCAACAACCAAGTAAGACAGATGTACAACAGCTAGGTATCTTTATTTCTGAAACATATTATCCACACTGTACGCTTCTTCAGGATGTTTTCGGGGGTCAGCGCCCCCACAGCCATGTTTCAGATAAGGCCTCCTGGAAGATCAAAGTCTGATCAACCATGCTGTTACCACAGGCCGCACACAGTCCAGTGTACGAACCACAGCCAGGCTGGTCAGGAACTAATTTCAGAAACTTGTTTCTCTCTTGAAAACAGAGGTTTATTAGTAATTCCCTTTTATACAATAAGTGTTGTTTATGTCGTCGATCAGCGTTAAATAAAAAAGGCACAAACTGACTGGAACAATACACAACATATAGAGTGACGACGTTTCACTGACCATTACAAAGTCAATACGTTATTAGTATACTACTACTTACTCTCATCATTATTCTGTACTCTGTCTGCTGCCATAAATACTTCCTCTGTCTCTGTGTAGGTGATTGTAATGGTCAGTCGCAAACGTCGTCGTAAGCTCTCTTTATAGTGCAGTGTGTGCTGCAATGATAAGGCTTCGGAGGCTTCTTACTTTATTGGCGATGACGTGAGGGTACACAGGCAGTCTTTGTGCCCATGGCCAAGGAGGGCCATGCCCATGCAAGGGAGAGAGGAGTAGGCCTGTTGACTGAGTGATGCCTGGACGAGAAGTGAGGAAGGAACACGGTGGGGCAGACTGAAGTGGGTATGGGCCTATAGGTGGCAGCACGAGCATGACACGAAATATGAACTCAGCTGGCAGACAGCATAGGCTGTCTATGCAGACAGTACAGGCTGTCTTCACTTTATGCACGAAGGGAGGGCGTTGAAAAATCGGGAACTCTGACATTTATATGGAGTGACTTCGGGGTTCACGTTAGGGACCAGTTCCTCCAGGATTTTCCAGGTTTAGATAATTATGTACCTTTCTCGCCTACTTTCCAAGGAGTACTGTTGAAGGGACTTCAAACATTCCCAGTAGTCTATATGTTGGTTTAAATGTATACGCTTTTCAGCTCAGCAGTCTCACCTTAATTGGCCCCCTTAGTATGCAGCAGTATTCTAGTCCGTAGAGAATAAGTGACTGAAGAGTATCATTGGCTCAGCATCCCGTGTCTTAAAAGCTGGTTATTCAGCCTATCATTTTCCTTGTAACAATAACAACATTGTTGTGATTCTTGAATATGAGATCTTTTGACATCATCACTCCCAAGTCCCACATGAAACTTTCATTCTATTGAATGATTTCAGTTTGTCCTGTACTCCGTTTCAGTCTTTATTTCCTCCCTTTTTTCTATAGCATAGCAATTGAAGCTCGTCCTCCTCGTTGAAATATCAGAGCTGGAACAAATACGGAGATCGTTTACTGGTCACATTGAGCCAGTAAAACACCTAAATTACCGGGAACGCCTTCAAGTCTTGAACATGTACTCACTGGAGCGGAGGAGAGAGAAAGATACATGATAATATATACCTGGAAAGTACTCGAGGGCCTGGTCCCAAATCTGCACACTGCCATAACATATTGGAGTGAGAGATATGGGAGGAAGTGCAAAATAAACCCAGTGAGGAGCATGGGTGCGGTGGGGACAATAAGAGAACACTGTATCAACATCCGGGGTCCCAGACTATTCAACATCTTACCAGAAGATATCAGAAACACGGCTGGAACAAGTGTAGAAGCCTTCAAGAGGAAACTGGACAAGTATATACATCAGGTGCCAGATCAACCAGGCTGTGATGGATATGTGGGGCAGCGGGCGTCCAGCAGCAACAGCCTGGTTGACCAGGCAAGCACCAGACGAGCCTGGCCCATAGCCGGGCTCCGAGAGTAGTGAAACTCTCGAAACTCTTCAAAGGTAAAGGTATCATAGTTTTAAAAATAAAAAAAAATATTGAACAGTATCAGTATCGGCAAAAATTTTGGTATTATCCTATCCACAATAATAATAATTATTTCTACATGGTGTAAACGTAGTGTGTTGGGCAACAGTTCAGTGTACATGATGCAGTGTAGTTCTCAGGATACTTGTAGCTTATAGAATGTATGAGGTTTGTGTGTGTCCTTTGCAGTGTTTTCTCTGCCCGTGAATATCTTGTATTCAGAATTTTAAACACAGCTCATCCTTAAGATGGTTTACAACAGAGAACCACTTAGCTGACAAGAGAAGGTCACAGTGCCAACACAGAACTCGACGCTTTGTTTAGAACTAGAAATAAGTGCCCAGTATCTTATAGCAAGAATGGTGTAAACAGTGGAGGCGAACACTGTGGTCTGAAATTTTCAGTTTACTCTCCTCTGTTTCACACCTTTCAAGAAGAGGGGTTGCCTTGATGCTATGGAGGACTCTTCATCCAGAGTTATAGCTGCCCTTCCTTCCTGGATCACAACTGATTGTCTCTTTTTTACTAGTTGCTGTATGACTTAAAGGTTCGGCGCTTCCCTGTGAATGTAATACAAATGCTCTGCCTCACCCCTAGCCAGCATCCTCTAAGCAATGTCAGTATTTCGTTTTGATAGAAGACTGACGGATGTGTGACGTTGATACTATAACGAAAACTTGATTATTTGACGGTGTATTGTACAGTCCGCCTCATTTTTTGATCGAGCTTCCAAAGTTTGTAACGTCTGTGTACTATTTTATTAGTTCTGTTGTAAGCAATAATTGGTTAAGTGTTGATAGCAAGCGACAGTCTAATCTAACCTAGTGAGAAAGATATTGCAGTGAAACAAACTACGGGACGGGTGGGGTTAGAACCCATGGAGAGTTAGTCGTTTAAACTTCAAGCTAGTGCGTTAGTAAGTAAGTAAAGTAAGTAAGTTTATTCACGTACACACAAATACATTTACATAGATTATCATACATAGCAGCATATGTGTAGAGAACCTATGATAACCCAAAAAGTCAGACAGAGTGACTTATTTCCATTGGGGTCCACTGGGGTTCTAACCCCACCTGTTCCCTGGTTTGTTTGCAATAAATCGTGTTATAATTTCGTGAGTCGTGCAGGAAATCCTTTATTACTATAAAGTTTTCATAGCAGTCTCTCACAACCTGTTGGTATACGCCATCGTCAATCCAAACCTAATCTACATAACGTACATCGATAAATTTGAATAAAAGTGTTTGTAAGAAATGGACGTTGGCTTTAGGAAGACAGACTAATTCCTTCTGACTCGAGAGAAGATTGTCACAGAATTCCTCGCAAAGAATACGCGTATCGGTATTATTACAATAATAAAGGAAATGTAATAAAAAGAACTTGGAAGGATTGGAGAGAACACACAGGGTAGTGAATAATAATGTATGTGATATTTATTGTAAATTTACTTTTACCTCAAGTTTGCTTGCTGTTGCCTTAATGTTTCTCTGGCTTTTTTATTACTGTGGTTTATAACATACATTCAATATATATATATATATATATATATATATATATATATATATATATATTCTCTTGGAATGTTTGATCTCTTGTAAATATCTTCAAATGAAGCTGATATAAAATTTGTAATTTATATATTTTGTTCCGTCTGTTTGTTTAAAAAAATATTTTTTTATTTTAAATGTAAGGTTTGTGATTTGTGTAGGACTGAATACTGATGATATATGAGACCTTCTGGTGCTTTGTGTTATGTTGATGGTGTCGGTATGGTTTCTTTACATCATTGGTATACAGTACCGACAAGTTGATTAATTAGACATATCGCAGGTGCAGCAACTTGGTATCTTTATTTTGAAGACGTTTTCTCTAACCAGTAGCTGTTTCAATTCAGTACAGAGATCATATACGGAAGACTGGAAACTTAGGTAATCACTTCCTCAACCTTTGAAGATGTTTACGACCTTAGTATTTATGAATCGGCTTGATTATGACCAACATACTTGACTTTTTCAATGCTTAGGGGCTAAGTACCTCATTTTCCAGTCTTCCGTATACAATCTCTGTATTAGGTTAAAAATACCACTAGTTGGCGAGGAGGACGGGCTGCTTTAATAATTAACATGTTGTTCGAGGTAGTTTTTATTAATTGTGTTGGTAATTTCAACGTCTCTAAAAATTTATGGGAGTGTACATTTCTAAATACTTCTAAGATTTATGTTTATTTTTTAAGAATTATTTAGTTTTAACTTTAGAGCATGATTTAAATTTTAGCACAAAATACAAGCACATTGATAAACTTACCCAGATCTAAGAACTTACGTGAGGTGCATTCAAGTTGTTGTATAAGTCTTGGGTTTTGTGTATGATTATTGGTAATATGTTAACAAGTTTGTCGTGGGTGTGGCTTACAGTGTGGGCGAATGTGGTGTGGGTTGTGACTAGTGTAGGCAGGTGTAGTGGGTGGGAAACAAACGTTTTTTTTTCAAATTTGTGGATCCGTCTCGTGGGGTATAATGTCAATTTTTTTCCTGTAGTTCGGAATATGGAACCCAACCTCCTCCTGCCTTCCTTGTTTATTCTGTTGTAGAATCCTAATAGGTTTGTCAGGCAGGATTTGCCTTTCCTAAATACATGCTGGTTTTCTCTTATGAATTATTTAGCTTAGAATTTTGCCACCATTCTTTTCCTTATCTCTTTCAGTACTTTGGATGGTATACATGTCAGTGATACTAGTCCACTAAGTGCCGGTGAAGATACTTTGTTAAGAGCCTGAGCTGTTTCATATCTAGGAACTTTTTCACTTCCTCTTTTGATGTTCAAATATTGTCTAGGTCTTGTACGTTATATTTAATGATTCTGGTATATGGCCTTCTGATTCGTGTGTGTGTGTGTGTGTGTTCATGTACTCGTTAATTTATATTTGCGAGTGTTGACTGAACCCTCCCACGTCATTGCTGTCTGGTCTCTTGAGCCGTATCATACCTACGTACTCTTGAAAGTGTGTACGAAGTTTACCTGCACTTCCACATCTAGTTCATTCCACTTTCGCATTATCCTGAGAATGAAAAAAGTGCTTCTAACATTACTGTATACTTGTACCTCTTGTTGGTATTTATTCACGGTAACATTCATGGTGGCCCACTTGAGTGAGAGGTTGTACATTTTTTTTTCCAGCTTGATGTTTGACGTCAACGAACTCAGACATATTCCAGGAATTGATATTAACGTTGCCTGGTCATGCAGAACCTTCAGGGTGAAAGGTCAGAAGGTCAGATCTAGGAGGACACAAAGTTATTAGGAAGCTTGTTGGTCAAGTGATGGTCCTCGTCTTGGTACACACCGTCTGCCTATAGTCTACCTGAAATTGATTCCGGGGGTCATTGCCCCCGCGGCCCGGTCCCAGACTAAGGCTCCTGTTTGATGACCTGATAAATTAGGTTGTTGGTGCTAGCTAGCAGTATGCAGTTCAAAGTAGGCACCAAGAGCCTGGCTGTTTGGGAACTGACTTTAAGAACTTACTAAGTTCCTCCTGGAAGACAGTCAGGGGTGTGTTGTAATTCTTCTGTATCGCTGGCTTCCAATCCTGTTATTATTCATCATTAACACCCCAGTAATGGACAGTTTAAGTATTGGTGCCTAAATGACCAAACACCTCAACAACTCCTCTTCAGCCCTTTGACTAATACTTTTAGTTGCTCCACACCTCATCCTAATTTCCACACTCCGAATTCTCTGCATAATATTTACACCACACATTGCCCTTAGACACGGCATCTCTACTGCCTCCAACCGCCTCCTCGCTGCAGCATTTACAACCCAAGCTTCACACCCATATAAGAATGTTGGTTCCACTATACTTTCGTACATTCCCTTTGCCTCCATGGATAACGTTATTTGTCTCCACAGATACCTCAACGCACTATCACCTTTTTTTCCTTCATCAGTTCTATGGTTAACCTCATCCTTCATAAACCCATCCACTGACAAGTCAACTCCTAAATATCTGAAAACATTCACTTCTATGTATATATATATCGTGCCGAATAGGCAGAACTTGCGATTTTGGCTTAAAGAGCAACGCTCATCTTGCCATATAAGACAAGCGGAAATTTGTGTATGCAATAATTTCGCAAAAATCATTCTGAACCTAACGAAAAAAATATATTTCATTGTGTTTGTTTATTATTAAATTACTGTAAACGTATCAAAAATATATTTAGTTGGATTAGGCTAAATTAAATTGCGCTTGTTATAATAAGGTTAGGTAAGTTTTTTAAGATTCTTTTGGTCCAAAATTATAAATTTCTACATTAACATAAATGAAAAAAATATATCTTCAAACGTATAAGAGAAAATTTTAGAAAGGACTTAATTTTAGATGAGTTCTTGCTAATTGACCAGTTTTACCTATTAGGCACGATATATATATATATATATATATATATATATATATATATATATATATATATATATATATTATATATTATATATATATATATATATATAAATATAGGATACAAGAAGTATTTAACTAGTAAAATACATATAGATTGATATAAAATGATAGTAGTCATATATTAAATTTAATTATATATAAATGATATTATCAGTATTCATATTCATGATGAATGTAAGATGTGAGATACATGTCTGAGTACATAATTAGTATATATATATATATATATATATATATATATATATATATATATATATATATATATATATATATATATATATATATATATAAATAAGTAAGAAGTGAATGCGAAGGTCTTGGCAAGAGGTGTGGGGTTAAAAGACAAAGAATCAAATACAAAGTGGGAGTTGTCACAGTTGCTTTTGCTGATGACACTGTGCTTTGGGAGATTCTGTAGAGAAGTTGCAGAGGTTGGTGGATGAATTTGGTAAGGTATGTAAAAGAAGAAAATTGAAAGTGAATATAGGAAAGAGTAAGGTGATGAGGATAACAAAAAGATTAGGTGACGAAAGATTGGATATCAGATTGGAGGGAGAGAGTATGGAGGAGGTGAATGTATTCAGATATTTGGGAGTGGACATGTCAGACATATATGTACATCATGAGGAACATCTCATTTCTTAACTTCCACGGACAAATAAAATAATAAAATAATAATAAATGACAAATAATTGTTATAATTATCATATTATTTTGTCATTGATATATTTATTTTATATTATTATTATTTTTTTTTGTCCGTGGAAGTTAAGAGGGGAATGTATGAGAGTATAGTTATACCAACACTCTTATATGGGTGTGAAGCATGGGTGATGAATGTTGCAACGAGGAGAAGGCTGGAGGCAGTGAAGATGTCATGTCTGAGGTCAATGTGTGGTGTGAATATAATGCAGAGAATTTGGAGTTTGGAAATTAGGAGGAGGTGGGATTACCAAAACTATTATCCAGAGGGCTGAGGAGGGTTGTTGAGGTGGTTCGGACATGTAGAGAGAATGGAACGAAACAGAATGACATCGAGAGTGTATAAATCTGTAGTGGAGGGAAGGCGGGTAGGGGTCGGCCTAGGAAAGGTTGGAGGGAGGGGGTAAAGGAGGTTTTGTGTGCGAGGGGCTTGGATTTCCAGCAAGCATGTGTGAGCGTATTTGATAGGAGTGAATGGAGACAAATGGTTTTTAATACTTGACGTGCTGTTGGAGTGTGAGCAAAGTAACATTTATGAAGGGATTCAGGGAAACCGGCAGGCCGGACTTGAGTCCTGGAGATGGGAAGTACAGTGTCTGCACTCTGAAGGAGGGGTGTTAATTAATGTTGCAGTTTTATAACTGTAGTGTAAAGCACCCCTCTGGCAAGACAGTGATGGAGTGAATGATGATGAAAGTTTTTCGGGCCACCCTGCCTTGGTTGGAATCGGCCGATGTGTTAATAAATATATATATATATATATATATATATATATATATATATATATATATATATATATATATATATATATATATTTAAATGAGGAAAATTGACTGCAAACGAGCAAATCCAGTTGCGACCAAGCTCCTGGAACGGATTGAAGTAAAGGTTCCACTGTATATATATATATATACTGTATATATTAATGTGCCGAATAAGTAAAATTGGTCAATTAGCTAGAACCCATTTAAAATTGAGTCCTTTCTAAAATTTTCTCTTATACGTTTACAGATATATATATTTTTTTAATTTATATTAATTAAAAAATATATAATTTTGTACCAGAAGAACCTTAGAAAACTTGCCTAACCTTATTATAGCAAGCGCAATTTAATTTAGTCTAATCCAGCTAAATATATTTTGGATAAGTTTACAATAATTTAATAAACAAACACAATGAAATAATTTTTTTGTTAGATTCAGAATGATTTTTGCGAAATTATTCCATACCCAAATTTTCGCTTGCCTTATTCGGCAAGTAGAGCATTGCTATTTAAGCCAAAATCGAATAGGTAAACCTGGTCAATTAGCATGAACTCATTTAAAATTAAGTCCTTTCTAAAATTTTCTCTTATACATTTAAAGATATATTTTTCACTTATGTTAATATAAAAACTAGTGAATTTGTACCAAAAGAACCTTAGGAAACTTACCTAATCTTATTATTATTTTTGCAAAATTATTGCATACACAAGTTTTTGTTTGCCCTATTCGGCAAAAAGTGCATTGCTATTTAAGCCAAAATCGCAAGTTTTATGTATTCGGCACAACACACACACAGACACACGCACACAGACACACGCACACAGACACACGCACACAGACACACGCACACAGACACACGCACACAGACACACGCACACAGACACACGCACATAGACACACACAGACACACACACACACACACACACACACACACATACACATACATATATATGTCGTGCCGATTAGGTAAAACTGGTCAATTAGCAAGAACTCATCTAAAATTAAGTCCTTTCTAAAATTTTCTCTTATACGTTTAAAGATATATTTTTTTCATTTATGTTAATGTAAGAATTTATAATTTTGTACCAAGAGAAACTTTGAAAACCTACCTAACCTTATTACAACAAGCGTAATTTAATTTAGCCTAACCCAACTAAATATATTTTAGATACGTTAACATTAATTTAATAATAAACAAACACAATGAAATATATTTTTTTCGTTATGTTCAGTATGATTTTGGCGAAATTATTGCATTCACAAATTTTCACTTGTCTTATATGGCAAGGTGAGCGTTGCTATTTAAGCCAAAATCGCAAGTTTTACCTAATCGGCACGACATATATATACACACATATACACAGACACACACAGACAGACAGCAAACACAACACACACACACACACACACACACACACACACACACACACACACACACACACACAAAATCTACTGGAATTCTATGACAGGGTGACAGCAGTAAGACAAAAGAGAGAGGGGTGGGTAGATTCCGTTTTCTTGGACTGTAAGAAAGCTTTTGACACAGTTCCACACAAGAGATTAGTACAAAAGCTGGAGGACCAGGCATGTATAACAGAGAAGGCACTGCAATGGATCAGAGAATACCTGACGTTACGGCACCAGCAAGTCATGGTAGTGACGAAGTGTCAGAGTGGTCTCCTGTGACGAGTGGGGTTCCGTAGGGGTCAGTCCTAAGACCGGTGCTGTTTCTGGTATATGTGAATATGACTGAAGGAATAGATTCAGAAGTATCCCTGTTTGCAGACGATGTGAAGTTAATGGGAATTCAATCGGAGGAGGACCAGGCAGGACTACAAAGGGATATGGACAGGCTGCAGGCCTGGTCCAGAAACTGGCTTCTGGAGATCAACTCCACCAAGTGCAAAGTTATGAAGATTGGGGAAGGACAAAGAAGAGCGCAGACAGAATATGGTCTAGGGGGCTAAAGACTACCTCACTCAAGAAAAAGGATCTCGGGTGAATATAATACCGAGCACGTCTGAGGCGCACGTCAAGCAAATAACTGCTGCTGCATATGGGCGCCTAGCAAACTTAAGAATAGCATTCCGACATCTCAGTAAGGAATCGTTCAGGACTCTGTACACCGTGTACGTCAGGCCCATATTGGAATATGAAGCAGCACCGGTTTGGAACCCACACCTGAGACATTGCAATGGTTTCCAATGAGACTAGTCCCGGAGCTAAGGAGCATGTCCTACGAGGAGAGGTTAAAGGAAATCGACCTGACGACACTGGAGGACAGGAGAGATAGGGGAATATGATAACGACATATAAAATACTGAGAGGAATCGACAAGGTAGACAGAGACATGTTCCAGAGATTGGACACTGCAACAAGAGATCACAGTTGGAAGTTAAAGACTCAGATGAGTCACAGGGATGTTAGGAAGTACTTCTTCAGTCATAGAGTTGTCAGGAAGTGGAATAGTCTGGAAATTGATGTAGTGGAGGCAAGAATCATAAATAGCATTAAGAAGGTGTGATAAAGCTCGTGGAGCAGGGAGAGAGTGACCTAGTAGCGACCAGTGACAGAGGCGGGGCAGGAGCTATGAATCGACTCCTGCAACCACAATTAAGTGAGTACAGTTAGGTGAGTGTACACACACACACACACATATATCTATGCACAAAACTTACATTTACTTGCAAAGCTAATTATCAGTCGGCCGTCACTATAAGGTATTTTGGCCCAATACTGATAAATCCAGTAAAAGGATTTTTCAGAAAAGATGGTCTCGATAAGGATGAATCAACGAAACCTTAAGACGCCAAAACAAAGTTTAGCACAAAAAGTACAGTTCGCTGCCGTACTACTGCTCTTACTTGAAAAATGATCTTAAGAACATAATTGAACTGCGCAAAGAATGGCACAGCCATCAGTGACAGGCTGCCCAGTACCGTGTGATCATCGTGGTCTTATCTATATACTGTGTGGCGTGTAGTAGTCACAAGACAATATTGTGTGGTTATCATGGTCTGATCTTTATATTGTGTGGCTGTATAACCCCTGTGGTTTAGCGCTTCTATTTGATTATAATAATATAATTATATTGTGTGGCGTGTAGTAGTCACCAGACAGTATTGTGTGGTTGTCATGGTCTGATCTTTATATTGTGTGGCGTGTAGTAGTCACCAGACAGTATTGTGTGGTTGTCATGGTCTGATCTTTATATTGTGTGGCGTGTAGTAGTCACCAGACAGTATTGTGTGGTTGTCATGGTCTGATTCTGATCTATATACTGTGTGGCGACTAGTTGTCACAAGGCAGTATTGTGATGGCGTGCTGACTGTCGAGTTGAAGGAAAAAACGAACAAGATTGGTATTAAGATAGATGATGGATGGAAAGATAAGCAGAATAATGCAAAAATACGGAATAAATAATACTCGGAGTTGTAAATTTTTCTTTTGGATTGGACACAAACACGCACACATCGTACAAGTAGTGTAATTAAACGAGAGAGAGGAGGAGAGAGAGAGAGAGAGAGAGAGAGAGAGAGAGAGAGAGAGAGAGAGAGAGAGACAGACAGACAGACAGACAGAGAGAGAGAGACCTGCTCAGTCGCCCGTTTAAGTGTCTAACTTAGGGAGGAACTGAAGCTTCTCAGATAACACTATCTTGACACCTGTTAAATCCTCCCATCACTGCCCGGATTGCTGCACAGATTTGCCTACCATGAAGATAACACAAATGTTTTACCCAGTATAGTCCTAATGTTATCGGCTAAATGGGCGCTTTTTGTATTGATTAGTTTAGCACTTAGGTATTCCTCGTTTCTGGATAGGTAGTTTTTATGTAAATGAAATTGTTATCATTATATAAGATGAGTTGTGTGGTTCGAAAAAGGTCTAAATTGGTATAGTATAATTGTTATTGTGTTCCTTAGTATTATTATTATTACAATGTAAGCATGGTCGTAGACTTAAGCTGAAGTTGATCGATTTGAAGACAGGCAGCCTAGTCTCGGTTCACTACCTCAGTCTTTTAACATTTTCTGAAATCCTATTTTCTTCATTTTAAGTTGAGTAAAGTTAGGTTATATAAACAAACAAATAAGGAAATTAAAAAAACCGAGAAGTTTATGAATAAGACGCATGCAACACTATCTAGGTTGAGAAACTCATTATCTCAATATTATTTCTACTCTCTCCAGTATTATATTCGCCTGTATTCCACTGACGAAGGGTGTTGCGCCGGCGAGACGTTTCGCTAGTAAAGATATCCAAATATTGCACATGCGTCTTATTTATCAGTTTGGGAAAGTGGGTCACATGTCATGATGTATTCCACGAGATGCTTCGTAAAATGACGAGGCTCCCTGACAATACGTGGTGTGGCGAGCATGTCGATTCCTCAGGTAATGTGCTATTTTTTAGTGTGGGGGCTTCCATTTTTAAATCATTTTGACTGATATAACTTTCATGTTACCTTTGACATACTTTTGAAGAGTTCGAGAGTTTCTCTACTCTCTGAGCCCGGCCATGGGCCAGGCTCGTCTGTTAGATCGTTGTTTGTGTTTATTTTGTTTCGAGAAGTCAAGCACAGAGGCACGTATAAACAAACTATTAAAGACTAATAACTGCGCCTTAAGTCAGCAAGAGACACATCTGTGACCAAATTTGAAAATACACTTGACCTTATATTACCAGATAAAGGAGATTTAATGCAGAAAATAACAGGGTCTATTATTATTATTACGTATTATTATTATTGGTATTATATCACAAAAAGTCTTAATCCGTATGGTTTATTCAGCATTGCAGGAGATTAAGGTACAAGATAAACCTACTTACTGCCATTCCATACTGGAGTGCTGAGATGCAGAAGAATGCATAGAATAATCCATTGAAAGGCAGAGGCATCGTGGGCGCTATAAGAGAACAGTTTATCAACATCTGTGGTCCCAGACTTTTTAATATCTTACCAGAAGACATCAGAAACACTGCCGAAACAATTTTCTCCAAGTGCTGGATCAACCAGGCCGTGATAGATATATGGGCCAGTGGGTAGCTAGCAGCAACAGCCTGGTTGACCAAGCAAAAACTAGATAAGACTGGCCCAGGGCCGGGCTGGGAAGTAGGAAATCTCGAAACTCATCAAAGTTGTATAAAAGGTAAAGCGAAGGTATTACCCATCCAACATCTATAATAGAAATGAGACTCACCTTACTAGACATGTTGCAAAACTAGTTGGTGCAGCAACTGGAAAACCTTGGTATTATTGATACGTGGTTCAGAAAGGACCCGGTATTACGCAGTCACTGTTAGGGAATACTTTAGTGAGTTTTTTGCAAGAACTTTGGATTGGCTATAGGTCGCCAGTGCTTCCTGCCGAACCTGACGGCCCATCTCGAAGCCCAAGACTGCCAAGATGTGATAATTCACTTTGCCGCTTTATAAAATAGATTGCACTGCAGCGCAACGAAAGCACTGATGACCTTGAACAGGCATCGAAACTTGCCGTTAATCGTGTCATCCCAAAAACGTTTCGACAGATGTTCCACACAACATGTTCCAAATTTATTCTGTCATGTCAGCGATGGGGCACAACCGCATCCACTGGACAATTAAGCCGTGTGTCGTATGTTGTAAAATGTGTAATAAGAGTAAAACATCACTTCAGTTGTATGTGGCCACCTTTTAGAATAGGGTAGCAGCACACTGAAGATCACCTTTATTTTGGTTCATTGGAAAAAAAAGACATACAGGTGACCGGAGGCGTACCTGGGGCAGCATGTGGCGGAGACGTGCAGGTGTATCTGTATGTGGAGACATGGAGGTGTATCTGCATGTGGTGGAGACATGGAGGTGAGTGCAGGTGTATCTGCATGTGGTGGAGACATGGAGGTGAGTGCAGGTGTAGCTGCATATGGTGGAGACATGCAGGTGAATGAAGAGGTGTAGCTGCATGTGGTGGAGACATGGAAGTGTACCTATATGTGGTGGAAACATGCAGGTGAGTGGAGGTGTAGCAGCATGTGGCGGAGGTAAAGCCGTGTGTGACTCTCCATTACCAGCTGCTGCATCAAGTGTCAGCAAGTTGATCCTCACACTGCCACCTTCTCAACCACTCTTCCTCCTTGCTAGCTGCTGGTTGCTTCTTTACTGCTACCTACAAGCTCACACTCCTGACGAACCACTGACACTGTTGACAACCCTCTGATTCTCCTGACGACCCGCAAACACTGCTGACGGATCATTCCACAATGATACTTCCTGACAGCTAAATCGATATTCCTGAAGACTCACCTGATCTTTCCGACGGAACATCTGAAGGGTAATCTTATATTAACAGATAGCCCACTTTAATCGACAACCCACCTTAACCTATAGCCCACCTTAACCCACAGCCCACCTTAATCAACAGTCAACTTTATCGACGACCCACCAAATTCACCGTCCCACCTGATTCATCGTGCCTCGGTGCCTTTGTGTGATGCCAGTCAGCGTCAGTCATATCGGATATCCAATGAGTGTTGGGTGACTGCACCCTCTTGACATGTGTCACCCTCCTGTCATGTGTCACCCTCCCATCATGTGTCACTTCTGTCATGTGTCGCTCTTCTGTCATGTGTCACTTCTGTCATGTGTCACTTCTGTCATGTGTCACTTCTGTCATGTGTCACTTCTGTCATGTGTCACTCTTCTGTCATGTGTCACTCTTCTGTCATGTGTCACTTCTGTCATGTGTCACTCTTCTGTCATGTGTCACTTCTATCTTGTGTCACTCTTCTGTCTTGTGTCACTTCTATCTTGTGTCACTCTTCTGTCTTGTGTCACTGTCCTGGCAACACTTGCGGCATTATCTTGTGTCACCGTCCTGGCAACACTTGCGGCATTATCTTGCGTCACCGCTGCACCTTGCATATCCTTCGTCCCCCTGCAGTATGCTACTCAGTCTCTGCATATCTACTCCTCCTCCCTGCAGATGCTACTCAACCCTCCTCCCCTGCAGTACTGCTACTCAACCCTCCTCCCCCTGCAGTACTGCTACTCAACCCTCCTCCCCCTGCAGTACTGCTGTTCAGTCTCTTCCCTTGCAGTACTGCTGTTCAGCCTTCTTCCCCTTGCAGTACTGCTGTTCAGCCTTCTTCCCCTTGCAGTACTGCTGTTCAGCCTTCTTTCCCTTGCAGTACTGCTGTTCAGTCTTCTTCCCCTTGCAGTACTGCTGTTCAGCCTTCTTCCCCTTGCAGTACTGCTGTTCAGTCTTCTTCCCCTTGCAGTACTGCTGTTCAGTCTTCTTCCCCTTGCAGTACTGCTGTTCAGCTTCTCCCTTGCAGTACTGCTGTTCAGTCTTCTTCCCTTGCAGTACTGCTGTTCAGCTTCTCCCTTGCAGTACTGCTGTTCAGCCTTCTTCCCCTTGCAGTACTGCTGTTCAGTCTCTTCTTCCCCTTGCAGTACTGCTGTTCAGCCTTCTTCCCTTGCAGTACTGCTGTTCAGCCTTCTTCCCTTGCAGTACTGCTGTTCAGTCTTCTTCCCCTTGCAGTACTGCTGTTCAGCCTTCTTCCCTTGCAGTACTGCTGTTCAGCCTCTTCCCCTTGCAGTACTGCTGTTCAGCTCTTCTTCCCCTTGCAGTACTGCTGTTCAGCTTCTTCCCCTTGCAGTACTGCTGTTCAGTCTTCTTCCCTTGCAGTACTGCTTTCAGCTCTTCTTCTCCCTTGCAGTACTGCTTTCACCTTCTTCCCTTGCAGTACTGCTTTCAGCCTTCTTCCCTTGCAGTACTGCTTTCAGCCTTCTTCCCTTGCAGTACTGCTTTCAGCCTTCCCCTTGCAGTACTGCTGTTCAGTCTTCTTCCCCTTGCAGTACTGCTGTTCAGCTTTCCCTTGCAGTACTGCTGTTCAGCCTTCTTCCCTTGCAGTACTGCTGTTCAGCCTTCTTCCCTTGCAGTACTGCTGTTCAGCCTTCTTCCCCTTGCAGTACTGCTGTTCAGCCTTCTTCCCCTTGCAGTACTGCTGTTCAGCCTTCTTCCCCTTGCAGTACTGCTGTTCAGCCTTCTTCCCCTTGCAGTACTGCTGTTCAGTCTTCTTCCCCTTGCAGTACTGCTGTTCAGCCTTCTTCCCCTTGCAGTACTGCTGTTCAGCCTTCTTCCCCTTGTAGTACTGCTGTTCAGTCTTCTTCCCTTGCAGTACTGCTGTTCAGCCTTCTTCCCTTGCAGTACTGCTGTTCAGCTTCTTCCCTTGCAGTACTGCTGTTCAGTCTTCTTCCCTTGCAGTACTGCTGTTCAGCCTCTTCTTCCACCTTTGCAGTACTGCTGTTCAGCCTTCTTCCCCTTGCAGTACTGCTGTTCAGTCTTCTTCCCCTTGCAGTACTGCTGTTCAGTCTTCTTCCCCTTGCAGTACTGCTGTTCAGTCTTCTTCCCCTTGCAGTACTGCTACTCCACTATCTTTCCCTTCAGTTCTGCTACATAGCCATCCTTTCCCTCCAATACTGTCACTTGTGTTCTACCTATGCTGACATTTTGTTATCTTATGTATAAAACCCGTCGTGTGTGATGGAATATGAACTGGCAGTGTAGCTAGCTTTTGTTTCCACATTGCACCTCTAAAATATAATTTTAGTCTTTCCTTATCCTTCCAGTCATTTTGAGTATTTTTGTAAAAACGTCGTAATCATGTCCTTCCAAGTCGTCCTCTTCCAGGATGGTCAGATTTAATTAATTTAGTCTGATATTATGCCAGTCTTAGGTCTTATACATTTTCAACATTCTAAACATGCTTAATCAGCTGAAGACTCCAAGCTGGTGTTGCATGTTCTAAGATGGGTCTGACGTACGTTGTACTTAAAGCATTCATTGTTTAGATTTCTGAATGGTATTCTGAGATTTACTCGCTTCACAATAGTTGTAGTTCTTGATCTGTATTGTTTCTAATCTTCCAGATTCTTTACCTATCACTTATGTGAATTGGACTTTAGCAGTCACTTGTTTGACCACCCCTGTAACATGTCAAAATCCCCCTGGAGGACCTCACTGTCCTCATTGCCTTAGCAAGAGATGCTAGGGCAATGATGCTACTCTTCAAGTTACTTGTTTTCTCCAGGCTAGAATATTGCAGTATACTGAGAGCCCTCCTTGATGCAGGTGAGATTGCTGAGCTGGAAAAGTTACAGATAACTTTCACAACCCGTACACATTCAGGGAAGCATCTGCACTACTGGGAACACTCGAAGTTCCTTCAACTGTATTCTTTGAAACATAGGGGAAAAGAGTACATCATAATTTACACCTGGAAATCTTGGAGGTCACAGACTCTTTATTGCCCTCCATCTATGCATTAGGGGAATTATTAACAAGCTTATGGCTGTCTTCAAGAGAGAACTTAAGTTTCTTGTATAAATTCCTAACCAGCCGGGATGTGATTGGTACGTTGGACTGCTTGCAATCAGACCTTGATCCTTCGTCTAATACCGGGCCACGGAAATATTGACCCCCGGAAACATCCTTCAGGTTCGGTTATTCAGACTTAGTCGATCCCACCTGGTAGGTGATTTATGCATGTCAGGGAAAGTTGTGACCCTATTGCTAATCTTGGGAGTACATCACTTTTTATCTTAAACTAACTTGACGCTTCTTCCAGAAAGTTTTCTGTCTTTCAAGTATTTTTTGATGTTTGCCTTTCTAGCTTATGGATCAGCCTTTGATGGGGACCTATGTTAAATGCTTTTCTGCAGCCCAAGTTGATGCATTCTGCCCATCTTTATCTTTCTTGCTTTAGTTAGTTACTTTGTTATAATCTTCAGTAGACTTTTCCTGGCAGGATCTCCCATTTCTGAATCCATGTCTTTCACCGATGAAACTCTTCTAGGTGCCCCAGTATCCTCCTGACTGAGCACCCTCCTGACAATCTTCAGTACTTCGGAAAAAAATGCATGTCAGTGATACCAGCCTGCAGTTGAGCTTTCTGTCTGTTCGACGGTTACACTAGGCAGCTTCCAGCTATCCGGTAGTTGTCCAGTCTCTAGTGACAAAGATTTTTCTGTAGGCTCACACAACGGGTCTGTTTCTTTCCTTAATACCCATGGAGATCTCTTGTAAAGTTGTATTGCTTTTGCTATGTCCAGTGCCTTTTGTATTTTTTATATCCTGTTTTTTTTTTAATTGTAGCTTGATCTGTCCCTACCTGGAGTCTACCTGCGGCCCGATCCATGATCAGGCCTCCCTGTGGATCAGGGCTTGATCAGTCAGACTGTTACTGCTGGCCACATGCAGTCCAACAAACGAACCACAGCCCTGCTGATCTGGAGCTGACTTTAGTAACCTATCCAGTTCCCTCTTGAAGACAGCTAGGAGTTTATTGGCAATTTCCTTTATGTATGATGGGGAAGTTGTTGAATAGTCTTGGGCCCTTTATGCTTATTGTGTTTTCACTTAGTATACTCCTGACACCCCTGCTTTTCATTGAGGGTATATTGCACCATCTGCAGAACCTTTTGCTTTCATGGGGAATGACTTCTGTGTGCGGATTTGGGACTAACCTCCCTAAATTTCTCGGTGAGTGCTTTACAGACTTCCTGATCATTCCTTGATAGCTCTCCAACCTTCTCCATGCAGCCTGATTACCCGGTCCTTTACTGTTGTCTTCCTTCTGATGTGGCTGTATAGCAACTTTAGGTCGGATTTAGTTTCGATGCTCTGTCATTTTATTAATGAATATTTGTTTATATCTCTTCTGCTCACTTCCTTGTTTTCCTGCATTCTTTGCCTTTTATATTTTATTCATGCACTAACACATTTTGCTTTAGCCCTTCTGGACCTCTGGGTGAACCATGGGGTCACTTTGTTCTCCTCATTGCTTTCTTTGCTCCTGGATATGAATTTCTCCTCCGTTTCCTGGCACTTTACGGCCACATTCTCCATTTTATTCACAGTCTTCCATTCTAGTTTCATTTCGCACTGTACCTCATGAATTGTCTCATGCATGTGCAGTCTACTCTTTTGAAGTTTTGCTTCTCTTGTTCTCTTGCTGTTTCTCTTTGCAAGTTTTCCTCCACAGGGTATTCTAAACCTGTAACCATGTCGTCACTTGCACTGAGAGGCTATTCCATAGCCCCTATGTCAGAATCGCTCAGGGTGAATACAAGGTCCAACTTTGCTGGTTTAAACTCTCCTTTCTCTCTGGTTAGGGCCCTAACATGTTGGTGCATGGCGTTCTCTACTACCATCTCCACATTTCTGGTCCTTCGTGTGGCTCCAGGTTTTCCTTGTTAGAGTCTCCCATGTTCAACAGCTTTGCAATGCTCATGTGGACTCTTCTGGCCACATCAGCTATCATATCCACCATTACTCTGTTGGTATCATCATATTCTTGTCTTGGTCTCCTGTTTAGTGGAGGGTTGTACATCATGGCTATCACCACCTTGAGATCCCCTGTCTTTAGTGTGCCTGCTATGTAGTCCTCTGCCTCCCTCATTTTATTCCCCTCGTCTCAAAACTCCACTGGTTTCTGATTATCAGTGCTACTCCATCTCTGTTCCCTCTTGTCTTCCCTCATAATCTGATAACCATTTTAAACGAGCCTGGCCCATGACCGGGCTCCGAGAGTAGTAAGACTCGAGACTCATGAAAGGTATGTTATCTCTGTTAGTGTTATAATGTCTGGGGATGCCTCCACAATTCATTCATTCCATTCATCACTCTTAGTTGTTATTACATCTGCATTTCTGTGTTATACTTTTCCTTTCTGCTACTGTGTTCTGGTTCTCATGTTCCTTAATTCTTCACCCTTGCACATGAGCCTTCAGAGGCTGAGCTTTCACACTTGTCGATGCATTCTCTGGCTCTTGACTAGGTCTATTTTCTCATTCCCCTTAGTTGTCTCCTCAGCCTCGTGAAGCCTGAGTAATTAGCAACTCTCTCTCCTCCTCCCACTTCCTTACCCTCTAGATTTCTGTGGCTGATTTGAGCAAATCCTTTGCTGTTCTCTTTATCATCTGCAACTCCTGGTTGCCTGAGAGTATTTCCACAAAGGTCTTGTTTGCTCCTTATCCTTGTGTCCCCTCACCTGTTATTACTAGTAATGATTCCATCTCATCCTTCCATTTTTTCATCGCCCTTAGATCTTCATCTAGGCTTTGTACCTTTTCCTCAGCAGTTGTAACCCTTTCCTAATGTTCTGTACTTTCTGCAGAAACCTTCTGTACCTTTCTCTATCTTTTTGCTCCAGTCACTAAACTTTTTGCCCCACTTTCTTCCATCTTTTACATAAGCTCAGCTACCATCAATTCTCCCTCAGCACACTCCCGCCCTGATTCTTCCTCCTTAGCTTTCCTTTCTTTTCTAGTTGGCTTTTGGACTTCCATTTCTTCACTCATGTTTCACCTAGCTGCTGCCTGTATTGCTGAATGAACCTATCAGTCCTTGCCTTTGCCTCTATATAGACAGTTCTCTGCAGATCAGCTGATCTGAATGTGTGTGCGCGCTTGTGTTTTTGTGTGTGGGGGGTGGGGTGAGAGAGAGAGAGAGAGAGAGAGAGAGAGAGAGAGAGAGGAGGGAGGGAATGAGGAGTGGGCGTATAGAATTACCTGACATAACACACATTCATACACCACGCCCCCCGGCCAGGAATGTCTGTTGCACATTCTCTCCATGAATTGCAGTCCCTCGCATTAATACCACCGCCTCGCCTCCATATACTTAAGCAAAATTTGTACATGTGCAAATGCATTATTTTTTTTAAGTAATGAGCCGCAGTACCTGGGCGGAAATGTTTTAAGATTACATTCAGACAACTTTAGTAGTGAGTGCTTTACATCTGTTAATTTAATAAAATGTTAAGGATAGATTATTTTTTTATTTTGCTGCCAAAGCGGCTGGTGTATTGTGCATCCCATATCCATCCCATGGAAGATAGCACAAGAGCATATGGATACACAAAAGGCCTAGGAACTAGGCCTCATAAGGGTGAAAAGGAGTTCATCTGGTTTTTTGTTTCTTATTAGTTACAAGCAAAATTTAGGAAATTTCTTTAATGTCTGGTATCTTATTTTTATTAATAAGATATCTTGACATATCACACAGGTTATTATACTATCTTTATATTCCTCAATAAGTGAACAGTTAAACACAGTGTTCCAGAAAGTGACCATAGGATTAACCACAAACTTTTCATTTATTTTGTTCATCTGTGTGTCAGCCAAACTGCCAGAAGTACTTGTAACCAAGCCTAAGCTGGCTACTACAATATCAGTCAGTCTGTTCACATTGCAAAGTTACTCTGTATACGTACTAATATACATTCATGTTATTGTAGTGGGTTATTGATCTACTCAGGCTTCTAACTGCATTCCCATAATATTGTTTTATTATTTACTTCTCTCTTAATATTATTCATAATGCTAGGCACAGACTACCAGTGTTATATTCTACATTTTGCTTCAGGTTGGTTTCCCTGGCTAACGTATCAACTTTATCAAGGAGTAATTCATTGTGTGATGAAATCCATAAAAAATGTACATTAATTCCTTTTCCCGGATTTTTTAGTATCTATATCTACATTAGCATGTTGTTACAGTCGATGTTCTCCATTTCTCTGTCAGGAGTTACTTTTGTGCTTCAGAGAGTAGAGTTGCTACTTTTCATAATTTCTGTTATCCGTCGTCTTCACCTGTACTGGGAATGCCTCTCTCTCAAGAGTTTGCATCTTTTCATTTGCTGTAGCGGTATGTGTGTGTAGCACGCTTCGACCGGAAACGTGCTCATCCTCCCGAAAAAAACTGCTTTAGATCCCCAAACAGTAGGAAGCCGAATAAGACACAATACTGTAATTGGAACCATTAACAAATAACAAACACTTAGTAGAGGACACTTGTGACGACAGTTCGCTCCGCCAAGTCACAACGTTGTCAAGTCAGTTGTGACTTGACAATAGTCCAAGACGAACAGGAAAGTCGTCATAAGTTTCCTCTCTTAAGTGTTGATTATGATTCATTGGATAACAAACACTAATAACATTTTTTAACTGCGCGGAAGATAACTGTTCTAACACGACACAACACAGACGATAGGAGTAGCTACAATGTTTCCATACTACTGAAACCTAGTGGTAGATGAGTATTGTAATATTCATGGAGAAACACTAAGCCCGCATGGGTCATAAAGCCCTGTGGAACTGAAGTAATTAGTTTGATCTAAGGAAGGGGAGGGTACCACTGATTCACAGGATGAAGAACCCTTTAAGAGGATATAAACAAAGATTTATATGAAGGATACCTGAAGAATGCTTCCGGGGGATTCAACGCCCTCGCGGCCCGGTCCCAGACCAGGCCTTCCGGTGGCTGAACACTTGATCAACTAGGTCATAATAAGCAGTATGTACCAAAACCATTGGAAACCAGAATTATTCATTATAAATTTAATAAAACAGTAACACTACAATTTAGCTCTTCTTCTATAATCATAAATATGTAATCACTGAAACTTGGTAAAAATTTGTGTGATAAACATGTAAGATGACAGGTGAAGCTTGTAACCTACTTAAACTCGGTACACACTTAGCTTTACTCTCCTGTGTCTCTTTATAGTTTTCATTGGTTAGAGGCCTGGTTTGAGTACGACACAGGCTCGATGACCCCCGCATATATTAATAGATACGATAGATAACCGTGGCAACAGGGATACATTACAAGGGGTGGCTCTCAGTTCTGTTGAACCAGCACGGGACCTTCAACCATTGTTTCTGTAACAGGTTGAAATACCAGCTATTAAGATGCACCGGGAAGAGCATCTTGTGTTTATTAATGACTAGTGAACACGTGGCTGTTATTGATAGTGGTAGAGGACACCTGACTGGTTTTATTCATGACTGAAAGACACTTGGTTATTATTTATAGCGAAAGAGAACACTTTCCTGGTGTTATTTTTATAGTGGAGAACACCTGACTTGGGCTATTCATGACTGGAGAACACTTGGCTGTTATTTATAGTGGACCAGTAGACGAGTATGAAAGTTTGTAGAATTAATTCTCAGTCCTCCGAAAAATATTGCAACTAAAGCAGTGTTAACTATTCTATCGTGAAGTTTTTAATTAAGAAACATGAAAATATATTGGTAGATAAAAAATGGTGTTGAGTAAAACAGATGTCAAATTAGACACGTAGAGCAGGTATTTATTATTATTATTATTATTATTATTATTATTATTATTATTATTATTATTATTCAACTTGTACATATCAAGTGTGGAGATATATTTGACTTAGACATTGATTTATATAAGTGTTGGGCACATGGTAAGTGATAGTGAAACGTACATCATAATAATTCTGGATGTTATAAATTCAGATAATGAGAAGGTGTGTGACATTACTACTGGCTTAAATAACGAAGAAACAAGGCACCTATAACTTATTTTGATAATGCCTATATATATAGGGGAGAATAGACAAGCCTCACTGCAATAGTGCGACAATCATGGCATTGCTGGAAGCAGTGGCACAATACCGTGACTGGAACAATACACAAACCCATACATAGGAGAGAGGAACTTACGACGACGTTTCGGTTCGACTTGGACCATTTACAAAGTCACACTAACACAAAAGAGAGAGGGGGAGCCTGGACAAGGACGGGACCAAGAGAAAGAAAAGAAATGGTGGTAATGGTAAGGCTGGTAGTGGAAGTAGTAGAAAGTAGTAAGTAGTTTAAATGGGACAAGAGATAGAAAGGAGTGAAGGGAAGCAAAAGTAAAGGTAGTAGCAATAGTAGTAGGAATGGTAGCAGTAGTAGTAGTGACTATTTACTTTAGATGAACGGAGTCAGAGGGTGTAAGGGGACGTGTCCACGACATAGAGTTGCTTACGGATCCATCTAGAGATCTGTTGGTTCGAAGATGACGCAGTAATTTGCAAACATTTCCTTGTAATATATTAAATAGCATTAACTTTTGAGACATGTCTAATTTGATAGATATTATTCAAAACGAATATTTTCAAATTATTAAGTGACTGGGCATACAGTGAGTTGTATAAATGTGTGTGTCATCTTGTCACTTGTTGATGTGTCCCACTTGGGTAAAGTGCGTGGGAATGATGCAAGAAGACATATTATGTTTATACTTTTTTTTATAATTAACTTTTGGCTTCTTAAGAATATGAGTATGCACTTTGTAGTGAATTTTTATTTGATTTTACGTGAAGATGGTGGCTATGGTACTGGTCCCAGACCACACTTCACTGTTGATAACCTCATGATGCCATTTTCAGCTGCAAAACTTTAGCAAGTCCACACACTACCCTGGCCAGCCAGCTTGTGTAAAGCAGTTATTATTATTAATAGTAGTAGTAGCAGAAGCAGCAGCAGTAATAGTAATAGTAGTAGTATTCACGAGGAACCATGAAACATGCCCGCTTATTCAGTATCTACCTTTGATACCTTTGGAGAGTTTACCTACTCTCGGAGCCCGGCCATGGGCCAGGCTCGTCTGGTGCTTGCCTGGTCTACCACGCTGTTGCTGCTGGAGGCCCACTGCCCCACATATCCATCACAGCCTGGTTGATCTGGCACCTGGTGAAGATACTTGTTTAGTTTCCTCTTGGTCTACCAGGCTGTTGCTGCTGGAGGCCCACTGCCCCACATATCCATCACAGCCTGGTTGATCTGGCACCTGGTGAAGAAATACTCCCTGTCCAGTTTGCATCTTGAAGTTGCCGTTTCTGAGCACTTGTTCCAGCTGTGTTTCTGATATCTATTGGTAAGATGTTGAATAGTCTGGGACCCCGGATGTTGATACAGTGCTCCCTTATTGTCCCCACCGCACCCCTGCTCCTCACTGGGTTTATTTTACACTTCCATATCTCTCACTCCAGTATGTTGTTATGGAATTCCTTAATTATATAAAAAAGTGTAAAGTACCACTAGCAAAAGCACTGAGTATCCTTTGGAGAGAGAGCTTAGATCTAGATTAGGTCACGACAGCCGGAATGATGACGGGGTGGGTAATGAGAAACTTCAAAACAAGGGAAATAATGTCAATGGTTAACTTTTCAGATCGCTTGTGCTCCTTCATTTAGAATATTGTTCAGTGTTGACGGCCCTGTTCAGGGCAGGAGAAATATGCAGTCATTGGTCACGTGAGGTCATCCTGACCTAAGCTGTCTGTGAATTAGCATGGGGTGTTACCGAGCACCATGGCTTGCTGTAGTGTTTTAGAATCTCAGGTTGAAGGAGGAGGTTCTACTTCTTCAAGAGGAGAATAGGAGGCTAAAGCTTCGCCTAGATGGGTTTGGGAGTGAGTGTGAGATGATTGGAGCTGGTGAGGAGGAAAAGGATACCAGCTGTGAGTTGGAGAGTGGCAGCCGCTTTAGTGGCAAGTGGTTCACAATTCAGGAAGAAGAAAGATAAGGATAGTTTATAGAGAAAATGTGAAGGTAGGAAATCGATTCTCTGTTCTCCAGGACGAGTGACTTCAGTGGCCAGTGAGGTTAAAGGTACCACTGACCCCTGCTAATCAAGATAAGACCATTCTGATTGTGGGAGACTCTCAGGTAAGATATATGGACCATGCTTTTTGTAACAGATAGGAAGGTCAGATAGAGTGTGCCTCCCAAGAGCTGGTGTTGGTGACATAGTCAGCAGGTTGGATAATATTATGTCAGGTAACGGGAACAAACCCATTATCTGTCTTTGTGCTAGTGGAAATGCCATCGGGAAGGGCAGGAGACAGGAGCTGCTGGATAAGTACAGGTCAGCCATAGATGTAGTCTGGGCTAAGGGAGGGATCTCAATCATATGTAGCATCTTGCCTAGAAGGGGAGTGGACAATGAATGGATGTCTAGGGCAATTGGTATAAATTGCTGGCTAGATAGATACTGCAGGAACTTGCAGTCCCATTCATTGATAACTGGGACAAATTCTATGGCAAACGTGATATGTATGCAAGGGATGGGGTTCATCTCTCTGGGCCTGGAGTGGTTGCATTAGCAGTCCAGGGATGCAGCAGTGTGTGTTGACAGTCTAGGGATGCAGCAGTGTCATTGTTGGCAGGAAAGACAGTATGGTGCGACGTGAGATGTGATGAGAGGTTTTAGCAAATGTTTCGTCCACCCTCATTTGATAACATACGTCCAGTTGTTAAACATGGAGAGTGGCACTTGTGGCTGGGTTGAGAGGTGCAATGGTGGTCATATTAGCAGGCAAAGGGAGTAGAATAAAGGAGGGGAAATGAATGCATGAATGGAAGTCAGGCAGGGATAGGAGTGGTGGGGAAGGAGCATAACGAATAATGGAAAGAAGTGGAAAGTGAGGCTCTAACAACTTAACAAGGGTATTAAGGGGGAAAATAACAAAAGATAATAGGCGGGAAGGGGAATATAAATGAAAAAGGTGGTAGAAGGAAATGTAAGAAAGGATAAGGATGGTCAGGGAAGATCCCCAGGGAAAAGAACTTGAATAAATAACTGTGAGGATTAGTTAGGAGGGGAATGTGAATTATAATAGGAGAAAGGGAGATGGAGGTTTGATTAGAAGATTAGTGGGGAGGTAGAGAAGGAGGGAGGGTAGGTATTGTGAGGAAAGGAAGGGAAGAGATGTTATGAGTACATCGTAACATTTTACGAGTACATAGTAACATTTGGTAGTTGTGTGTATGGAGGTCTCAGTAATGTGGAAGGTAAAATATGTGGGCACAGACGGGGTCACACACCAGAACACTATCTTAGATTATACAACAAAAAATTCCCTTTAGAAATAGGTCTAAAGAAATCCTAAAAAGAAATGACGAATTCACTTCATTTTTAATGACTTAGCATCGTCTAGATAACTAACTTCTAAATGATGTGATTGTAATCGAAGAAGTAAACGTAACTTCTAAATGATGTGATTGTAATCGAAGAAGTAAACGTAACTTTTAAATGATGTGATTGTAATCGAAGAAGTAAACGTAACTTCTAAATGATGTGATTGTAATCGAAGAAGTAAACGTAACTTCTAAATGATGTGATTGTAATCGAAGAAGTAAACGTAACTTCTAAATGATGGGATTGTAATCGAAGAAGTAAACGTAACTTCTAAATGATGTGATTGTAATCGAAGAAGTAAACGTAACTTCTAAATGATGTGATTGTAATCGAAGAAGTAAACGTAACTTCTAAATGATGTGATTGTAATCGAAGAAGTAAACGTAACTTCTAAATGATGTGATTGTAATCGAAGAAGTAAACGTAATATATAAAATATATTACCTTTCACCCATTTCTTATCAGCTGGTTGTAGTGTTTACATTGGATTATGTGCTGCTAGCACCAACAGCCTGTTTCATTAAGCCATCAACCAGGTGACCTTGTGTGGGACCGGACCTCGGGGGCGATGACCCCCGGAATTGATTACAGGTAGAGAGTCAGATAAATGTGTTATGATCCCTGTCACAGGATGAGCTGCAGGTGCACAATACCGCTCACAGGATGAGCTGCAGGTGCACAATACCGCTCACAGGATGAGCTGCAGTGCACAGTACCGCTCACAGGATGAGCTGCAAGTGCACAGTACCGCTCACAGGATGAGCTGCAAGTGCACAGTACCGCTCACAGGATGAGCTGCAAGTGCACAGTACCGCTCACAGGATGAGCTGCAAGTGCACAGTACCGCTCACAGGATGAGCTGAAGTGCACAATACCGCTCACAGGATGAGCTGCAAGTGCACAATGCCGCTCACAGGATGAGCTGCAGGGTGCACAATACCGCTCACAGGATGAGCTGCAGGTGCACAATACCGCTCACAGGATGAGCTGCTGGGTGCACAATACCGCTCACAGGATGAGCTGCAAGTGCACAATGCCGCTCACAGGATGAGCTGCAGTGCACAATACCGCTCACAGGATGAGCTTCGGGTGCACAATACCGCTCTACAGATGAGTTTAAAGTGCACAATGCCGCTCACAGGATGAGCTCAGGTGCACAATACCAGCTCACAGGATGAGCTGCAGGTGCACAATACCGCTCACAGAGGTGCTGGTGCACAATACCGCTCACAAGATGAGCTGCAGTGCACAATACCGCTACCAGGATGAGCTGCTAGTGCACAATACCGCTCACAGGATGAGCTGCAAGTGCACAATACCGCTCACAGGAGGAGGTGCTGGGTGCACAATACCGCTCACAGGATGAGCTCAGGTGCACAATACCAGCTCACAGGATGAGCTTTGGGTGCATAATACCGCTCACAGGATGAGCTGCTAGTTGCATCAATACTAGCTCACAGGATGAGCTGCTGGATGCAAATACCGCTCACAGGATGAGCTGCAAGTGCACAATACCGCTCACAGGAGGAGGTGCTGGGTGCACAATACCGCTCACAGGATGAGCTGCAAGTGCACAATACCGCTCACAGGATGAGCTGCTGGGTGCACAATACCGCTCACAGGATGAGCTGCAAGTGCACAATACCGCTCACAGGAGGAGGTGCTGGGTGCACAATACCGCTCACAGGATGAGCTGCTGGGTGCACAATACCGCTCACAGGATGAGCTGCTGGGTGCACAATACCGCTCACAGGTTGAGCTGCAGGTGCACAATACCGCTCACAGGAGGAGGTGCTGGGTGCACAATACCGCTCACAGGATGAGTTTCAGTTGCATAATAAACCAGCTACTACAACATGAGCTTCAGTTGCATAATAAACCAGCTACTACAACATGAGCTTCAGTTGCATAATAAACCAGCTACTACAACATGAGCTTCAGTTGCATAATAAACCAGCTACTACAACATGAGCTTCAGTTGCATAATAAACCAGCTACTACAACATGAGCTTAGTTCATAATAAACCAGCTACTACAACATGAGTTTCAGTTGCATAATAAACCAGCTACTACAACATGAGCTTCAGTTACATAATAAACCAGCTGCTACAACATGAGTTTCAGTTGCATAATAAACCAGCTACTACAACATGAGCTTCAGTTGCATAATAAACCAGCTACTACAACATGAGTTTCAGTTGCATAATAAACCAGCTACTACAACATGAGCTTCAGTTGCATAATAAACCAGCTACTACAACATGAGCTTCAGTTGCATAATAAACCAGCTACTACAACATGAGCTTCAGTTGCATAATAAACTATTCACTACATAATGAAGTGCGGGTGTATAATATATTAAATGCTCAGGGGGCAGAAATGACGAATATTAATGAAGGGAGAATGAGAGATAGAGGAGGGAGAAGGATGGAGGGAATCCGGGAGTGAGGGAGGTAATATCTGACTCAGGAGGGTTGCCTGCACCCACATAGTGGTCTTGTAATAAGATCATTGACAGTTAAATATTATAAATAAATCGTTATCACTAAAGAAGTGAGTACCCTACTCACCGAGTTGAGTCTGCAGGGGTCGAATCGTAGCTCCTGGCTATAATTCTTAACTACAAACGACCAGATTTACTGATTTCTGCACTCTAGTATGCTGCCATATCTATAAAATTATGTATAATATTTTCTTTCACTTCATCTTTGTCGTGCCGCTTGTTTACCATCCTTAGACTTAGCAAGTATTTCATACCGTAACATCCAAGGGGCTCAGCTGCAGTTGTCATAGAGATACTGTGATCCATGAAGGTGAAATCTTCTGACATAATCTGTCCCAGGTCTCTCACATTAATTTTACCCTCTATTGGGTGATTCGAGTTTCTTTTGTACTCCACTTCAGTCTTTATATCCTCAGTCTTTCCATAACGGAGTAACTGAGATTTGTCTTCATTGAACATCGTGTTGTTGTCAGTGGCCCACTGGAAGATTTTATTTATGTCAGCTTAGAGGTCTGATGGTCTTTCAATGGAGGCCACTCTCATACATATTCTAGTATCATCTGCAAAGGATGAGACAAAGAAAAGACCGGTTATCCTGCCAGATCGTAAAATATTTAATTAAAATGGTTTCTGCTTTACATTCAAATTAGGAGAGTAGTACCTCCCTGGACGGTTGCTGTACACCAACTACCCTCAGACAAGAGCTGAAATTTGTCTTTAGCATCGGATTGTTTTCTTTTGCAACCTCTCCGTGAAGTTATTTTGTTTTGTTTCATAGTCTTGGCTTTGCTAACAAGGTTGTGATTGTGGGGGCTTGAGTCTCTGCTCCCGACCCCGCCTTCCATACAGCTTTGTCCGTCATTACTGGTGTCTGGTCTCTCGGATCTCATCATGTCTACACTTAAAGCTGTGTATTGCATGAGCTTGCACCAATTCAGCGAACTAATTTTACTTTCGTACCACTTTCCTACTGCGTCTATGCTCTCATCTCTTGCAGAAGTGTGCGCGCACCTCTTTTTGATTACCTATATAACTTTGTGGGATAGGGGGAAAGGTGATCTCCAGATAAAACGTACATAGTGTGCACTGAAAGAAAAAGACTAAAGGGTTCAGGGGGAGAGGGAGGGAAGAGAGAGGGTGGGAAGGAAGAACAGTGGCAGGGGCGTGTCATGTTAATGAGGAACTCAATTGACATGCAGATGTGGGTAATTATACGTGAAAAGGTCCTTCTCCTAAGGGGAGTAGGGTGGGGGAGAGAAGTTGAATGGGGCACCTTACTATAGGTAAAGAGTATCATCTGGGTATTTTAAGGGAAGGATGAACAACAAAGGAGAGGAGTTGTAGCCTCCACCATGACTGTAAGCTGTAAGGTGTGACTCAATGTATTTTTGCAAAATGCTTACTTCCACGAACCTTTAATCTTAAAATCTTTAGCCTTCAAATTCGTTTAGTGGCAGAAAACAGTAACAAACAGGAATTACCGTTGTTTCTCAGAGACCACGGGTTACCTGAAGGTTACCTATAGACGATCTCGGATGTCATCGCCCCCGCGGCTTGGTCACAGACCTGGACTCCTGGTTGATGGCCTCATCAACCAGGCTGTTGAAGAGGCTATCAGCAGTTGAACGTAGACATTAGATGTTTCATCAAGTTGCAGTTGGTGCTATACTAACATTCCAAAGTGTTCAGTATGTGGCATGTGGATTAACTCATTATTTAAGATTCTCATAGTACAGTGGTACACCTGCTGGCTTGAGTCTTGGCTTGCTACCTACACCATATTCATCCCACTTTATTTCAACACACATGTCACACTCACTTTATTCCTCTCCAACACATGTCACACTCACCCCCACTCCACTCCACATACGCAAAACATACCCCTCTTAACATCTTACCAGAAGATATCAGAAACACGGCTGAAACCAGTGTAGAGCCTTCAAGAAGAAACTGGACAAGTATCTTCACCAGGTGTCAGATCAACAGGCTGTGATGGATATGTGGGGCAGCGGGCCACCAGCAGCAACAGCTTGGTTGACCAGGCAAGCACCAGACGAGCCTGGCCCATGACCAGTTCCGAGAGTAGTGAAACTCTCGAAACTCTTCAAAGGTATATCCATTAAAACACACATGCCACTAAAAAAGGTGATGGTAAATACCTTGAAAGCACTAGAATAAATGGAGTCAACGGAGTGACAAATGGATGATAGAATTTAATTTAGGGAGGAGCGATGTGAAGAAAAAACAGAAAGCGATAACGGGGCTGGTGAAAAAGCTTGATTGTGATCAATTGTTGAAAACTTGTGAAAGCGAGAGACGTCTATGAACCAGTACTGAGGAAACATTGTTGTGGGAAGAGAGAACTCTATCAGTGTAAGGGAACAAGACCCTTAAACAACCTTTCATCCATAAGGGACATTAACAACAGATTCCTGTCTGTCTTCAAGAGGGCAGTTGATAAGTTTGTCAGTTCCTGATCAGCCAGGTTGTGGTCCATATTTGGATGCTTGCGGCTGACACCAGTAGACTGGTCGATTGGGCCAGCAACTAGGAGACCTGGTCAGGGACTGGGTTGCGAAGGCGGTGATTCCAAAAAAATAGAATCCACGCGCCTAGTTATATGCACCAGACGAGCCTGGCCCATTGCCGGGCTCCGGGAGTAGTAAGACTCAAAACTCATCAAAGGTATATCAGAAGTAAAGTTAGCTGTGACTGTGAGACCGCTTAAGTGTGGGGGAAGTTCCCCTGATGCTGGTGGAGGGCTCTTCATCAGAGGAATTGTTGCTATGCTTCCCTTGGGTGAAACTTAATTGCCTCTCACTCTTTAACACATGCTTTATGACTTTCAAGTAAATGTAATAATAATGTAGTTGTGAGAATCTTGTATACTAGTAAAATTCAAAATATTTTTTCAGGTATATGGATTAAAAAAATAAAAAATGTTGACAACGTATGTTAAGTCAGCATTCAAGTACAGTACACAGTGGCATTGTGGTGCCCCACCTGTCATACACATGGTTACCATAGAAACAGTCAAAGCACCTATAAAATGGGATACCCGTAGGAGTGTGCAAACTATCCGTAAGGGTATCGAATAATTTGATGGCATCGGTGTCGGCCTACTACTGAATAATGGTATCTGCAAAATTTTTGGCATTGTCCCATCAATAGATAACTTATCTAATTATAATCATTAGTTATAATTATTAGTTATAATTATAATTATTAGTTATAATGATAAACTATAAATGTAAAAATATGTTCATATTTGCAGATGGAAGAATAGAGGAGACACGTTAAGAATGTACAGCCATAAAGCAGATAAGAAATTTTTGGTTAAGAACATTTCTCGGCACCATAAACAAGGCACACAAGATACCATTGTCGTAAACTGGAAAAAAAGATTCCGAAAGGATACTAGATATTGGTTACCCAGCAGAGTGGCAACACACTTGATTATTCCAGGTGGAAGTAGTAAGTTGTTACAAAGTCATCTTAACAGGAGCATCATCAACCGGGATCAAATAAATCACGAACTTAGCGTGATAGACTTGGATGATGACATAACCACCCAAGATCTAAACCAGTTCCTGGGGAGACAGCTCTTTGCTGCTCAAAGTATGCTCCAGACATGTACCTCTACATCAAAGGTGGAGAAAGTGCAAACTTGAGAGAGAGGGGCTTCCTCTTCCGGCGAAAACGACGGATAACAAATCTCAAAGGCACCAGAATCTCTGAAGTACGAAAGGAAACTCTGATTAGAGAAATGGTGAATATAGAGCACAAACATTGCATCATATAGAGTCAAGATGGAGTAAAGAGCTATAAATGAAATTAAAAGAAATACCAAATACTTCTTATATACAAAATCCAGGGTAAAAACCAGCATTCCCATTCATTTGCTCCAGGCCCAGACTCATGGAATTTCATATTCATCAAAAATGTAAGAAACTACTATTTTGGGCCTTCCGTACTTTACGGAGGAGCAGCAGCCTGGGCACGGGAGACTCCCACAGTCTTTGAGAAACACTGATGTTGCCCCGTTTCACAAAGGAGGCAGTAAAGCAATTGCAAAAAAAACTATAGACCAATAGCCCTAATATCACATATTAAAATCTTTGAACGAGTCTTAAGAAGCAAGATTGCCACTCAGGTGGAATCACACAATTGCACAACCCAGGGTAGCATGTGTTTAGAGCAGGTCACTCCTGTCTTTCACAAGTGTTAGATCATTACGATGCTGTCCTGGATGCTCTCGAAGACAAGTTAAATGCTGATGTAGTGTGCACTCATTTTGTAAAAGCATTTGACGAGTGCGACCATGGTGTGATTGCACACAAAATGCGTGCAAAAGGAATGGCCGGAAAAGTGGACAGAGGCATATTTAACTTCTTAACAAATAGAACTCTGAAACTAAAAAAAAAAAAAAACATTTCATAACATCCCAGTGACTCGTTAGTTCTTGTAACTTCCATTTGTGTCTCCTTGCACGTATTGCTCGCGTTGCAGTCAGCTGTTATCGCTACATCAATTTATCCCAATATTTTGTACGTCGCAGTACGCAGAAATTGTATTAAAATACAGAGATCGGAATATTAATAATTTTCTTTTAATATCATGACCTCATCTCTATTTTTCACTTTGATAATTTTTCACCGCCACCGTGCCTACTCGCTCGACTGGAATTTTATCTTTGCAAGGATCTTGAAAAGGTTCCTCCAGTATTTTATATTTATAGAGGATTGTTGTGAAGGAGGGTGTTTTTCCTCTGGTGTATTTTGAACCATCTGCCATACCTTCTCTGAGTGATTTGTTACAGTATTTAGATTTGGAGCCAGTCCCTATAGTATTTTCAAGGTGTAACTTGTGATAGTTCGCCACGGGGAATACAGTTATTCCTGCCAGTTATTGAACTGAAGGAAGTGATGAGTAGGGAGAAAACCTTTTGCTTTTCTGTCCCAGTCAATTTGTCTTGATTGGATCTGTAACGGTACCATTGAAATTAGTTTGGTCTTCACAGCAGATAACATTGGAAAAGAGCAAGTCTTCTGTTATATATTTGCTTCGTGTACTCTGGTTCCTATCCCTCTAATAGTTATTTTTGACTTAAATCTCTCTTCCCCTTCACCTTTCTGGCCTCTTCATCCTTCTCTTCCCTTTCTTCCCCATTCGCCGGTGTTTTCCCTTACACTCTTCAGCCATCTTCCTCTCCAATCTCACTTTTATTTCACCGCCTCCATTCACCACCCTGTTCACAATCATCATTATCTTGATCCTCACCGCTCCAACCTGCATGTTTATGTGAATAAGTGTATCTGTCGCCTATTAAATGTATAATTCTCTTTCTCCCTCTCTTTTTCTCCCCCTCTCTCTTCTCTCTCTCCTCTCTCTCTCTCTCTCCTCTCTTTTCTCTCTCCTCTCTCTCTCTCTCCTCTTTCTCTCTCCTTCTCTCTCTCTCCTCTCTTTTCTCTCTCTCCTTTTCTCTCTCTCCTTTCTCTCTCTCGCTTTTCTCTCTCTCCTTTTTCTCCCCCTCTCTTTTCTCTCTCTCTCCTCTCTCTCTCTCTCTCCTCTCTCTCTCTCTCTCTCTCTCTCTCTCTCTCTCTCTCTCTCTCTCTCTCTCAGCCAGACAGACAGTTGCGATAAGCATCGTCTGTGGTATTAAAAGAATGTCTGGGATGCACGGACGGACGGTCTATTTTTTCATGTGAATTATGAGAGTGATAGGGTGGGGAGAGATAGGGAATGGTCAGTTAGGTTGTTTGTGCTCGCTGTGAGCAGTTTGATGAAGGTCACTGGAGCAGAGTTTACCTGAAAGTGATTCCAAGGATCACGGCCCTCACGGCCCGGTGCCACACTGGGCCGAACTCATTCTAACATATGCACCACAACCCGGCTGATCAGGAACTAATTTTGAGGAATTTATCGTTTCTTCTTGAAAACAGCCAAGGACCTGTTGGTAATTCGTCTTATTTATGAAGGAGGGTGTTGAAAAATCTTGGTCCCCCTTTTCACAGGTGAGTTATCTCTTAGTGTATTCATTGCATCTCTGCTTCTCATTGGAGGTATAAGGCACCGTTAGCCGACTCTCTTGCCATCGTAAGGAGTAATTTCATTAAGATTTTGAACCAACCTCTCCATAAAATTTCCAGGTGCAAATTATGATGCATCTTTTCGCCTACGCTCCAAGGAGTACACTTCAGCACAATACAAGTGTTCTCAATAATTGAAGTGATTGACTGAATTTATACCAGGGTTAGCACAGAAGTAGGTATCCCACTTTTGCCCACCTTGGTTAAAAACTGAATTGCAAAAACACCAAATTTTTAGGATTTCCATTTGCTAATTTATAGTTTATTTTATCTGTGTAGGACATAATCAGTTTTGATCAGTAACAATTATAATTTATATTATTGATGAGAAAAATGTGACATATTGCAAAACAAAATCTATAATAGTTTGAGAATCTTTCAAATACTTAATAGCAAATGACTAATTACGGTATTAAACTATAGAATAAAATTACTGTACTTATTGTTCTATTGCTAGTAAGTCATTTCCCATCCTTTGATGTTATAACATGTTTGTAATTAACTGTATCATAAAAAATATGGGATTTATAGGCCCCCAAATCTTGAAAGGGAGTACAGTAAGCTGCTATTGGACGAAATTCATAAGGCGTCTAGATACGAAAATGTCGTTTAATGGGAGATTTTAACTTTAGACAAATTGATTGGAACAATATGACAGGAAGTCTTGAGTCTAGTGACTTTCTTGATACGTTTCAGGATTGCTTTTTAAAACAGTTTATGACAGAACCAAGTAGAGGAAACAATCTGCTTGACTTGGTTCTTGCCAACAAGAAATCACTAATTAATAATCTTGAGGTTAATGATGAGCTTGGGTAAAGTGATCACAAATCACTTAGTTTCAATATATCATGGAATTACCCAAATACACTGCAATCAAGTCTCTGTCCCAGACTTCCGCTTGGCCGATTTCATGGGACTGAGAAATTACCAGGGTGGACTAAATTGGAACGACCTGAATATGGGTCAGGTAGGAGGTGTTGGTTGCCAATATGACTTTTTCAGAGCATAGTTCTAGCTGCCCAGACAACTTATGTTCCAAGTAGGGAAATTAGATCAACCAAAAAGGATCCCAAATGGATAAACAATAGATTAAAACTTCTCATTGGTCAAAAGAGAGGCATATATAGGCTTATCAAAAGAGGGGATGGGCAGTTTAGAAATCAATATATTCAATTAAAGAGAGAAATAAAAAAGGGAATAAGAAAAGCTAAAAAGAGATTATGAGGCTAAAGTGGCACATCCATTCTGTAATACGGTGTCCAGAACTGTGCAGCATAATCTAAATGAGGCCTAACCAAAGATATAAAGAGTTGAAGAACAACCTAAGGATTCCTATTATTGATGCTTCTTGATATGAAGCCAAGGATTCTGTTCGCTTTATTGCGAACACTTATGCACTGTTGTCTTGGTTTTAGATTACTGCTAACCAGGACTCCCAAATCCTTTTCGCAAAACAGTAATATTAAGATCTACATTATTTAGTTTATATGTGGCATAGTTATTTTCCTGTCCAATGTTTAGAACTTTGCATTTGTCTATATTAAACTGCACCTGCCACTTCTCCGACCACTGCATCAGTCTATTCAAATCTTCCTTAAGTTCTCTAATGTTTTCATTAGAATGAATTAGCAACCTGTTTTGGTGTCAGCAAACTTGCTTATGTCTCTATTTATTCCCTCATCAATGTCGTTTATATAAATTGTGAACAACAAAGAGCCCAGCACTGACCCTTGTGGAACACCGTTTGTAACGTGCTCCCTCTCTGATTTCTCCCCATTTATGCAAACTCTCTGCTGCCTATTTGTCAACCATGCCTCTACCCGGGAAAAAAATTCTCCTATTCCGTGTGCCTTAATTTTCCTCAATAGCCTCTGATGTGGGACTCTATCAAAAGCTTTACTGAAGTCCATATACACAATATGTTCATGACCATGATCTACCTCCTCAAATACCTTAGTGTAAAAGTTAATAAATTTGTAAAGCAGGAACGCCCTTTTGTAAAACCATGCTGAGATTTGTTGATCAATTTATACTTTTCCAGATGGCTACGAATTGCCTCGGCAATTACTGATTTCATAAATTTTCCCACTATGGAGGTTGGGCTTATTGGTCTAGTTCGAAGCTAAAGACCTGTCACCTGCTTTGAAAATAGGTATTACATTTGTCATTTTCCACTTATCTGGCACCATGCCAGTTTGTATTGATATGTTGAAAAGATTAGCCAAAGGTTTGCTAAGCTCCTCTTTACATTCCTTTAGAATCCTTGCATATAGCTCATCAGGGCCTGGGGATTTGTTAGGTTTTAATTTATCTATGGACCATGTCACTTGTGACCCTAATCGTGCATAGTTTGTCATCCTGTTGTACATAATGTATTATTTCTGGAATATCGCTAGTATTTTCCTGAGTAAAAACTGAGAGGAAGTAAGTGTTAAAAATTCTACACATTTCCTTAGCACTCTCGGTGAGCTGACCCGAATAACTTTTCAGTGGGCCTATCTTGTCCCTAATCTTACTTCTGAATCTGCACTCTCAAGAAAGGCGTAGAATTAGGGGGATATGATTGAGGTGTATAACTGGAAAGCAGGAATAAATAAAATTAATGTAAATAGCGTGCTAAACATATCTAGCCAAGACAGGACTCGCAGCAATGGTTTTAGGTTGGAAAAATTCAGATTCAGGAAGGATATAGGAAAGCACTGGTTTGGCAATAGAGTTGTGGATGAGTGGAACAAACTCCCGATTACCGTCTAAGAAACTGAGGCGTTGTGTAGCTTTAAAAATAGGTTAGATAAATACATGAGTGGGTGTGAGTTGGACATGACTAGGTTGTGGTAATAGGTCTGATGCCGTGCTCCTTCCTTAAGTGGATGTGACCTGACCTGACTAGGTGGGTCATTGGTTTAAGCCGGGAGGTGACTTAGACCTGCCTCGGATGAGCCAGTAGGCCTGCTGCAGTATTCCGTATGTTCTTATGTACATCAGGGACATCTGCGGTTGCAGACACAAGTGACTGTGTATTGTAGCTATGAAGCCATATCTGTACCAAGCCTGTTCCTTAATTTTGTCCACACCAAAGCAAATAAGTCAATATGCTCTCAGTGGATGTTGACCTCGGGAGTGAAGGTAAGGAAATGTTTGAAGTTTACTCACTATTATAGCAGCTGAATAAAGTTATGGGTACAGAATCTGCACAAGCTTGTAACAATTATAAGCACTTCAGAAATATTAATTTTTGTTTTTACTAAATATCTTCTTAAGTGATAGTATTACTTGAACTAAAAAGCAAATCATCAGAGTAGGATTACATATATCTTCTCTTATAAATATAAAAAAAATTATCTTATGTAGAGGGATCTATCAGGTTGACAGTATAGAAGAATGGTTCAATTGTTTTATCCGTTAGTGACTTAATGTTTTGGTTTGTAACGTTCTGAAGCTTCACTTTGAAGGATCCTTATCCATACGTCATTTGCGGTGGATAATGTTGCTGAATCAGCTCATGTAATGGGTAAGATTCGAACCTGTGACAAGCCAATCCTAAAATTAGCAGGCCCGTGCTCTAACCACTGTACCACGCTTGTCTAATAAGATTCGTCCAGCTAGGTATATTGCTATTCACTAGGAGTTTTAACATGGGTCACACTGCTAAATTTTCTATTATATAGAAATGCACCTAATTGTACGAATTTTATTAAACCAACGTGGTGGAGAGGCGTAAGCACTGACCTAGTTTTAGGACTGGCTTGCCAAAAGTTCGGATCTTGCCCTTTGCATGAGTTGTTGATAATCATGTGATTACGACGTGGCGAGTCATTACTGAATTACGTTAAGATATAACGAAACAAAAATATTAATGGTAAATCATAGAATGAGAAGTAGTGTTGTTGAATTTTCGCTTTGGGAAGAGAGAAAGAGAGAGGTTTAAATAGCTATATTTCATTAAAATTTGTTTTCTGCATTTTTCGTTTTTAATTGCCTTCATATCTTAAAATAAATGATTTTACGCATTTTCTTTTTGTTTCGTTTGAATTTTTATTAACTATTTATCTTTATACTCTGGATTATACAGTGTAATACTTAGATATGCATATACTCATTTAAATGCATGTAAACTTCTGTGATCATTTTTTTTCATTAACTCTCTGAGAACTGCATCAGCTTATGCAGTGGTTTTTGAAGTTCCACTGTTTATTTGCACTAATAAATGTTGATCAAAATTGATTCTGTGGTGTTATCCATTTTCTGTTCATTAGATATCTCAACATATTGAAATAAGTTTTGTCTGTTTCAGCGGTTATCATTAAGTATTTGTGGCAACATTATATCTTTCCTATGAAAAATATATAATACATTAACTTTCTGTCTTAATTAAAAGAATATTTTGCTGCGTACAAGAAATTAATATTTAAAATAATAGGGTGTTTCACTCTGGTAAAGCTGTTTAACTGCATATCATATTAATTAGATGAGTTTCATTAGTTATATTGATAAACACAAGAGGCTGATAATGATTTTGGAAATACTTTTGTAGGTCAGCTGCAAAAGTATTTCAAAAGCGAGGTGAGGAACCATATGTAAAAAATGTGGTGCAGTTGTTTATCTTTCAATAACCTTCATTGTTTTCGTTTTAGCATCATTGTCTGTGCGTATTGCAGAACCCTGTTGTATAGTACAAATTCTTAGTAAATGATTTGAAAGACAATTCTTCATAAACTCAAAGAATTGCACTATTGTAACAATTCTGTAAATACCACTGGTAATATTTTATGGCTATGGTATTTACAGACTTGTTACAATATTGCGATGCTTTTATGAAGATTTGTCTGTCAGATTATTTCCTAAGACTTGGATACTTATTTTTAATTTTACGAACAAATAAAGGAAATGCTAATGCTCGTTATAATAATAAATGAAATATTACATGTACTGCATTTTACACAAGTTCTTGATCCTAGTTATGTTTTTTTTTTCAAAATACACATCAAATATCATTGCACAATAAACAAATTATTCTTCGTATAAAAACTCTCATTTTTGTCGTTCTTTTTTTTTATTTCTTCCAATGGTTGCTAAGTAAGACACATAGGCAACAGTTAGGTATCTTTATTCCGAAACGTTTCATCTACACAGTAGGCTTCTTCAGTCGAGTACAGAAAGTAGACAGGAGCAGTAGAGATGTGAAGATGATGTAATCAGTGCATCAGCCTTGAAGACGTAGATTTGAGGTGGTCAGTCCCTCAGCCTGGAGAAGAGTTCTGTTCCATAGTCTGAAACAATGTGAAGATCAAGCGACTGTGGAGACTTATATACTCTCGGAAAGAGAAGTGTAGAGTAGTAGAAGAAAGACTGAGAAGTGTAGAGTAGTAAAAAGACAAGCGACTGAGATAGTGGAAAACTTATAGTACGGGGTAGGAAAGAGAAGTGTAGAGTAGTAGAAGAAAGACTGAGAAGTGTAGAGTAGTAGAAGAAAGACTGAGAAGTGTAGAGTAGTAGAAGAAAGACTGAGAAGTGTAGAGTAGTAGAAGAAAGACTGTAATCACTGAGAGGTCACGTCCCTGCTTTCTTTGACTCTTTACCCACTCTTGAACTGAGTTTTTTTGTGGTGTTTTGTGTACTGGAGGAGTTGAACGTGATGTACTTTTTTTCGTTTCTTTTTCAAAAAGAAATAGAATCTCTCACTTCTTCTCGATGGTTTGAATAACACAGATAACTGACATGATAATATTTAATATTTTTTGGAGAGAGTTTCTGACCCCTTTCGTGCATCTTATCTTTTGTTATAGTCAGATGACATTCGTCACTTCCTGTTATGTAACTCCTTTAGGACAGTTATTTAAGCGAGCTTTTGCCACTTACAATGTTTTCAGGTAACTTTTTTGTTCCTTCTCACATCTCTCCACTGCTTCTTCTGTCTTCTCTGTGTTCGACTGAAGAAGCCCATTGTGTAGACGAAACGTTTCAGAAATAGATACCCAACTGTTGTGCATATTTCTTACTCGTCTACTTAGCGGTACTGTTTATATATATATATATATAATAAATCTTAAGTATTTCTCCATTTTTATAGATTTTTTTATGGAGGTACGTAAAACTTCATGTTAAAACATTCCTGATAAAATAAAAAAAATTGTGAACAGTTGAACAAATGTGTCATTTGATAATATGGAAATACGAAGCTGGAAAAAATATAATGACATCAAATACAGAGTTATGACATAGAAGGCAAAACCTATGCAGCACTATCATACATTTTTCTAAAACTGTAGACTTAGGGTTAATAGAAAATTCGTGAGTATTCGTCATACTGGTCTTCAAAATTTTGGGGTCTGGCTTAAGTGTAAAAGTATTTTAAGTACACCATTAGTTTTCCGACGTTCTGCGCCGTAACAAACTCTCTATTTATATTGCTTTGGGTTAGGTTAAATTAGCATAAATTAACCGTGATTAGCCAATTATAATAATATGTGAGCGGGGAGTCTGCTTACCCTATAAAAGTCATGATCATGTCTTCCTAGTCTTCATCTCGCCAAGGTCGTCAGGTTCAGTTTCATCAACCTCTCCTCTTAGTGCATTCCTTTCAATTGTCTACGTATTTACTGGTTTGTGTTTGAGGGGTTCGAGTTTTGGTCCCTGGCCCCGCCTCTTATAGTAATTGGACTGGTATTATATTTCTTTTCAGTGAGCCAGTTATAACTGTGTATAGAAAGTAGCTCCATTTCGAATACTACTACTTCCCTTCTAATCTGAGACTGAAAAAGTACTTCCTAAAGTCTATGTGACTTGTCATTGTTTTCTTTATGTGTACCCTTGTCCTTATAATCGCATTTTAAAGAATGTCCATTTTCCACATTATTAGTTCCTCTTGAGTGTCTTATTTCTTCCATGGTGTTCTCTTTCTCAAGGTCGTCAGGTTCAGTGTCTTCATTTTATCATAGTGCAAATTCTAGGTTACAAACCTTCGGGTCTTTCAAGCTTCAAAATATGCTTCTCAGGTGTGGGCGGTCACTTGACGAAGCATGCCAGTATGGGCCAGATGTGTGTGTGAGGTTACTGAAAGCTATTAGCTTATTCACTAGTCTCGCCATGATAGTGGTGATACTTTCACAGTGATGGTGGTGATACCTTCACAGTGATGGTGGTGATACTTTCACAGTGATGGTGGTGATACCTTCACAGTGATGGTGGAAGTGACACCGTCACAGTGGTGGTGACACCTTCTCAGTGATGGTGGTAGTGATACCGTCACAGTGGTGGTGGTGACACCACAGTGTGGTGGTGGTGATAACTTCACAGTGGTGGTGGTGGTGACAGCTTCACAGTGGTGGTGACACCTTCACAGTGATGGTGGTGGTGACAGCTTCACAGTGGTGGTGGTGACAGCTTCACAGTGGTGGTGGTGACAGCTTCACAGTGGTGGTGGTGAACCTCACAGGGTGGGGTGGTGACACTTCACAGTGGTGGAGGTGACACCTTCACAGTGATGGTGGTAGTGATACCGTCGCAGTGGTGGTGGTGACACAATGGGGGGGTATAACATGGGGTGCGATGGTGACACTTCACAGAGTGATCGTACACACGGATGGTAGTGGTGAAGCTTCAAGTGGAGCTGGTAACTATCTTCACAGGGTGTCAGATAAACCAGGGCTGTGGTGAACTATGGTGGTGGGCGGGCTTCCATGGGTGGACACCCACGTCTGGTTGACAGCTCACAGACGGTTGGTCCCATGGCTGGGGTGGTGACACGCTTCACAGTATGTGGTGGTGATTCACAGTGATGGTGGTGGTGACAGCTTCACAGTGGTGGTGGACACCTTCACAGTGATGGTGGTGGTGTGACACCTTCACAGTGATGGTGGTGGTGACAGCTTCACAGTGGTGGTGGTGACACCTTCACAGTGATGGTGGTGGTGACACCTTCACAGTGATGGTGGTGGTGATACCTTCACAGTGTGGTGGTGGTGACAGCTTCACAGTGGTGGTGTGACACCTTCACAGTGATGGTGGTGGTGTGACACCTTCACAGTGGTGGTGGTGACAGCTTCACAGTGGTGGTGGTGACACCTTCACAGTGGTGGTGGTGGTGACAGCTTCACAGTGGTGGTGACACCTTCACAATGATGGTGGTGGTGACAGCTTCACAGTGGTGGTGGTGGTGACAGCTTCACAGTGGTGGTGACACCTTCACAGTGATGGTGGTGGTGACAGCTTCACAGTGGTGGTGGTGACAGCTTCACAGTGGTGGTGGTGACACCTTCACAGTGGTCGGTGGTGTACACTTACAGTGGTGTACACCTTCACCAAGTGGTGGTCAGCTTCCGTGGTGGTGGGTCACTTCACAGTGGTGTGGTGACCTTCAATGGGGTGTCACTTCACATGGTGGTGTTACACTTGCACTGTGGTGGTGTAGTGAACAGGTGTCAACACCAGCTCATCCTAAATTCACTTAGTGCCCAAGTATTATCCCTTCAACTCTTCAGCTTTTCCTTGTCTTATCCTTCCTAGGTTCTTCTTAATTTGTTTTTCTACGGTTATGCTCATCTTCCTTTTCCCTTGCCCTCTTCCTTTTTCCCTTGTCCCTCTTCCTTTTCCCTTGTTCCTCTTCCTTTTCCCTTGCCCCTCTTCCTTTCCCTTGCCCCTCTTCCTTTTCCCCTTGCCCCTCTTCCTTTTCCCTTGCCCCTCTTCCTTTTCCCTTGCCCTCTTCCTTTTCCCCTTGCCCTTCTTCCTTTCCCCTTGCCCTTCTTCCTTTTCCCTTGCCCTCTACTTTTCCTTGCCCTTCTTCCTTTCCCTTGCCCTCTCCTTTCCTTGCCTCTTTCTTCCCTTGCTTCTTCTTCCCCTTTCGTTCACCTTTTCCTCTAGCCCTTCTTCCTTTTCTTCTTCCCCCTTGCCGTTCTACCTTTTCCTCTTGCCCTTCTTCCTTTTCTTCTTGTCCCCTCGTCCTTTTCCTCTCCCATTCCCCTCTCATTTTCTCCTCCCCTACCAAGTAGTAACAATTATATAAATTTACGTAGGTACCAACAACTTGATGGATCTGGCCAGCAAGCAGGAGGCCTGATCTTGGACTTGACGCTGGCCAGTGACGTTCAGTAGTAACTTACACTAGTGATCAAGCTGGTCCTACACTAGTGATCAAGCTGGTCCTACACTAGTGATCAAGCTGGTCCTACACTAGTGATCAAGCTGGTCCTACACCAGTGATCAAGCTGGTCCTACACTAGTGATCAAGCTGGTCCTACACAGTGATCAAGCTGGTCCTCACTAGTGATCAGCTGGTCCTACACTAGTGATCAAGCTGGTCCTACACTAGTGATCAAGCTGGTCCTACACCAGTGATCAAGCTGGTCCTACACTAGTGATCAAGCTGGTCCTACACTAGTGATCAAGCTGGTCCTACACTAGTGATCAAGCTGGTCCTACACTAGTGATCAAGCTGGTCCTACACTAGTGATCAGCCTGGCCCTACACTAGTGATCAAGCTGGTCCTACACTAGTGATCAAGCTGGTCCTACACTAGTGATCAAGCTGGTCCTACACTAGTGATCAGCCTGGCCCTACACTGGTGATCAAGCTGGTCCTACACCAGTGATCTAGCTGGTCCTACACTAGTGATCAAGCTGGTCCTACACCAATGATCTAGCTGGTCCTACACCAATTATCTAGCTGGTCCCACACCAGTGGTCAAGGTGGTCCTACACCAGTGGTCACGTTAGCCTACCAGTGGTCAAGCTGGTCCTATGCCAATGGTCAAGCTAGTCCTACACCAGTGGTCAAGGTGGTCCTACACCAGTGGTCAAGCTGGTCCTACACCAGTGGTCAAGCTGGTCCTACACCAGTGGTCAAGCTGGTCCTACACCAGTGGTCAAGCTGGTCCTACACCAGTGATCAAGCTGGTCCTACACCAGTGGTCAAGCTGTTTCTACACCAGTGGTCAAGCTGGTCCTACACCAGTGGTCAGGCAAGCCCTATGTCAGTGGTCAAGCTGGTCCTACACCAGTGGTCAAGCTAGCCCTATACCAGTTGTCAGGCTGGCCTTATACCAGTGGTCAAGCTGGTCCTACACCAGTGGTCAAGCTAGCCCAACACCAGTTGTCAAGCTAGCCCTATACCAGTGATCAAGCTGGTCCTACACCATTGGTCAAGCTGGCCCTACACCAGTTTTGTGTGCCGTGCACACTTGACCTAGATGGAGGAATAATCTCTTATGAATAGCATCCCTTCACGTGTGGGAAGGAAGGATGCCTGGAAGATGCTCAAGTGTTTTTTATTCTAATGAACTGATGAAATTGCAAGCATTCCTAAACATTTTTCTCATGCAAATTCTAAAACAAAAACCATGTTTAGTATTGCATCCTTGAAGGAGAGGAAGTTACAGTGATGACAACAAAGAGATAAGTGAAATACTCAAGTCACAGTATGATTGTATTCAGTAAGCCGTTAATCAGACTAAATGTTGACAAGTCAAATTAAGTGTTTTCTGACTGAGGCTCCTAAACTATGCAAATATATCAGATATGTTTGACAGCCCTAATCCAGCTTGATTTTACAGACTGCATTGATAGCATGCCCATGCACTCTGCTCCAGGTCCAGGCTCGTGCAGTTCCATGTTTATCAGTAATTGGAAAGCCAATAACCACTATCACGTGGTTTAAATATTTTATGGAGACGGAGTTTGGGTACAGTCTACATAGATGGCAGCAAAGGAATCTCACAAAAATAACCTAAAGCACTGACGTCCAACATTATTATTTTTTGTTTCAAAACGTTTTAAGAAGCAAGGTTGCTAAATACATAGAATCACGACAATTGCTGGACCATTGAGACATTTTCTTGGATGCACAGAAAGACAAAAAAGGCTCTAGAAATAATATAGACAGACTTTGTAAAAGGTTTCAAGAAATGTGATTGGTCAGATATATCTTATTTTTTCTTACAAATCGAACCTAAATTCAACAAAAGTTAAATCAGAGGTTCTACGGGGAACATTTTGTTCTTCTGGGCACATTGCTCGCCCAAATTCTTTTTTATTCTTATATCGGACATAGAAATGTAAATCATAGCACTTTATCATTCTTTGCAAGCAGAATTACATTCTATGAAATGACATCCACTGAGGACACCGCGAATCTCGAAGCTAATAAAGACCAAGGCTTCAGCTATGGAAAAACTGAAACATAAAACTGGGACGTAGTATTAAACAAACTCGAGCCATTCAGTTGAGCGGATAAAATGTATGGAACTTAAAGTCAGAAGATGGTATGTTCTAGGATCATTACAGTGATATGTCACAAATGCCAGGTCAATGTTGATACTACTACAGTCTCTCTGCACCAGAACATTGCTGTACCCTGACAGCCCATTTGTAGGCAGGCAAAATAACATATCTGGAGAATATATGGAAAACTGGTTGAAAAGTACACACACAACCCGCACATATAAAAGGAGAGGAGCTTACGACGACGTTTCGGTCCGACTTGGACCATTTCAAATGGTCCAAGTCGGACCAACGTCGTCGTAAGCTCCTTCCTTTATATGTGCGGGTTGTTGTGTATTGTTCCAGTCACGGTATTGTGCCTTTTTTTTGTTATTTATGGTTGAAAAGCTTCATAGCTATCGGAATTACTCACTACGAGAGCAAAAGACTCTGCAAATGGTGCTTAATATCCCTAATGAAAAGCAAGGGCGCAATAAGCACACTGAATTAAGTATAAAGTAACAGACATTTCAAGGCTGTCAACCAGGAGGCCTGGTTGAGGACGGGCTGCGGGGAAGGTGGCCCTTGAAGGCAACAACAATTGAATACCCTCGACTTTTTCAGATCATACCTGATAATTTCCCCTCCGCCTCCCATTTCCCTGGTGCTGTATGTCCTAGGGGTTTAATCATTCCCGTTAAATAATATTAATTAGAATAACATGGTATTGGTAGTACTAGATGGGGCCTGCCGCTTAGTTAACATTAAGACTTTCTAACATCAATAATGTTAACTTCTGTTCTTGTGTTTGACGTAACATAATGTACTTGCTTAGTTGTGCTTCCACTGGTCTAGTCAGAGCTCCTTGACTTGCCTCTTAACTCTTATCGATCGAGTGTACTAATTCCTGGCCTTGATACGTATGTATGTGTGTGTGGCAAGAAATCACTATAACTTGCATGTGTATATATTCAACTTTATGTGTGCCTGTGTATGTATTCAACTTTGTGTGTGCCTGTGTATGTATTCAACTTTGTGTGTGCCTGTGTATGTATTCAACTTTGTGTGTGCCTGTGTATGTATTCAACTTTGTGTGTGCCTGTGTATGTATTCAACTTTGTGTGTGCCTGTGTATATGTTCAACTTTGTATATGCCTGTGTATGTATTCAACTTTGTGTGTGCCTGTGTATGTATTCAACTTTGTGTGTGCCTGTGTATGTATTCAACTTTGTATGTACCTGTGTGTGTATTCAACTTTGTGCCTATGAATGTATTCAACTATATATGTGTGCATGTGTATGTATTTAACTTTGTGTGTACCTGCATATATATTCAAATTTGTATTTGCCTGTGTATTCAACTCTTACGTGTTTGCCTCTTAGGTAAAGTTTTTCTTTGGCCTAAAACCCTATTGTGTATAGCAGGACATACTTTTAAATAAGTGAGAGTGGAGGGTATATCGCCGAAAAACGAAGAACTACCATATTTTCCGGCATATAAGGCGCACGATTATGTAAGACATATGCTAATGTTTCCAGGCAGTTGTAAAGCAACGTTAGTAAACTGCTAAAGCGTAACACAAAGCCTACCCTTGACTTTTTTGTGGGGAAAAAAGCGCGCCTTATATGCCGACAAATACAGCAATTGTGAGTACCAGAGATAGTAAGTTCATCTAACGCAGTATTAAGAATCCTTATTAACGAAACGTTTCGTCTGCGCGGCAGGCTTCATAAGTAGAATACAGAGATAAATTACACTCCTGGAGACGGTAGACGACGTGGAGTAGTTGTTTGAGGTAATCAGTCTCTCAGCCTTGGTGCAAGATAATCAATCTCACGTCAACATGTCGGTGTTGTATACTATAATATGATAGGCAAGTTTATCTCTTTGTATTTTCCTCACCCCCAGTAATATTGTCCCTGTCTTAGTAATTAATATTGTAAGTTGTGCTCTCTCTAGTAAGAGTCAATAAATAAGTGCTCAATAAATAATAAATTTTCATAAACTTCTCTAATCCTCGTAGTCTTGATCCCAATTCCTCATTCAATCCCTTTATTGATATTAAGATTACTATTATAGGTGTAGAAAGTACAGGGTGTTTCACTCGTAGGAAGTCCCCGAGTTGGTACTCCCGTAGTTGCAACCGTTTTGTTTGTATATTATGTCTGTAGTAAACGATAACTCGGGGCCTCCTACGAGTGAAACACCCTGTAGAAGAGAGATTGGATCAGTGCTGTGTGGATGCCACTGAATTACTGCAAGAGTGAAAGTAATTACTAAAGTCTATTATCTTAATTGTAATTAAGTTACTGGTAGATTTAGGGTGACACCCCGAGACCCGGCATGACAGTATGTATGTATTCAGCTCTGTACGTGTGCCTGTGTGTATTCAGCTCTATATGTGTACCTGTGTTTGTATTCAGCTCTATGTGTGTGTGTTTGTGTGTGTGTATTCAGCTCTGTATATGTACCTGTGTGTGTGTATTCAGCTCTATATATGTGCCTGTGTGTGTATGTATTCAGCTCTGTATATGTGCCTGTGTGTGTATTCAGTTCTGTATGTCTGCCTGTGTGTATATTCAGCTCTATATGTATTCCTGTCTGTGCATTCAGCTGTATATGTGTGCCTGTATGTGTATTCAGCTCTATATGTGTACCTGTGTTTGTATTCAGCTCTATATGTGTACCTGTGTTTGTATTCAGCTCTATGTGTGTGTATTCAGCTCTTTATTATGTGCCATGTGTGTTATTCAGCTTCTGTATGTCTGCCTGTGTGTGTATTCAGTTCTGTATGTCTGCCTGTGTGTATATTCAGCTCTATATGTATTCCTGTATGTGCATTCAGCTGTATATGTGTGCCTGTATGTGTATTCAGCTCTATACATGTGCCTGTTTGTGTATTCAGCTTTATACTTCCTCCTGTGCATGTATTCAGCTCTATACATGTGTGTTTTTGTATGTGCGTGTACGTGCTTTTAATTATACGTGAGCATGTGTATGTATTCAACTGCGTGTGTGCATGTATTAAACTGTATACTTGGTTAGAACTTTTTTAACTGCACGAATAAAATACGAACAGACACATTCGTTTATTTGAAAAAAAGTTGTAGAGCATCAGTTTACGTGTCAGACATGTTCAACCAGCCATCATTATTTAGTGTGCTTTCAGACTTTTAATTTGTGATGCTGGTGTTGTGGTAGTAGTCGTGGCTGGGGTGGTTATTGTGGTGGTTGTGGATGGTAGGGGCATTGTTGATGGTTTGTAGTGGTGAGGAATGGTTCTTTGTGTTGGTAGTGACAGTCTTTATGGTTGGTTGTGGAGGATAATGATGTTTATGGTTGGGTGTGGTTGTTGTGGTAGGTGGAGTTGGTCTGTGATGGTGGTTGGGGCTGTTTATTGTGGGATTGAGGGGACAGAAGGCGGGCAGTATTCTCGTGTGGTAGGATACAAGATAATGATTTGTGTATGGTTGGGTACAAGAAGGGTGGATAGTGGTGTGTAGTGTGGTACAGTAAGGAGGGTTGGTAGTGTGTGTGATGGAGTACAGCAAGAAGGGTGGATAGTGTGTAGTGGGGCACATAGAGGGTGGGTAGGGGTGGGCAGGTGGTCCACACACGCTACTGACCAACACACCATCCATTCATCTCAGCCAGCTGCTGCCTTACACCTTTAACTTGTACCCAAGTTCTTGCTTGCCTATCTTCCTTGTAACACTTCATAATCTCCTAATCTTCCTCTTTCATATTTTTCTTCCTCTGCGTCTTACCTAATCTTCCGCTTTCATCCTTTGTCATCCTATTCTTTGTCTAAATCTTCCCTTTTCATCTTTTTTTTCGTTCATATCTTTTTCTTTCGTCTTTTTTCGTTCTAATGCTGCTTTCTATGTTGCATCGTGTCTTATGTTGAGTGCAAACTGCGGGACGTTGTTGACGATTTGATTTAGTTTATTCTGTGGCATTCACCTACTGCTATGTACATCATCTTGATTATCTAACAATAATGAAAAATAAATAATAGAAAAATTATTGAAACTTGTGAGGGGTTCTTTGGCATAATGTGGCTACTGCTTCACTGATTGAGGTGATAATTTTACCCTCACACATTTCCAACACGACACTTTACCTGCATAAAACTGGATGAAGGACCAAGAGGACTAATGTCATTCACGTACGCATCTTGGGACGGAATTGACATAAGAGTCTGTCACTGGCTAGGTCCTTCCCATTACCTCTTTTCTAAGGTATTACCGGCTTTATGATGACTGGTTAACTGTAAATCATAGTACACTTAGAAATCTGTATTCTAAAGGATAGGTTAGGCATGAAATCTAGGTATATTGTCTATAAGAGGGAACTTGACAAGTTCTTAAATCAGTTCCTGACCAGTCAGGCTGTGGTTCATACGTTGGACTGCGTGCGGCCAGCAGTAGCAGCCTGGTTGATTAGGCCTTGGCTACAGGGAGGCATGGTCTCTGACTGGGCTGCGGGGGCGTTGACCCCCGGAAGCATTCTTTAGGTTATATTATGACCATACTGGTCATAATAATATGACCACTATGGTATGCAATAGATAATGTTGCAGAAATGCTACATATTTGGAGGTAAAGACCCCACTTATAACCGAACTGATGACACTCCAAGATTTTCTGAGAGCGGAAGACGCCACTCCTGGGAGGGGCGCCACTAGCTGTGTCTGCTTCTCTTGTTATGCTGACGTTTGCTTATTTTTGATACGCTGGGGAGGAGGATCTCCAAGCGTTGACACGCTTGTGCTATTTGTAAAATTTAAAGATCAAGCCTCGTGCACCACCACAATTTAAATTCACAATGGCTGCCGCCCGCCCCAGCCTCCCAGCCAGACGAACCGCGGCGACAAATATAAAATCTATCGTAATTTATATCACTTCTGAAGGCAGCAATTTATTATAGTATTCTCCAGTAATTTTGTTTATTCAATTAGCTATTATTTAAACCTTCTGAAATTCATAAGAAAACTTAAATCGACACGTGCAACATACCGAACATTTTGTTGGTATTTTTATCATTATTACTAAAACTTAAATCACCCGGTGAATTGCTAGTAAATGCGTATTTAATAAGGCTCATGCCACCTTGTAATATTTATTAAATAGCTCCTTATTAATGCCCAGGTGGGAGATTTGAGGTTTTGTAGACAATTTTCCTACAAAATTTTTCTTCACCTGACCTGTCTTGTAGCTGTCTCACCTTTTCAGCCGAGCCGTCTTCTAAAGTCAGCTCTCAGAGTTGCTAGCGATTGTATACAGTATACACAGAGGTGTGTGTATATCAGTGTATATACGCTGAGAGTTTAATCCATGTTTTAGGATTAAAGAATAAGTATCCTTGACAGGTAGTGTACCGGTGATATTCAGCCTTAATGACTAGTGTAGTTGATAGGCTTTAAACCTGTTAAAATTAATAAACCAACCAATCTCAAAATTATGGGTTAATACGAGGCGTTACTGCCACGCTTGTGAGTCATTCTTCCACGTCGAATAAATTATCATCAGGACCCCAGTGGAAGCGAGTCATAATTTGCCAGAGATGTATGCCATTTCTCCGTGTCTTCCTTTGCGGATGACACTCGGATTGCCATGGCAGTGACCTCCATTGAAGACACTGCAAAACTCTAAGCGGACATCAACTAAATCTTCAAATGTGCCACTCAAAACAATATGAAGTTCAACGAGGAGGAATTTCAACTACTCAGATATGGAAAACTTGAGGAAATAAAAAATGTATCAAGGTATACGACAAATTCTAACCATACAATAGAGCGAAAAAAAAAAGTGAAGTATCAGAGGATCTCGCCTTTATAGACCACAACAATGTATCTACCTCATCGGCTAGGAAAATGATAGGATGGATAATGAGAACCTTTAAAACTTGGGACGCCAAGCCCATGATGACACTCTTCAAATCACTTGTTCTCTCTAGGCTGGAATACTGTTGTACACTAACGGCCCTCTTCAAGGCTGGCGACATTGCAGACCTGGAGAGTGTACAAAGAACTTTCACAGCACACATAAGTACGATAAAGCACCTAAATTACCGGGAACGGTTAAAGGTCCTTGATCAGTATTCCCTGGAACGCAGGCGAAAGATACATGATAATATACACTTGGAACGTCCTGGAGGGATTGGTACCAAACCTGCACACGAAAATTACTCCCTATGAAAGCAAAAGACTCGGCAGGAGATGCAACATTCCCCCGATGAAAAGCAGGGGCGCCACGAGTACACTGAGAGACAACAACATAAGTGTCCGGGGCCCAAGACTGTTCAACTGCCTCCCAGCATACATTAGGGGGATTACCAATAGACCCCTGGCTGTCTTCAAGAAGGCACTGGACAGGCACCTAAAGTCAGTACCTGACCAACCGGGCTGTGGTTCGTACGTCAGTTTGCGTGCGGCCGGCAGTAACAGCCTGGTTGATCAGACCCTGATCCACCATGAGGCCTGGTTTCAGACCGAGCCGCGGGGGCGTTGACCCCCGAAACCCTCTCCAGGTAAACTCCAGGTAAGTTTGTGCCTATAGCAATTGTGTAAAACCTTATTTGTGAAGATACTAATTAAAATGTGTTATGTGGTGACAGGTGGTGAGGGCGTGGTGGCGTGGATGTGAGAGAATATGGTCTCCGGCTCCTCCACCAGCGCCAGCCACGACGGTCATGAACCTGAGGTAAGTGCTCACTCTCCCACCCCTTGACACTCTTCACCTTTGTAGCTCATCCTTGTAACTTACCACAGCCACCGTCAGCCATGATGGTTATGTTCCAGAGGTAAGTACTCAGCACCATTAACTGGTAAACTCATCATTGTAGGTCATCCTCGGTTTTAACCATTCTGATAACTGTCTTTCGGCAATCACAGTAACTATTGACCCTCAAATTTGATTTTGAACATGTGCACCAAATTTGAACAAAGTGAGAGCCAAAAATAAAGTGTTCAACTAGCAGGGCCATCAGGCAGGATGACTCGTCACTGGGTAATAAATTCTCTCAGCCAGTGGTGACACACTTGGATGGACAATGACATCAAGTATTCCACTGTGGGTATACTTTTCCATCTCTCAGAATGGGTTGTCACACACAGGTTACGGAATCAGTGAAACTATCTTCATGCGTTGTTAAACATTAGTAGATTATGAAGGCTCAGGATTAATAAGTACAGTAAAGTATATAGTCACTACAGACATAAGTTGTATAACTTATTTCTAGATTTTACAAATGAAGAATAGCGAAAATTTAAAATTTAATGTATAATAATCTTATTGTTAGTGAGGTAAACATAGAGAAGAGGGATCATATCATGTATACATCAAATACATACCTAATAAGTCTCGCATAATTATAAATGTAGTAGAGTAGAGACAGTTCGATATTATTCACTCATATTAAAGACGTCAAGAAGCATTGTAAATTTCTAGATACTACTTTGAAGTGAGATAATATATTATATATAGAATACAATACTACACATACAAATACGTTATCTTTTACTGCTTACATAAAATTCAGACAATTCTGAATGTATTCACTAACGGAAAGACAAAATGATATCTCATAATCGATACATTGAAAACTATTCGTTTATTATAAGAGAAAAGGTATGGAAATACTTTATCTTGATTTAAAAAAAAATGAAAATTTTGATTGTTTCGAACTTTCAGTAAAAAAATAAATATTTTGAAGGCGATTTTAATCAAAATCTCCTCGTAACATTGTAAAACAATGAATTTGAGTATAATTCAGTAATATTAATGATTTCTCCATAAATAATCAAGTAACTGCAAACATCCAAATTACTTCCAAGAAAATCGCAAATGAAGAAACAATGTGTTAGGTGTTTTCCAGTGGCTAAAATTTTTCTTCTACAGTACAACAAAATCGCATAAAATACCCTAACAGAAACACAGTGAAAATTTAATAGAGCAAAACACAAAATTTATAATAATTCGATTTAGAAAATGAAAATGGGATGACTTGAAGGACAAACTAATTTGAATTCTCACCAACATTCTCGTATACTGGTCGACACTTAATTCAAAATGTCTCCAAGGCAAGATTTGTACTCAACCTTTGCCACGGAATAGAACTTAATTTATAAAATTACTGCTATTACATCTTCAGGGATATTCTTGATTGCAACAAAAGAGGATCCTCGACAAGACTGCATTGATTTAGGTCTAGAAAATATTGACGGAATTCGTAGTCCAGAGCTTGAATGTGACTCATGATCTTGGTTCGAAGACTGTCATTGAGTTTTTGTCCTTCAGAACTTTTAAGAGGGGAAAATTTCTGTGTTCCTGTGTATTGTGTGACTTCTCCCACATCTTTAGCTTAGCAACGAATGTTCGAATTCCATCATAGTATAATAGTTGTGTCTACCTTGCAGCCTAAGTTTGAGAATATTTAACACCTCAAATTATCTGCTAGGAAGTCATTGATAGGTTAACCTCCAAATTAAAGGTAGCGAAGAAGACATTTCCTTCAGATTTAAGAAATATCCTCGCCTCTTCTCTCAGTTCATTCAAGCGACCCAGCATTTTATGCTTTAAATGTCAGCACACACGTGTGGAAACTAATATCTCGTGTTCTGCTCCTAAATAATTTTGCAGCTGCATAAACAATGGGGTATTGAAGGCACTGTGTTATGTGTGGCTTACAGTTTTGATCATGGTGTTCAGATATTCGTTAAGTTGTAAGGAAGAGACTGCTGTAAAAGCCTCATGATGTATGATGCAGTAAGTTGAAAGTTTTTGTGAAGCCAGTGTGTGATTCAAGCCTGGCTGGAGCTCCATCACTACGAACATTAATCAACTTCTCCCATCATATTTCATTTTTGTGCATTTTAACATATCGGTGAAAAAATCGTCGTTTTTTTTTTAAGTTAATTTCTCATGATTTGAGTAAACTAGTAACTGGAAACACTAAGCTGGGTTTGTGGATTCATCGCACTGAATGACAAAAACTGGAGACTATTCCACTGAGTTTTAATGTTTCCGATATTTCATGAAACTGGCTCTAAACTATTGAGTTGGAGAGTGAAATTTGTGCTCTTTTTGTATAGTAAGTCCTTGCCGAATTTTTACACTTATCTCCAATGACTCCTTGCCTATGGAGAGATGGGAAGGAGAATCCAGCTTCCAAACAAAGGACCACTGGTCTAGTTGATACACTCTCAAGATTTCAGACTGCGGCTTGCTAAGAGTATGTTACATTTTAGTCAGTGTATGTCACACACTCGTATAGACATGCCTCCCGACCAGCGAAGCAGGTGCTAAGGGTTTAAAAAATAGTGGCCCTATCATTATACCAGTACCTTGGTTCAACCAGCCAGTCACAAAGAAGCCTGCCAAAGTTGTGAAGCGATGTGGAACACTTGTAAATTATCCTTGGCAGACTTAACCTACAGCAGAAACAAGTATATTACAAACAGCAAATAGTGAGAGTGAGTGAGTCAAGGAATAGTTATACTGATTATAACTTCTGCACGCTTAAACACACTGAGCACGGAAAACAGTTCACTTTGTAAAATGGAAGCCCATGTTATTATTATTATTAGATTTATGCTTAATTTTGTATTATATTTCCATCGGACTGGATTAAGCTGACAACACTTGCCACCCTCTGGCTGCTAGGATTGGGAGATCTATCAGTATAGATAGTCTGTAGCATATTATATTCAATCTTTACACTAGATTGAGTGTATTCTATAACTGCAGAGTTATACCTTCCACACCTGTGGTAGTCACAGGTGTTTAGTTATCACCTTCACACAAGCCTGATCTCGTTCACGTAACCTGGTAAGTGCAGCGTAGCCTGATTCAATTTGTTAGGTCATAATTTAACCTGACATGTTACAATTCAACCTAGATTTACCTAATTTAACACGTATTGTCGTAACTTGATCATTGAGCCGCTGAGATAACATGGCCTAACCTTATCCAAACTGGTCTGACATGACCTATATGAAACCAAAAGCAGTTCAATACGAACCCCACGTGGTTTAGAGAACGAACGAGCAAGCAAGCAAGCAAGCAAGCAAGCAACCAAGCAAGCAAGCAACTCCTTAAAGTAGTCATCTCCACCACCACCAGTTACAGCATGAACTGCTGGCGGCAGTATCCAGTGTAACTTTAATAGTCACTTGCCTCTTGCGGCAGAGTTTTTGACTTTATATATATATCCCAATACAAAGAAGTAATAAATAATGGTGGGTAGCATGAAAGTATTACCTGAAATAATATTGGTGTGAGGTCGAATGTACATTACTTCTCTGATCTATTTTATCTTCTCCATGCAGGCATCTCTATATCAACTGTGTACACTGTATTGACCCTGCTACTTTGTTTTTTTTGAGGCGTATGATTAATTTTTACTCTCCGTCTTGAGTTGATACTCTTTAAATGAACTGTGGATTGTTTGGTGTGCATGTGCACTTTAAGTGACCTACATGTAAGGAGAGTCCATGCCCTTTAGCAGAAACCAGGTTCACTGGGATTATATATTCTTTAAAGGATTCTTGTGTACCTTGAGACCTTATCATTTTAAACCAAGGTTCTTATAATATTTTTAACCTTCAAGGGAATTCGTTGATATTGGCGAAGAGCTCTTCCCCTTCCTCAGATCAAAGCTGATTACCTCCCGCTCCCCAGGCACTGGACGGCTCTAACGAGTTTTGTATTTTCCATTGACTATAATAACCTTTTTTTGTATCTAGGGATTCCTCATATACTCAAGTATTACACATGGGCAGCCACCCAGTATACGTCTTCATCTGTAAATGCCACTTGAGCAGACTTCAGGAGTGAAGTTTTTACGAAACTCGGGGGTCCACTGTACTAGGATTTATTTCAAGAAGTATAAGCAACAGAAGTCCAAAAGTTATTTTACAGCTCTATACATCACTAGTGAGACCTCATTTAGATTATGCAGCTCAGTTTTGGTCTCCTTACTACAGGATGGATATAGATTCATTGGAGAACATACAAAGAAGAATGACTAAAATGATTTACAGTATAAGAAATCTCCCGTATGAAGATAGACTTAGAGCGTTGAATCTCTACTCTCTGGAGAGACGTAGAATGAGGGGAGATATCATCGAGGTGTACAAGTGGATGATGGGCATAAACAAAGGAGATATTAATAAAATACTGAGGATATCGAACCAAGTAAGAACCAGAAATAACGGATTTAAATTGGATGAATTTAGATTTAGAAAGGACATAGGCAAGTACTGGTTTTCGAACAGAGTTGTAGATGCGTGGAACAATCTTCCGAGTAGGGTGATAGAGGCTGGGACCTTGGGTGGCTTTAAAAAGAGATTGTACAAATATATGAGTGGGAGGGGCTGGGTTTGATTGGTGTCGTGGGTGCGGGAGTGAATTCTTGGGTAGTCGTAGTTTTGATAAGGACCTGCCTTGTATGGGCCAGTAGGCCTTCTGCAGTGTTCCTCCATTCTTATGTTCTTATGTTCTTATGTAACTGTGCAAAGTGACCATCATTATGTTGAGGGGGATCGCATTTATAAACAAACATATCGACCTATGGCTAGTCAATTTTAATTTTATATGAAATTTCAGTATCCATTGACCCCAAGGTAAGAATCCAAATTTTAAACGAAACCGTTTTCACTAACATCATTCTAGTGAATGAACTCCATGTCATTGATGATGTCCTTTGAATGAGCTTGGGTTTGGTGAAGCTGTATCCTTCGTCATTTCACCCCTCTTCATTCAGTTGTATTACCTTGTCCCTTACTCTCACCTTCTATTTTATGTATCTATACATTAACTTCAGTTTGCTTTGGCTTTCTCACTATTGTCATTTTCGATTTGTCTTCTCATTCTTTCATAGCTTATGTTTTTGTTTTCTTCTGCCAAGTTACTAGTACCCTTTGCCTTCCATATCCTTGCCTCCTTAAGGTGTCTTGTAAGAAAATTAAAATCTCATCGGAGTACAAAACAAATTCCAACTACACAATAGAGCGAAAAACTAATGTCAAAGACCTGGGAGTGATCATGTCAGAGGATCTCACCTTCAAGGACCATAACACCATAGCAATTGCATCTGCTAGAAAAATGACAGGATGGATAATGAGAACATTCAAAACCAGGGATGCCAAGCCCATGTTGACACTTTTCAGGTCGCTTGTTCTATCTAGGCTGGAATATTGCTGCACACTAACTGCACCTTTCAAGGCAGGTGAAATTGCTGAACTAGAAAATGTGCAGAGAACCTTCACGGCACGCATAACTGCGATAAACCACCTCAATTACTGGGAACGCTTGAAGTTCCTAAACCTGTACTCCCTAGAACGCAGGCGGGAGAGATACATTATTATATACACGTGAAAAATTCTCAAGGGATTAGTACCAAACTTGCACACAAAAATCACTCCCTACGAAAGCAAAAGACTCGGCAGGCGATGTAACATCCCCCCAATGAAAAGCAGGGGTGCCACTAGCACGTTGAGAGACAACACAATAAGTGTCAGGGGCCCAAGACTGTTCAACTGCCTCCCAGCATACATCAGGGGGATTACCAACAAACCCCTGGCTGTCTTCAAGCAGGCACTGAACAGGCACCTAAAGTCGGTACCTGACCAGCCAGGCTGTGGTTCGTACGTTACGCGTGGTCCAGCAGTACTCCTGTGATCAACTGATCAACATGAGGCCTGGTCACAGACCGGGCCGCAGGGGCGTTGACCCCTGGAACTCTCTCCAGGTATAACAAGGGGCTTTATATATAGTATGTCATTGATGTTAGTTAGGTCTTTATACTTGTACATGTACTTATAGAAATAAAGATTATTATTATTATTATTATTATTATTATTTGTGGTGTCCTTATATCTCGGAATCTCTCCTTTATTTTGTGCACTGTCTCACATTCCACTTCTTTCTCATACTAATTAATTCAGGAACTCTCTCATCTGTGAAATTACCTTTCCTATAGTTGTTTTTACCCGAGGATCTCTGCTCTCTGGTTGTGGTCCGGGCGCTCTTTTAGGTCTTCGACATTACTTTCGGTGGCCCCGGGCCGTATAATGTGGCGTTCTTGGCTGCCTTGGGTGTAAGCTCTTCAGGCTGGTTACCTTCTCCCCATTCCACAGTACTACTGCTTGTTAAGAATGTTATGGCGTTTGTATTGGGGTAGTTTGGTAAAATTTCGTGTGATTGTGCGGAAGGAAGGGTAAGGCTGAGGTGGTGAGGTAGGTGTCCGTGAAGGCGTGCATGTAGAGTGGGGTGAAGGGCGTGCATGTGGTGAGAGTGGTGGTGGTGTCCGTGAAAGGGCGTGCGTTTGGATGTGTGGTGTATGAGTAGTGGTGGTGTCCGTGGGGGGTGTGGTGGAGTAGGTGGTGGGTGAGTTGTCCCGTGAATGAGCGTGCGTGTGGTGTCCGTGAAGTAGCGTGCATGATGTGAGAGTTGGTGTCCGTGAAGGAGAGTTCGTGTGAGGAGGGGAGGGAAGGATGCAGCCACGGGCGGTTGGAGCGGTCTGAGGCGGGGAGATAACAGTAATGGAAGAGGGGGAGGAGACGCACGATACAAAGATGACTTCAGCAACTCTCCTCTGGACCAGAAAAACGCTATGGAATTCTCTAGGGAGCGGAGACCCCGATCTGGAATTCTCCTGGGAGCGAAGGAGGTAGATGACCTTTTGGGGGAGTGGAAAGTGTGGTAAATCTTTTGGGAGTGGAGAACAGGTGCATGACAACTCTGGGAGGAGCAACTGGGAAGAGGAGACACCAAGGATCATCTCCGGGGATTGTAGAGAGGAAGAGATGTAGGCGGACGGGCGGGGGTTAACGCTATGATTAACCAAAGCAAACTTCCCGAAGGCACAGCTGGAATTTAAAAAAAAAAAAGGATGAGCCACAGAGACGTTAGGAAATTCTTCTTTAGCGTACAGAGAAGTAGAAGTTGAGCGAAATAGTAGAGGCAGGATCCATGCATAGTTTTAAGAGGTATAGGGCTTACAGGGGATGGGTGAGGAGGAAGGAGCTTGTAATGGTAATGGAGTCTACCCGGTGATAGTTCTGGTCATCGCCCCCCTGCGGCCTGTTCTCTGACCAGCGCTCTTGGCTCATGGCCTGCCTACCTGGAGTGTGTTCCGAAGGTCAACACTCCCGCTGCCCTGTCCTAGACTAGGTGGTTGACCTGATCAATCAGGCTGTTAGTGCTAGCCGCACTAAGTCCCAAGTGCACCACAGCCATCAGATCAGAAACTGATTTCAGAAACTTGTCAAGTTCTATTGAAGACAGCCAGTGGTCCGTTGATAATTCTCTTTATGCATGAACATAAGACAGGAGGAACACTGCAGCAGGCCTAATGGCTCATACTTATTGAGGTTTCCCTTTGCCTTTTATTGAGGGCATTTGACACCGTGTGAGCTGTTCTTCGTAGCACGCAGTAGGATGTAAGTATTGTAATAACAACACCACGACCCATTTAACGGTTAGTGTGATAATTTTCCCTTTCATCAAAATGTTTTGTAATTTAAAATGAATTATAAATATATTTTGTTCTTCTTTAGTGCTTTAATAAAGCTTACTATTAAAGCTTTTTATAAAAGTAAGCTTTCCATTAAGTTTGTTATTATGACTTCTGTAATATGACAGTAAAAGTCACAATAGATTGATGTTGCCAGTAATGACGATGACTAATAAGGATGATGACAGTAATAATGAAAATTGGTAATGATGACAGCAAATGACTGATGTTATTAACTTTTTTGTGTCAAAAGTGCTGAATAATCAATTTACAATGGGATATATTATCTTTTACTGACTGGACCATTAAGTCAGTTGAAGATCTCTTGGTAATTTTCCCTTTTATGTGAAGGGAAGGAAGCTGTCCAGTTTTAGTGTGTCTGTAACTGTTAACATCTCAGTTTGCTGTTCTTAGCTGACAGGAGTGGAACCCAGTGTGTTGTGCTGTTTTCTCTCATCCCCTTCAAAGTTCAGAGTGTTGTGCGATCAGAGATGCTCTTCTGTGTACCACTGTTATAACGCTTGGTTATTTGAGTTAATGTCGCCTTCCTGTCAGCTTGAACCAGTCTGGCCATTCTCCTCTGACTTCTTTCATTAACTCATGTTTTCACACCATTCTCTGTAAAGACTTTTCTGCGTGAAAATCCCAGGAGATCAACAGTTTATGAGATCCTCAAACCACCTCATCTGACATCAATCATTCCACGGTGATTAGATCACATTTCTTCCCCATCCTTATGTTTGGACCAGGGGTTCCCAATCTTTTCTGTGCCCCGCACCCTAGGAAATGTTTGATTAATGTTGCACCCCCTACAAAAGTAATATCACATTCAGTGCATGAAATGCAAATATAAATTGAGCAATTAGAATTTTTTTTTGTAAAATAAACGGAATTGTGCTTTTCATTCGGACTCTGTCGCACCCCTGGTTGGGAACTCTTGCTCTGCACCATGTCTGCATGCTTTTAGACTTTGAGGTGCTGCCACTTTATTGGCTGATTAGATATTTGCATGTGTACCTAATAAAGGGGCCACTGAGTATGTTTACTAAAGTGTGTTGAAGCAATAAATAACATTATTGATTAAGACACTTCAGCTGAATTTTCCTAAGGAATAAACCAGCAACATTAACACATGGCGGTTAAGGCACATGTTTATCAAAAACCATATGCATTAGACAAAAGAAGCCTGCTGCGTATGATTCTTTTGTCTAATGCAGACGAATATAACACTTGAGATAGTATAAATAATTTTGAGGCGATCAGTCCCTTAGCTTTGGTAGGAAACACTTACGCATGTTGATATGAAGTGTCTTGTGACCCCACTGTGATCCGACCTCTTTAAATATTTAGGGACTTGTCGCTTATTGTTTCTGCGGCCATCCTAGTGTTGGAATAAATGACCTAGGGGGGACCCCTTTTGCTTATTTTACCAAACGAAGAATGTCAATAGGTATAAATGTATCGACGAGGGATGCACGTCATGTCTCATCAGGCACGGTCAACGAAGCTGTAATGATCCACTTAACAGCTCATCAGCACCCGCCTTGCCAGATTTTCCCCTAGCCAGTATTAAAGGAACCTTTTAAAGAGTGTTTCTATTTTGATCAAAAGTATTTGTGCAATTTTTATGCAGGTTAAGTGCCTTTATTTTTATTTTCACTCAGCGTCATCAATCACTTTTTTACTAATTCTTCATTTATGAAAGTAGTAGAGGAGCGGATTGCTCTTAATTTATTAATTTAAGCAATTCAGGTATAATGTGAATCAGTCTCATTACATAACTATGACACAGCTACACCTGTGTAAATAAATTTCCTTTACAGTAATAATTTTCTACTTTTATATTACTGCATATTTTTAAATGGTGATTACTAAAACATGTAGACTGTGTCAGATGAATTTAATCGCCATAGAACCAACTGATGAGTATAGGAAGTGTAAAATAATCCCAGTGAAAAGCAGAGGCATCATGGACACAATAAAAGAACATTGTATCAACATTCGTGGTCCCAGATTGTTCAACATCTTACCAGAAGATATCAGAAACACTGTAAGGACAAGTGTCAAAACCTTCAAGAAAAACTGGACAAGTATCTTCAAGTGCCAGATCAACCAGGCTGTAATGGATATATGGGCCACGGGGCCGCCAGCAGCAATAACTTGGTCGACCACACAAACACCACACAAGCCTGGCCCAGGGCTGGGCTCCTAGAGAAGAAAAACTCTGGAAACTCATCAGAGGAAAAGGTGTGACAGCTACACACTCCTCTAACACAGACAACAGTACGTCACGAGGTTGTCTCTACTAATGTAATTACAAGTAAGTTTTCACAAACAACTCTTGATACAACCATCTTGGCAGGTGTAGGAAGTCTTACTGAAGCCACATGCTTCTTTACCTCCTCCACAAGGCTTCTCTTTTAACATTACTGTACTAGTCTTTCACTTACAATAAATAATTCGGTGTGAACCTTTATTTTTGGAATGGGATGAGGGATGTCTGTCAGTAGAAATGGGAAAATATGGCCTAGGTCGGGTCTTGGTTACGTGATCAGAAATCTCAGTGGAGCCTTTAATTATTTGACCGTGATCTTCCGTTGGCTTACCAACGTTGGCTTACCACTCCTTAAAAGCAATAACAGTGGAGTAGGAACCTAGCTCTGGTACACTGGAGAGTACATTGTCGACGTGTAGAACAAGCCATAAAGTGGACAACGTTACACTAAGTAGAGCGAAACGTTGCCCAGTTAAAGGCTTCTTTCTCATACTTGTGCCTTCGTGCACATGAACCACCAGCTTAGCCGGTGAGCGAGTCATCATATGACTAAGACCCGCGTCAGTACACACTGTCAAGGACAAGGTCGCAATATCACTGACGCAACCCCTTGTCATGCCTCATATTGTACATACTTTTGAACAGTTTCGAGAAAATAAACAATAATAGTAAAAATAGATAATGCAGTTGCCGCCTGATTAAATACTTCGATAATGACTTGCACTGTCATCGAGAACAAACACGGGCGTTTCCCTTCATTATACTGTAGCTCTAAACTACGTGTGCTTTATAATTGTCAGTCATTGGCTCTCATACCGTTAAATCTGGCGCTCTCTTTGCCTGAGTCGCGCGCTCTCAACCCATGAGTCATTAACTACTGAACACTTGGTATCAACCATCAATCATTGACTACTGAACACTTGGTATCAACCATCAATCACTGACTACTGAACACTTGGTATCAACCATCAGTAAGTGACTACTGAACACTTGGTATCAACCGTCAGTAAGTGACTACTGAACACTTGGTATCAACCATCAATCATTGACTACTGAACACTTGGTATCAACCATCAGTAAGTGACTACTGAACACTTGGTATCAACCATCAGTAAGTGACTACTGAACACTTGGTATCAACCATCAGTGACTACTGAACACTTGGTATCAACCATCAGTAAGTGACTACTGAACACTTGGTATCACCCGTCAGTAAGTGACTACTGAACACTTGGTATCAACCGTCAGTAAGTGACTACTGAACACTTGGTATCAATCATCAATCATTGACTACTGAACACTTGGTATCAACCATCAGTAAGTGACTACTGAACACTTGGTATCAACCGTCAGTAAGTGACTACTGAACACTTGGTATCAACCATCAATCATTGACTACTGAACACTTGGTATCAACCATCAGTAAGTGACTACTGAACACTTGGTATCAACCATCAGTAAGTGACTACTGAACACTTGGTATCACCCGTCAGTAAGTGACTACTGAACACTTGGTATCACCCGTCAGTAAGTGACTACTGAACACTTGGTATCAACCGTCAATAAGTGACTACTGAACACTTGGTATCAACCGTCAGTGACTACTGAACACTTGGTATCAACCGTCAGTGACTACTGAACACTTGGTATCAACCGTCAGTGACTACTGAACACTTGGTATCAACCGTCAGTAAGTGACCACTGAACACTTGGTATCAACCGTCAGTAAGTGACTCCTAAACACTTGGTATCAACCGTTAGTAAGTGACCACTGAACACTTGGTATCAACCGTCAGTAAGTGACCACTGAACACTTGGTATCAACCGTCAGTAAGTGACTACTGAACACTTGGTATCAACCGTCAGTGACTACTGAACACTTGGTATCAACCGTCAGTAAGTGACCACTGAACACTTGGTATCAACCGTCAGTGACCACTGAACACTTGGTATCAACCGTCAGTAAGTGACCACTGAACACTTGGTATCAACCGTCAGTGACCACTGAACAATTGGTATCAACCGTCAGTGACCACTGAACACTTGGTATCAACCGTCAGTGACTACTGAACACTTGGTATCAATCATCAGTAAGTGACTACTGAACACTTGGTATCAACCGTCAGTAAGTGATTACTGATCACTTGGTATCAACCGTCAGTAAGTGACCACTGAACACTTGGTATCAACCGTCAGTAAGTGACCACTGAACACTTGGTATCAACCGTCAGTGACTACTGAACACTTGGTATCAACCGTCAGTAAGTGACCACTGAACACTTGGTATCAACCGTCAGTGACTACTGAACACTTGGTATCAACCATCAGTAAGTGACTATTGAACACTTGGTATCAACCATCAGTAAGTGACCACTGAACACTTGGTATCAACCGTCAGTAAGTGACCACTGAACACTTGATATCAACCGTCAGTAAGTGACCACTGAACACTTGGTATCAACCGTCAGTAAGTGACTACTGAACACTTGGTATCAACCGTCAGTAAGTGACCACTGAACACTTGGTATCAACCGTCAGTAAGTGACTACTGAACACTTGGTATCAACCGTCAGTGACCACTGAACACTTGGTATCAACCGTCAGTAAGTGACTACTGAACACTTGGTATCAACCGTCAGTAAGTGACTACTGAACACTTGGTATCAACCGTCAGTAAGTGACCACTGAACACTTGGTATCACCCGTCAGTAAGTGACTACTGAACACTTGGTATCAACCGTCAGTAAGTGACCACTGAACACTTGGTATCAACCGTCAGTAAGTGACTACTGAACACTTGGTATCAACCGTCAGTAAGTGACTACTGAACACTTGGTATCAACCGTACTCACCTATTTGTGGTTGCAGGGGTCGAGTCATAGCTCCTGGCCCCGCCTCTTCACTGATTGCTACTAGGTCCTCTCTCTCTCCCTGCTCCATGAGCTTTATCAAACCTAGTCTTAAAACTATGTATGGTTCCTGCCTCCACTATGTCGCTTTCTAAGCTATTCCACTTCCTGACAACTCTATGACTGAAGAAATACTTCCTAACATCCCTTTGACTCATAGGAGTCTTCAACTTCCAATTGTGACCCCTTGTTTCTGTGTCCCCTCTCTGGAACATCTTGTCTCTGTCCACCTTATCTATTCCTCGCAGTATTTTATATGTCGTTATCATGTCTCCCTAACCCTCCTGTCCTCTAGTGTCGTCAGGCCGATTTCCCTTAACCTTTCTTCGTAGGACAATCCCCTTAGCTCTGGGACTAGTCTTGTTGCAAACCTTTGCACTTTCTCTAATTTCTTGACGTGCTTGACCAGGTGTGGGTTCCAAACTGGTGCTGCATACTCCAGTATGGGCCTGACGTATATGGTATACAGAGTCTTGAATGATTCCTTAGTGAGGTATTGGAACGCTATTCTTAGGTTTGCCAGCCGCCCGTATGCTGCAGCAGTTATCTGATTGATGTGTGCCTCAGGAGATGTGCTCGGTATTATACTCACCCCAAGATCTTTTTCTTTGAGTGAGGTTTGCAGTCTTTGGCCACCTAGACTATACTCTGTCTGCGGTCTTCTTTGCCCTTCCCCGATATTCATGACTTTACATTTGGCAGGGTTAAATTCAAGGAGCCACTTACTGGACCAGGCTTGCAGCCTGTCCAGGTCTCTTTGTAGTCCTGCCTGATCCTCGATTGATTTGATTCTTCTCATTAACTTCACATCATCTGCAAATAGTGACACTTCTGAGTCTACCCTTCCGTTATGTCATTCACATATACCAAAAACAGTACAGGTCTAGGACTGACCCTTGTGGAACTCCACTCGTCACAGGTGCCCACTCTGACATCTCGTCACGTACCATGACTCGTTGTTGCCTCCTGTCAGATATTCTCTGATCCATTGCAGTGCTTTTCCTGTTACGTGTGCCTGATCCTCTAGCTTTTGCATTAATCTCTTGTGAGGAACTGTGTCGAACGCCTTCTTGCAGTCCAAAAAAATGCAGTCTATCCACCCCTCTCTCTCGTGTCTTACTTCTGTTACCTTGTCATAAAACTCCAGTAGGTTTGTGACACAGGATTTTCCTTCCCTGAAACCGTGCTGGTTGTCGTTTATAAGCTTGTGTCTTTCTAGGTGCTCCACCACTCTCCTCCTGATGATCTTCTCCATGACTTTGCATACTATACACGTCAGTGACACAGGTCTGTAGTTTAATGCCTCGTGTCTGTCTCCTTTCTTAAAAATTGGGACTACATTTGCCATCTTCCACGCCTCAGGTAGTTGCCCAGTTTCAATGGATGTGTTGAAGATTTGTGTTAGTGGCACACACAACATCTCTGCTCCCTCTCTAAGGACCCACGGAGAAATGTTGTCCGGTCCCACCGCTTTTGAGGTATCGAGTTCACATAGCAGCTTCTTCACCTCCTCCTCGGTTGTGTGTATTTCATCCAGCTGAACACTTGGTATCAACCGTCAGTAAGTGACCACTGAACACTTGGTATCAACCGTCAGTAAGTGACTACTGAACACTTGGTATCAACCGTCAGTAAGTGACCTCTGAACACTTGGTATCAACCGTCAATAAGTGACTACTGAACACTTGGTATCAACCGTCAGTAAGTGACCACTGAACACTTGGTATCAACCGTCAGTAAGTGACTACTGAACACTTGGTATCAACCGTCAGTAAGTGACCACTGAACACTTGGTATCAACCATCAGTAAGTGACTACTGAACACTTGGTATCAACCGTCAGTAAGTGACTACTGAACACTTGGTATCAACCGTCAGTAAGTGACTACTGAACACTTGGTATCAACCGTCAGTAAGTGACTACTGAACACTTGGTATCAACCGTCAGTAAGTGACTACTGAACACTTGGTATCAACCATCAATCATTGACTACTGAACACTTGGTATCAACCATCAGTAAGTGACTACTGAACACTTGGTATCAACCGTCAGTAAGTGACTACTGAACACTTGGTATCAACCATCAATCATTGACTACTGAACACTTGGTATCAACCATCAGTTCAGTAAGTGACTACTGAACACTTGGTATCAACCATCAGTAAGTGACTACTGAACACTTGGTATCAACCATCAGTAAGTGACTACTGAACACTTGGTATCAACCATCAGTAAGTGACTACTGAACACTTGGTATCAATCATCAATCATTGACTACTGAACACTTGGTATCAACCATCAGTAAGTGACTACTGAACACTTGGTATCAACCGTCAGTAAGTGACTACTGAACACTTGGTATCAACCTCAGTAATGACTACTGAACACTTGGTATCAACCATCAGTAAGTGACTACTGAACACTTGGTATCAACCATCAGTAAGTGACTACTGAACACTTGGTATCAACCATCAGTAAGTGACTACTGAACACTTGGTATCAACCATCAGTAAGTGACTACTGAACACTTGGTATCACCCGTCAGTAAGTGACTACTGAACACTTGGTATCAACCGTCAGTAAGTGACTACTGAACACTTGGTATCAACCGTCAATAAGTGACTACTGAACACTTGGTATCAACCGTCAGTAAGTGACTACTGAACACTTGGTATCAACCGTCAGTAAGTGACTACTGAACACTTGGTATCAACCGTCAGTAAGTGACTACTAAACACTTGGTATCAACCGTCAGTAAGTGACCTACTGAACACTTGGTATCAACCGTCAGTAGTGACCACTGAACACTTGGTATCAACCGTCAGTAAGTGACTACTGAACACTTGGTATCAACCGTCAGTAAGTGACTACTGAACACTTGGTATCAACCGTCAGTAGTGACCACTGAACACTTGGTATCAACCGTCAGTAAGTGACCACTGAACACTTGGTATCAACCGTCAGTGACCACTGAACAATTGGTATCAACCGTCAGTGACCACTGAACACTTGGTATCAACCGTCAGTGACTACTGAACACTTGGTATCAATCATCAGTGACTACTGAACAATTGGTATCAACCGTCAGTAAGTGATTACTGATCACTTGGTATCAACCGTCAGTAGTGACTACTGAACACTTGGTATCACCGTCAGTGTGACTACTGAACACTTGGTATCAACCGTCAGTAAGTGACCACTGAACACTTGGTATCAACCGTCAGTAAGTGACTACTGAACACTTGGTATCAACCGTCAGTAAGTGACTACTGAACACTTGGTATCAACCGTCAGTAAGTGACCACTGAACACTTGGTATCAACCGTCAGTAAGTGACTACTGAACACTTGGTATCAACCGTCAGTAAGTGACTACTGAACACTTGGTATCAACCGTCAGTAAGTGACCACTGAACACTTGGTATCAACCGTCAGTGGCCACTGAACACTTGGTATCAACTGTTAGTAAGTGACCACTGAACACTTGGTATCAACCGTCAGTGACCACTGAACACTTGGTATCAACCGTCAGTGACCACTGAACACTTGGTATCAACCGTCAGTGACCACTGAACACTTGGTATCAACCGTCAGTGACCACTGAACACTTGGTATCAACCGTCGAGTGACCACTGAACACTTGGTATCAACCGTCAGTGACCACTGAACACTTGGTATCAACCGTCAGTGACCACTGAACACTTGGTATCAACCGTCAGTAAGTGACCACTGAACACTTGGTATCAACCGTCAGTAAGTGACCACTGAACACTTGGTATCAACCGTCAGTGACCACTGAACACTTGGTATCAACCGTCAGTAAGTGACCACTGAACACTTGGTATCAACCGTCAGTAAGTGACCACTGAACACTTGGTATCAACCGTCAGTAAGTGACCACTGAACACTTGGTATCAACCGTCAGTAAGTGACCACTGAACACTTGCACTTGCAGTCATTCAATATTAAAACTCACGTGCATTCTTTTATTTACTGTAATTTAAATGTCACTTAATATTTCACATAGCACGTCAGTGTCAGTGTCATGTAACTCAAGTGTTATATTTGACTATACTTGAGTGAGATGGATCATTGTCTCTCATACCACCGTTCCCAGGCTGGGTTTGCCTGTTGACTACCTGATTAGTTATGCTATTGGTGCTCGCTGCACGCAGACGGGCGTAAGCTGAAATCTTTATAACTGGCACATGTTTTATTAACACAATCTTCATATACCTTTGATATACCTTTGATGAATTCCGAGTCTTTCTACTTCCGGAGCCCGGCCATGGGCCAGGCTTGTCGAGTGCTTGCCTGGTCAACCAGGCTGTTGCTGCTGATGGCCCGCTGGGCCACATCCATCACAGCTTGGTTGATCTGGAAATGATAATGGAATAGAAATGATAATAAGCACAAATTTCTTCATTTACTGGTCCTTTACAATGTTAAGTGAGTAAACATGTAATTACTCTCACAGTAATATTGTATTACATAAAGCCTTTGAGGCCAAAAGTTAGTAATGATCAGATTAGTGTAGGAGGTGTGGGTCCAGGTGAGTCTTGGCCCCAGCAAACACAACTCTGGGAGTTGTTTGTGATGTTTTACAACTCTGATTGTGTAAATATAAATGTGAAAAGCGACTTGGACGGATATGTGAAATAAGTACAAGAACTATATACGTTGAACATCAGACAGACTACGAAATTCATGTATATCGATATATTTATTCGGGACTAAGCAAAGTAGATTATTATTATTATTATTTACCTACCGGGAGTCTGCCGGGAGATAGTTCAGAGGGCCCCCCCCTCGGCAGGCCTCCACGTGAATAACACGATCATCTTGGCTGTTCATGCCATCCACACAAAGTCCAACGTACGCACCACACCCCGGCTGATCAGGAATGGATTTAAGGAACTTATTAAGTTCACTCTTGAAGACAACCAGGGATCTTTTAGTAATCCCCTTATATATGAAAGACGGGCATTGAAAAAATTAATCATAGTCTACTCATTGCTCCTCTGCTTTTCATTACAGGGATTTTGCACCATCTGCCGAGCCTCTTATTTTCATGGGGAACGATTTGTGTGTGTGTGTGTGTGTGTGTGTGTGTGTGTGTGTGCAGATTTGGGGCCAATCCTTGGAGAATTTTCTAGGTGTAGAATATGACGTATCTTTCTTGCCTACATTCCAAGGAGTACAGATTGAGGGACTTCAAACGTTCTCAGTAATGTAGATGCCTGACAGAATTTGTGTGAGCAGTGATGGTTCTCTGCACATATTCCATGTCTGCAACTTCGCCTGCCTTAAACGGAGCTGTTAAGATTACAGCAGCACCCCAACCTAGAGAGAGTAAGTGACTTTAAGAGTATCGTCATTGGTCTGGCATTCCTTGTTTTTAAGGTTCCAGTTATTCAGCCTATCATTTTCCTTGCGGTTGTGATAGTGACATTGTTGTGATCCTTGAAGGTTAGATCTTCTGACATATTCACTCCTAGGTCTCTCACATTAGTCTTACACTCTTTTGAATAATTAGAGTTTGTTTTATATTTCGTTCCAGTCTTTATTTACTCAGTTTTCCATAACTGAGTAACTGAAACTTATCCTTATTAATCATGTTGTCAGTGGCCCACTGGAAGACTTCGTTTACATTAACTGTGTCCTCAATCGATGTCACTCTGATACGGATTCTAGTATAGTCTGCAAAGGATGATACGCTGCTATGATTTATTCCTATGTCTATGTTGGATATGAAAATGAGAAAGATAATAGGGACAGGTACTGTGCTTTATGGAACAGAGCTTTTCACTGTGGCAGCCTCTAGTGTCACACTGTTCACTATTACGCTCTGGGTTCTGTTCGTTAGAAAATTAAATATCCATTTGCCCACTTTTCCAGTTATTCCTTTTGTACGCATTTGTGGTCTATTATACCATGGCCACACTTGTTAGAGGCTTTTGCAAAGTCTGTGTTCACTACTATAGCATTTTGCTTGTCTTCCAGTGCATCCAAAGCCATGTAATAGTCAAGCAATTGCAAGAGGCAGGAGCCACCTGCTCTAAACCCATGCTGCTTTGGGTAACCTGAAGGATACCTGAAGGACGTTGCCGGGGATCAACGCTCCAACGACCCAGGCCTCCTGAAGGATGAAGGCCTGATCAACAGGGCTGTTACTGCTGGCCACACACACACACACACCTTTGATATACCTTTGATGAGTCCCAAGAATTTTTCTTCTGGAGCCCGGCCTTGAGCCAGGCTTGTCTGGTGCTTGCCTGGTCAACCAGGTTGTTGCTGTTGGGCGACCTGCTGGTCCATATATCCATTATAGCCTGGTGAAAATACTTGTCCAGTTTCCTCATGTAGACTTCTACACTTGTCCATGCAGTTTTTCTGAGATCTGGTAAGATGTTGAATAGTCTGGGGTCACGAATGTTGATACGTTCTTCTCTTATTGTGCCCATGGTGTCCATGCTTTTCACTAGATTTATTTTGCACTTTTACATCTCTCACTCTAGTATGTGAGGTTTGTTGATAATTAACCATATGCGCTAAGGGAGGGTTCTGACGAGTCAGGGACCTCTGACACTAGTAGAGTGCTCTCTCATTGTACTCGTCTCGCCCCTGCTTTTTTAGTGGAGACATTTTGCACCGACTGCCAAGTCTCTTGTCATTTGTAGTGACTTTTAGTGTTCAGGTTAGGACTAGTCCCTGCAGGATTTCCCAAATGTAAATTAGTATGTACCAAATAATACAGTTGAAGGGACATCAAACGTTCCTAGTAGTTCCGATGCTTGATTGAGTGTATACGCGCAGTGAAAGTTCTTTGTACGTTTTCCAGCCCAGCAATCTCACCTGAAAGGGGTCGTTAGCATCCAGCGATATTCTAGCCTGAAGAGTACAAATAATTTGAGGAGTATCATTATTGGACCGGCATTTCTTGTCTTGAAAGCTCTAGTTATCCAGCCTGTCATTTTCCTTGTGATAGCAGTGGCAGCATTGCTGTGAGCCTTGAATGTGAGATCTACTGACATCATTACCAATCACATGAATCACATTTGTACAATCCGGGTCAACATGGGTTCAGAACAGGTCGTTTTTTCCTTTCGCAATTGATGGACCTCTGTGACATGGTCTTAGATGCACTTGAAGACAAGCAAAACGCCGATGTAGTGTACATTGACTTTGCAAAAGCCTTTGACAAGTATGACCATGGGTTAATTGCACACAAAATGCGTGCAAAATGAATAACTGGAGAGGTGGGCAGAACCCAAACACCTGTATTGCTTCACTACACTATTCTATACATTGTGGGTACAGCTGTAGTACATTGCTACACTATTGTGTATGCTACACTATCTTGTATGATAGTTATATTGTGTAAACACTTGTAATGCGCCGTTACAATATTCTATATGAGAAATGTATTATGGGAACAAAAGTTTGATCTTTTGGCGTATTTTGTGGTGAAAGGTGATTGTTACGCACGAGTGTATGGTAGGGAGGCGCTCCTGGTGGCCGAGGTGTTGGAACAGTGCCACCGCCTGCCAGCTGCTGGTGGGGTGGGAGGAGACATGATTGGGAAGGGGGGGATGTACCCTGGGAGAGGGAAAGAGTGGCATAATGCCCCTACACCAGTCGTTTATGTTTAGCTCTTGTGGACCAGTGGGGGTGACGAGGATGGGGAGGGAGGTGAGGAGGATGGTGGAAGGGTATTTAGGGTAGGATGGGGTGAATGAGGATGATGAGGGGATAATGGTGTCCTGTGGCCTGGTAGGCAACTCTCTCGCTTCACACAGTGTTCATGGTTAGATCCCCGGAAAGGGTAAAACATTGGGCGTGTTTCCTTACACCTGTTGTCCCGTTCGCCTAGGAAACAAGTAGGTACCTGGTTAGTCGACTGGTGTGGGTCGCATCCTGGGGGACAATATTTAAGAACCCCCAGTGGCTGTCTTATTTCCAAAGAAAATCTTATCTTAGTGTCTAAGGGAGAGAATGGGGGAGTAAGTGTGTGTGAGAGAGAGAGAGAGAAGGCTGATATCGCTTCCAAATGCCCAGGATTGGCAGAGATCTTCGGAGTACAGGCTAAATCGATGAGAACCTTTGCTTACACTGTACAAAACATTAATCGTGCATACTGCTAACTCGAAGCTCTACAGATCATCCATACTGAGAAATTGCAGGGCTGAAGCTCACTCTTATAGCTGAAGTCAAGAACATTCTAGAGGTGGAACAGAAACTGTCAAAAACTGGAAAAAACGAATGAAGAAAATCAAGAAGTATTTTCACTATTGAAAAGCATTTGTGATCAAATAACATCCCTCAACACTAGGGTAAATAACTTGTGTCCAGGGCTGGAAGTCTCTCACTGATAATCACCTTTCTGGCTTCCTTCACAGTCAAGCAGTACAAATGGATCTACAGCAATTATGTGATGCTGTAGATGTAAGCAGCACTCATTGTTTTGAAGACATTTTCCCAAGCTCTTGTCCCGGATCCACCTTACAGCTTATCAGAAAATATTGACATAATAAAGGAGGCTGCTTGCTACGCTAGCCGGGGAGGGGAAACGAACTGTCATGCTGAGATTACATTCTTCCTTGAAGAAAAAAAGCTTAGTTATATCATCCATCACAATGATAAATGAGTGTTCACAGACAAGAGCCAGAACTTTTTGTATAGGTTAAGAAAACTCCGTCGAGAAAATAAACACAATATTCACCAATGTTTTGTCCGTGGGGGAAAGATCATAGTTAAGAAATCTGTTGTAGGTCGCACGTATGAAATAACCAACGAATTTGAACTAGTCAAATTCAGTCTGACGTAGATCTGTCAGCCTGAATGGTACACAGTACTTACCCACTTAAGTCCACGTACAGTGTTGTCCACGTACAGTGTTGTTGCCATTAGTCTTTGTGCAGTTAAAAGTGCAAATTCTACCCTAGACTTAATTTTGATTTTTATCCACAACATTAGTTATCTTTATACATTGGTTTTAAACTGATACATTGTTATACTTTTATATTTCCAGATTTTAATTTTTCTTCTATACTTATAGAAATTTTAAATTGCTTCTCCTTTAAAGAAATATCTTATTTTTTTTGTATTGATTTTGTTTTCTACTCAGTTTTTATTTGCCAAAATTCCAATTACTTTATTGACTAATTGCTGTTTATGTATCCTTATTCTCTAACTACAATTTATCTGTCTACAATTGTCCTTCATAATTAATTTTAAAATTTCATACTTGCTCATTATTTCTCATAGCAGTCAAGTCTAATTGCTTTGCATAATTATCCGTCACTATTCAGTTGTATTATATAATTTATCTTTTTTATTCTCACTGTATTGCCTTAATTAACTATCTATTCATGTATCGTCATTACCAAACCACAAATTATTTGTGTAAAGTGCCTTTAAAACAATAGATTCTGTTCACAACTCATAATTGTTCTTCATCTGTATTGTATAAAAAAATTTACTTTTCATTGTCAGCGTATTTGTTATTATTCTACGTTCTCCAATTCTCGAGAATTTGTACTACCTCAGATTACTTAGTTACTAGTTAACTATTGGTAACAGTCTGCCTCCTAAGTGTTATAAGTTACGTTATCATAATTAGTTTTGTCATTATTCCCTTTGTACTGCTCATTATATATATATATATATATATATATATATATATATATATATATATATATATATATATATATATATATATATATATATATATATATATATATATATATATATATATATATATATATGTATATATATACTTTTTTACTGGGCAGTTTTTCTTTCTTTTTTTTCTTAACTATATATCCTTCTTGGATTTTACCAAAGCTATTACCGTTTTTTTTTCTGTAGGTATTACACATGAATGGTAATGTAGATCCGGAGCTAAACCTTCCCTCTTAACTTTATAATAATCAGTTTACAGCAAACCAAGACTGAAAATATTACACAACTAGCCAAACAAATAATTTTCATTAACAATAAGAACATCTCAGTATTCAACTAAAACGCTAGTATGACTACTTCACAGGACTCCCTGACTCACTAAATGCTTACTTTCTTTATTCTAACAGAAACCTGGCTGAAACATGACTCAATAGACATTTACACGTTTCCTGGATATACAGCCATTCATAACTGCAGACCTGATTAAAAAGGTGACATAGCAGTATACTATACCAATGAAATGAAATGCATACACTCTGAATGTACCAGAGATAAACATGGGGAATACATATTTATTCAATTTACAGCTAAAAACTTTTGGGATAATTTTGAAGATTTAATCATAAATAATGAATTAAATAAGCGCCACTTAATAATTGTTGGTGACTTTAACATTAATCTCATTCAGACAGAAGACCCGTAAATATATGGCTTCCTAAACATGTATAATTGACTATTATTGCTCTTAATAACCAAATCTACGCGAATTACTGAGACATCTGCATCATCTCTTGATCTTATTGGGACAAACATAACACTGACAACACAACTGATCATTATCCAACCTTTCTTGTTACCAACATAACCGAATCACCAATTATCACCCAAAATATCTCCTTTTGGGCTCCACGACGAGGTTTCAGTGAATAATTTTTATCATGCCTAGAAGTGTCATTGCTGGCAGAGAGAGAGAGAGAGAGAGAGAGAGAGAGAGAGAGAGAGAGAGAGAGAGGAGAGAGAGATGAATGAATGAATGAATTCAGTATTGTTCAGAATATTCACTCATATTCTACAACAAAAATTGTCCCTTTAAAATCAAACAGGTCACAGTTAAAAGACTAAATAGGCATTGTCTAACCATCATCATCAGAGCTAGTGACAAGAAGCATACCTATGAAAAAACCAGAATGGGCTTAATTCATAAAGAACTAGCATTAAGAAAGTGAAACAACTATATTACGGCGACAGGTTCGAAGAAATAAATGATGATATAAAAAAAAACCTGGAAAACACACTCAAATACTGGGCTGACGCAAAATTGCAGTTCAGAGAAATTGTAACTGACCACGCCTAATATTACTGATACCGTAAATAAACCTAATGAATTCTCAGCAAAATCCCACACTCTGTTGCTCCAGTCAGTGATTGCTTCAGTGGCAGCTATTGTGACTACCTATCCCCAGCAAAGTCTACAGAGGAAACTTCAATAATAAATACACTAAATAACAAAGCAGGTAATAAAGAGAGTATACCCCATTCATATATAAGGAAAAGGCCCGTGTGCTATCTCCAGTCATTGCAACCATGTTTAATAAATCTCTTGAAACCAAGACTTTCCTTAATATACTTAAGGTAGCTCATGTCACCCCAATCCACCCAACTGAAATCAACAGTTTTAAATCAATCTCTGACTTGCCATTATTGTCTGAAAAAATAAAAGATAATATATATATTTATTACTAAACATAATATTTTCAACCCCTGCCAGTTTGGCTTCAGGCCAGGAAAAAGTACTAATGATGCTGTTCAGCTCTGGAAAATAATGAATAATCAATGGGCCTCTTTATTGGCCTAAGAAAAACATTTGACACTGTAAACCACAACATCAGAGGGCATGCTGTCACTTAAATAAAATCCTGCCTCATCGACAGACGTCAACATGTAACAATCAATAATACGACATTAACTCAAACTATCAACATACGAGTACCTCAGGGCAACGTCCTTGACTCACTATCATTCCTCAACTACATCATTGACCCAGGAATTTTAACCAGTCCTGTTGGCAGACAACATATGTCATATCTAAGCCAAAACCTGTTGTCTTCAACAACATAGTGAACGAGATCGTACAAATTTCTACCTTAATGGCAACCAACAAACTTACTCTTAATATTGACAAGACCTTCTACATGTTAAAGAATAAAGCTAAAAAATACCCATTTCAACATAAAAATAAGTCACATAGAAAGGCAAGACAAGTGAAAATTCATAGTGAAACACCTTAATGCAACTTAAAATTCAATACTTATTTTCAATACATATCTAAAGAAAATGTCCCAAACCGTGGGCATTTTTTAGAAAATACGCTACTTTGTTTCTCAATCAACATTACATACTCCATACTACTGTCTAATCTATCCTTAATACACCTATGGTGTTTGTGCTTGGGGATCTGCTACAGCAAATCATCAAAAACTCATTGTTACCTAACAAACAGCTGTTAAAATATAATTATCCAATCCCAGTCAGGTCCAGACAACTTTCTCCCCCCAGTATTCAACATACAAAACATCCACACTTACTATTGTGTATTTTATATATACAGAACACTCAGAACGAACTTCAACCCAACGCTCCGACTTCCTGGAGAGCTGCAATAGAAAACACAGACACAATATAAGAAATAAGTATGTCTTTGCTATACCATGTGTTTGACTTATACAGGAACTCCATGCAAATAAAGGGCCCTAAAATTTGAAAGTCCCTTCCAGAAGATGTAAAAAGTTTCCCTTCAGCCACAAGATTCCAATATATAGTGAAAACGAGCTTCCTAAACCTGCTTTAACTTCTGCTTTAATTAATTATGTTTAAACCTAATGTATCAATAGCAACTCTATTGATCCAAATCATATTACCTTTCATCCTGATGTTCACACTATCACCAGTCTGTTTCAATACATATAGTAGCCAAATATATCTTCTTCCTCAGTATTCCCCGATACAAATGAAGTGCCAAACTGTTATTAAAAATCTCAAAATATCATAATTCATATACCAAATTGTCACAGTATTTTGAATGTTAAATATGGCAAACTACAGTATTCTAGTAAACTGCTATTTGTCTCGCTGTTAATTTTAAGGTTGCCTGAAATGCTCTGCATAACAAGGGGCTTAATATATAAAAAGTGTATACATGTATATTACTCTATTGTCAATTGTATACTGAACTCCACTGTATAGTAAGTTTGTTTGGTTTACGATCTGTTTGAGGAAGGAGGTGGGACTGTGAGGATGATGGGAGGAGTGTATGTGGGAGATGGGAAAGGTAGAGACGTGAGGAGGATTCTGGGGGGGGGGGTGGAGGTACTAATGAAGGTGTGAGGTGGGAGGGAAAGTTACTGCCATGTATCAAACATCTTTGCTACAAAGATTAACACACGGAGCCTCACACTCACGAGAGCCGGAGACTGATGTACTTTGTCTCAAATATGCAAGTGGAAGAAAACTATAAATAAAGGAGATTAAATTGTACTTTAAGCAGAATATTGTGCGTATATTTAAATGCGTGTAGCAAGCACCAACACCCTGGCTGATCAGGTCGTCAACAGGTCTGGTCTAGGACCGGATCACGGAGGCGATAATCCTTGAAACCACCTACTAGTAATCTACAGATAGAGTAGAAAATCTCTAAGCAAGACCACTCTCGAGAAAGATTGCAATTAAAAACCTTGAAATTTATCATTATTAGAGGGAAGCCTTGGCTGGCAATACCGTCTTAGATGAGGGCAACGAAGTGCCAAGCAGTGTCATCGATGCTTAGGGTGGCTTTCAAAAATAGGTTTGACTTGTGTAAGTAGGAATGATCGAGTGTGAGTAGAACTTACCTAACATGGCTCGATAGACCTAGGTGTGAATGAGGTATTGATGTGAAAGGAGGGGATGGGGGGCTGAGGGAGACACCAGACGAGCCTGGCTCTGGGGATCAGAAAAACTCTCGGAACTCATCAAAGGTATATCAGAGGGGTAAAAGGAAGTTCATGGATGAGAGGGAGGTATGCCTGTATATATCGCTTAAAAGTTCTGGGGATAATCGCTGTAGTGACAGTCTTGGGTCAGGAATCCTGGTTGATGGCCTCATTAGTAAGGCTACTGGTACTAGCTGCATTTAGTCTTTCAAAGTCATCACAGCCTTGCTGATCAGGAACTGTCTGAAGTAACTTGCCAACGTCTCTCTTCAAGAGATATATAATTTAAATTACGTACAATTATATTAGACGCGATAGTGTAGAAAGGCGTTCACCTTTATCCTTATTGAGTTAGCGTGCTTATTGCAGTCCTTCCCTCTTGTAATGAGTGTTTTAGCGTGAAATTTTTCAACTTGTTCCTCGGTGGTTTCCAGGTGTGAATTATGATGTATCTTTCTCGCCTGCGTTCCAGAGAGTACAATAATTTAAGTGTTTGACTGTGGAAAGTGGTGAGGGTGAAAAATGGAGGGAAAACAAATTTAAAATTGACAGTTGTGGTGGGGAGGGGTAAGGTGGAATGGTGGGGAAGTAAGAGAGGGAGAGGTTAAGATAAGATTTTGTTTGGATTATTAACCTGAAGCGTTAGTGACCCAGGATAACCCTACAAAGTCCATGCGTCGTCGAGGACTATTCTTAATTTCCATTGGAATCCTTTAATCCCCCTCCCCAGGATGCGACCCGCAACAGTCGACTAACACCCAGCTACCTACGGTAATGCTAGGTGAACAGGGGCAGCAGGTGTAAGGAAACGCGATGGTCTCACCCGTGCTGGTGAGTGATCCACGGTCCCTTAGTGTGTGAGCTAAGAATGTATCTCAAAAGGATGCAGGAAATATTAGTTGTTTTAAAACAGTGATGACGTTATCATTAATGTTAAAAAGAAATATAAGACTATAATAATTTAAGGTGTTTACTCACCTGTTTGTGGTTGCAGGGGTCGATTCATAGCTCCTGGCCCCCGCCTCTTCGCTGCTCGCTACTAGATCCACTCTCTCCCTTCTCGGTCCCTTCAAGGAAGTTTCCTTGATGCTGGTGAGGGGATCTAGATCTAGGGAATTAAATCTGTGCTCCAGTTCCCTGAATTAAGCCTGAATACCTTCCACATCCCCCCACAAGCGCTGTGTAATCCCACGGGTTTAGCACTTCCCCCTTGATTAAAATTAAATTACAAGCTTTATCGAACCTCTTCTTAAACCTATGTATCGATCTTGCCTCCACTACATCACTCACCAGACTATTCCACTTCCTGACAACTCTGTGACTCAAGAAATGCTTCTTAACCTGTGACTTATCTGAGTTTTCAACTTCCGCTGTGTCCCATCTCTGAAACATTCTGTCCCTATCGACCTTGTCAATTCCTCTCTGTATTTTATATGTCGTTATCATGTCCTCCCTATTCCTCCTGTTCTCCAGTGTTGTTAGGTTGATTTCCCTTAACCTCCTCTCATGGGACATACCCTTAGTTCCGGGACTAGTCTTGTTGCAAACCTTTGCACTTTCTCTAATTTCTTGACGTGTTTGACCAGGTGTGGGTTCCATACTGGTGCTGCATACTCCAATATGGGTCTGATGTTCATAGTGTACAATGTCTTCAATGAGTTTTTAGATGTATGCTGCATATGCTGCAGCAGTTATTTGGATGATGGGCGCTTCAGGAGATGAGCTTGGTATGATACTCACCTCAAGATCCTTTTTCCTGAGTGACTTTTGCAGTCTTTGACCATCAGCAGTCTTCTCTCTCCTTCCCCAAACTTCATGACTTTGCACTTGCTGGAGTTTAACTCCAGAAGCCATTTGTCGGTGCAGGCTTGCAGCCTCTCCAGATCTCCTTGTAGACTTACCTGATCCTCGTCCACTTTTATTTACTCATTAGCTTCATATCGTCTGCGAACAGGGACACCTCTAAATCTATCCCTTCTGCCATGTTATTCACGTATACTAGAAACAGCACCGGACCTAGGACTGACCCTCGTTGAACCACACTAGACACATGCACCCACTCTGACACCTCATAACGTACCAACATTCGTTGTTTCCTTCCTGTCAGGTATTCCCTGATCCATTGCAGTACTTTCCCTGCTATTCATGCCTGCTCTTCTACCTTTCAACAACCAGTCTCTTCTGTAGTACTGTATCAAAAGCCTTCTTACAGTCCAAGAAGATGCAATCTTCCCATTCCTCTTTCTCCTCTCTTATTTCTGTTACCTTATCGTGAAACTCCAGTAAATTTGTGATGCAGGATTTTCCTTCCCAGAAGCCGTGCTGGTTGTCACTTATGAGCCCGTTCCTTTCTAGGTTCTCCACCACTCTTCCCCTGATAATCTTCTCCATAACTTTGCATACTATATATGTCAGCGACACAGGTCTGAAGTTTAGTGCTGCTTGTCTCCTTATAAATTGGAACTACATTTGCTGCCTTCCACAACTCAGGCAGTTGCCCTGTTTCAATTGATTTATTGAAGGTTGTCAGTGGTACACATAGTGCATCTGCTGCCTCTCTCATTACCCACGGAGAGATGTTATCTGAGCCCAGTGCCTTCGAGGTATCTAGTTCACCTAGCAGTTTCTTCATCTCGGTTGTGTGCAATGTGTCCAGCACTTGCTGGTGCACCCTACTCCCTTGGTTTACTGGAAACCTCTCTGTCTCCACTATGAATACCTTCCTGAATCTTGAGCTGAGCTCATCACATACTTCCTGTGTGTGTGTGTGTGTGTGTGTGTGTGTGTGTGTGTGTGTGTGTGTGTGTGTGTGTGTGTGTGTGTGTGTATGGATGGATGGGTGGATGTTGTCCCTGGGCTGAGACCCGGGCAAGTGGTAGCCAAGTCCTGTGGCTCAGTTGGCAGTGCACTCAGCTCACAAACTTATATGTGGTTCGATCCCCAGCATTGGTGAAAACTTTGGACATGTTTCTTTAGAGCTACTGCTTATGTTCTTCTAACGGTAAGTAGGTACCCAGGTGTTAGTCGACTGTTGTGGGTCGCATCCTGGGGATGGTAGTATACCTTTGGGCTGGGCTCTGATATGAGGTGAGGTAGGATAACAGCTCTTAGCCTGTAAAATTGATTTATGTAATAAAAATAAGAGCTTAGCTGCATTACTGTTTTCTCAGCTGGGTATTTTAACCCTGCAGCTTCAAGTAGATGCTTTTAGCACTAAACATTTCAGGCCAAGGCATAATCTAGTTGCAGGTAAGCAACCTGAAGACGCTAATGTTTAGTTCACGCGTCCCCATCCTCCTGCCCTGCTCTTTGTGCTCAAGATAACATAGTATCCCCAGCCTCTCTGCCGAGCTTAAAATATCCCATTATATTACACTCTTTAAAAGCATATGTGAAAGTCCAGGGAAATTCTGAAACGCTGCTGTGTCACCGCGCATGTTAGTTAGTTACCATTTTGTTCTAGGCACATGTCGATTAGACACTAGGTGTGTGTGTGTGTGTGTGTGTGTGTACACGTGCTTGTTGTAATAGCTATGTTTTGTTTGTATGGCCATGAAATATGCTGGAGTAGTAGTGTTCGAATTACATAGACACATGTAGACTAGATCGGAGTTTATTGGCTATGTGAGTACACCAGGCAGACACAAGTAGGGTAACCCAGAGCCAAGTTAATCAGGGATGAGCTCTGATGTTGTCTGGTAGGCTTTTGGGCTGTAAATGAGAACAAGCACCGAGGGCAAGGGCAGACCTAAGTGCCTCTCCTCTGCCAGGCACTGCTGAAACTAGGCTGTAGGCCAGCAATTCTCCCTAGCGGGAGGTATGTGAAACTGATGGGTAGGCATACTGTCTACATTTTGTCAGGTCGTCCCGACCTGACAGCACCGGTATGCAGGAGAGAAAATTTAAATGCACATATGGAACTTGGCTTTGGTTAACCATTTTTGTAAATGGTATGCCAAAGCCAAAGTGCATTTAAATTTTTCTCTCCCTCACACAAGTGCTGTAGGGTCAGTACGACCCAAGAGGGAAATTGCTGGCTACAGCCTAGTTTTGGCAGTGCTTGGCAGAGGGCAGGCATCTAGGTCTGCCCTTGCACTCAGTGCTCGTTCTCACAGCCCAGAAGGCTACCAGACAATGTGAGAGCTCTTCCCTTGTTAACTTGGGCTCTTTGCTACCTTACTTGTTTCTGCCTGGTGTACCCACATAGCCAATAAAACTCCACTTGAGTTAACACATGCCTATGTAACCTGAATGCTTCTGCCCCAGCATATTTCATGGCCATACACACAAAACATAGCTATTACAGTGGTGGCAGCAGTGGGATCTGAACCCACACCTCTGAACCATTTCTTAATGCCCTTAACAATCTCCTCCTTCCATCAAGTTTAATGCTGAATGGGACTCTTAACACTTTGCTTCCTTTGATGTACATGTCCACTGCTCGGTTATGGGCTTTTCTTTTTCTGTTTATTGCAAGCCTATGCACAGTGGCATGTACGTTCACTACTTTTGTTGCCATGCCCCTCTGTCAAGAAAAATTATTCTTATTTCTCTCTTTCTCTGCATTTCTGACCCCTCAGTTCCTTGACTTGGAGGAAATTTCCACTCTTTGCAGTTGTTCTCTCAGTTTAGGTACCATTCTGATTTCATAAACTCTGCCTTCTCATGTGCTGCTAAATGGATTTTCTTCTCTCCCAAACACTCTATTTGTGTGAAATCTCCAGTTTCTGCCTTCCCTATATTTCCAGTCTTTCTAATCTCAATAACTCTCTCCTAAGACATCAAACTTACTTTTTGCCAAACTAACACCTTTTGCAGTAATCTAGTTCATACCCCTTTCCCTGGTATTGATACCCCTGGTGTCCACTCTATTTCATGCTCCTCTTCAATACTTTGGAGAAACTGGCCACTCTTTCTGACAGACTTAAAGAACACAAAAAAGTGTTAGACTTGCAAACATCAATAATGCTTTTTTTTCTATCATGTTAGAGATCACAGTCATTCTGTTGACTGGTCCCCTGCCAAAACTATGTACCTTACTTATAGCCTTCACAGACGCCATCTTGTTGAAACATCTTATACACAGGTTTCCTAATATGAATCTTAGCTCTAGCTTTGTCTCTGTAGATGCTTTCCTTTCTCATTACATTGTCAAATGCTCTAAACTTCAGAATACTCAGGACCTGACCTGATCCTCTCTTCTCCTCTCCCTACCTCTTCTCCTTTCCTATTTTTTCCATATTTCTCTCTGCTTTCCTTTCTTCTGCCTGTGTTCTGACCTTCATTTTCTCCCACCTTCCTCTTGTGTTTTTGGTCCTACCCCTTGTGTGCCCTTAGCTCTCATGCCGTGCTCCTTTTTCTTATCCTTAGACTTACCCTACTTCTACTACTACCACCACTCATTTACTACTACTACTTCTACTCTTGCCTCCCTTCACTCGCCTTTCTCTTGTACCACTAAAACTACTTTCCCTACTTTTTACTATTTCCACTACCAGCATTACTACTATCACTACTTTTTTCTCCCTCTCTCCCGACCCTGACCCCACCTATATGTACTGGCTACCTCACTGTCTTATGTTAGTGTGACTTGTGAATGCTCTAAGTTGGACCGAAACGTCGTCATAAACTTCTCTCTTCTATGTGTGGGTTATTTGTGTATAGCTATGTTTTGCGTGTATAGCCGTGAAATATGCTGGAGCAATAGAATTCAGGTTACATAGACACATGTATTCTAGAGTAAAGTGTTATTGGCTATGTGGGTACACCAGGCAGACATGAGTAGGGTAGCCTGGAGGCAAGTTAACCAGGGAAAAGCTCTGATGTTGTCCAGTAGGCCTCTGGGCTGTAGGTGGGAACGAGCGCTGAGGGCAAGGGCAGACCTAGGTGCCTGCCCTCTGCCAGGCATTGCCGAAACTAGACTGTAGGCCAGCAGTTCCCTAGCGGAGGTTTGTGAAACAGATGGGTAGGCATACTGTCTACATTGTGTACATGAATGGTATACAATACCGACAGGATGAAAATTAGACACGTGTGCAACATCTGGGTATCTTTATTGTAGACGTTTCGCCATCCAGTGCCTTTATCAATACAAATTCATGAGCATGATTGGAAGACAGAAGAACTATATACAAAAGATGAGGTAATCAGTCCCTGAGCCTTGGAGTTGGTGTGAAGAGCACCGTAGTCGTGAAGATTCTGAAGCACAGGCAAGAATGCTGGCGTTAATATACTGGCGTCAGGTGGAAAGGGACAGTAGCAGATGAGGGCATAGTCACTGGTAGACGGATTCCAGTGGAAGTAGGTCATACAAGGGATGGTTAGGTGGTAGTAGAGCCGAGGTTATGTAGATGTTCTCTGAACCAAGATTCCATGATGTTGCAGTGTCTGACAAGTTGTACATGAATGGTATACAATACCGACAAGATGAAAATTAGACACGTGTAATATCTGGATATCTTTAGTGTAGACGTTTCGTCATCCAGTGGCTTTATCAATACAAATTCATGGACATGATACCCAGATGTTGCACATGTGTCTAATTTTCATCTTGTTCGGTATTGTATACCATTCATGTACAACTTGTCAGACACTGCAACATCATGGAATCTTGGTTCAGAGGACATCTATATAACCTTCACGGCTACTACTACTACTACCACCACTAACCCATCCCTTGGGTATGACCTACTTCCACTGGGGAATCCCGTCTACCAGTGGCTATGCCCTCATCTGCTACCCGTCCCTTTCCACCTGACGCCAGTATATAAGCACCAGCCTCCTTGCCTGTGCTTCAGACTCTTCACGACTACGGTGCTCTCCACACCAATTCCAAGGCTGAGGGTCTGATTACCTCTTGTTTTGCATATAGTTCTTCTGTCTTATAATCATGTCTATGAATTTGTATTGATAAAGCCACTGGATGGCGAAACGTCTACAATAAAGATACCCAGATGTTGCACATGTGTTAATTTTGTCCACATTGTGCCTGTGCACGTTGTGTATATATGCGTGTACGCATGTGTGTATATTTACCTATATATGGTTGCAGGGGTCGAGTCACATCTGTGTGTGTGTTTTGTGTGTGAGCGCATGTTTGTGTGCGCGCACTTGCCAGTCGGTATTTGCGGGAGTCGACTCTTAGCTCCTGACTCTGCTTCTTTAAACTTCGTCCAGCATTACTAGTTGCTGGCTTCTTAAGCCCAGTCATATCTACTCTTAAAACTGTGTAAGTAGGCTTCATCCACTATCACATCTAGTTCATTTTACTTCTCAGTCACCCAGAGACTGAGAAAAATGCTTAGGGACGTCTTTGTGAGTCATTTGTTTTTGCTTTTACCTTTGTTTCCTTCTTTATAGTCCTCGCATTACAGTCTGTCTCTATTTCCCTGCCAGTTCCTCTAAGTATCTTGTATATTTTACTCATACTTTCCATAGTCCTCCTGTCTTCTAGTGATGTTCATTTCCTTTAATCTCTCTGGAACCAGTCTACTGTAGTTGTAACCTTTAGACTTTTTCACATTTCTGAGCATGTCTGATCTGGTGTGGGATCTACGCTGGTATTGCATATTTTATGTTGAGCCTCACATGTGTTGAGCAGTATGTTAAAGGGTTCTTTATGAAGGTTCTGAAGCTTATTTTGAGATTAGCTTCAGAATCAGTATTATTTATGTAGTCCTGCAGCCTTGCATTCGGCGTGATGTCCACTCTCAGTTGCTTTTCTTTCGTAAATTTTCAGTTTCTCTCCTCTCAGTCTGTACTCAATTTTGTATCTCCCTTCTTCCGGGAACTGCATTACATTACACTTATTTGGAATGACTTCAGTGGCCACGTGTTCCACCCTTGCAACCTGTGTGCCTCTCCCTGAAGACAGTCTCTTTCTCCCGTTTGTATTCTTCTTAAGTTTCACATCTTCCATTGAACAGAGAAAGTAATGACCTTGGTACTGATCGTCGAGGAACACCATGTGTTATCCTCGCCATTCCTAACATTTCTCCCTAAACTGTTTACTCTGTCATTTAGGTACTCATTGATCCACAGAAGACCTTTCATTGATATATAGTTTTTTCCTTAGGGCTCAGTCTCTCATAAGAAATCGTGTTAAATGCTGTCTTACAACCCAAGAAGATTCAGTCTATCCCTATATCTGCATAATTTCTGCGTCATTGAACTCCAAAACTATACATTACGTCCTTGTATTGATAAAGCCACTGGTTGGCGGCGAAACGTCTACAAATAAAGATACCCAGATGTTGCACACGTGTCGAATTCTTCATCGTGTCGGTATTGTATACCATTTATGTACATCCATGAGGATGTCTTCAGGCTGCATGGCTTTGTTGTGTACAGTTCCGTTATTATCTTCACTCGATGCTTTGTGTAGCTGTCTTCTATAGGGAGTTGATGTCCTTACACCCATATTTCCTGATATCATTTCTTGTTCTTCCGAATATATATTGTACGTCCTTGAAGTTTCTCTTTAGTTCCTCGTATGTATCTCTGACATCTACAGGAAGCATTCTTCCTTATAATGCTGCATCTAACCACTTGGTCCTTCACAAACATTTTACTTACGTGACTGTGAAGTAATTTTGGTTCTTGTATAGAATATTCTTTCATCCCTTTCAAATTGTCTACGTTCCCTCATACCCATCCATGCTTATTCTTAACTCTTCTGCTTGCTTCTCTGTTTTCTTTTGTCCTCTCTTCTCTGTTTCAATCATGCTTCTTGACTCCTTTATCGTCATTGGTCATCTTCCTTTTAAACAATAAAATCTGGAGTGCTCGCGGGACTTACACTGGAGTCTGGAAGGTTTCAAGGCCAGTGTGATATTGAGATCTGGATGATTTGGTGCGACTGTTACATTTTTGAGGATTTTTTAAGGTCTGGACCCTGAAACCTTGCAAGGCCTGGACCCTGAAACAGTGCAGAGCCTGAACCCTGCTGGGCCTGGACCTTGTTTGACAATGACAGTATCAAGGACAAGCATGTGTACATCTGGCAGTGTAAGGAAGGACGTGTTGTGACTGCCTGCAGGGAGCGGCAGTGCGGTGCAGGAGATGAGGGCCAGACAGGAAGCTAGCAGGGCGCTCGCGTGTTGGCATTTGTAATTAATGGCACTCTTGTGCTCCTCTGGCTCTCTTCCTCCCTTCCTCCTCCTCCTCCTCCTCCTCGTAGTCATTTTCTCCACAAATTACACCTCCCAAGACCTGCCCAGAGATGGCTCAGTATTCTAGCAACTTTGAACGTAATTATGGGAAGTTGAGCCATTATTCCGCTTACGTGAAAGATTACTCCCTGGTTCTAAATTTAATATTACAAATATGAAAACTTTTCCCTTGCCATTATTGCTCAGCTACAGGCGGGGTGTTGCTGGCATTTTGTGGTGGCATTCAGTGGCGGGGGAATGTTTTACAACACATTCCTCCACCTTTTCCGCGGGTTGGCATAGGGACATTTTGCGTTTAAGTGTTGTGGTTAGCTGCAGTGTGTGTCATTACTTTTCCGTGTTTGTGGGATTGTGATCTCCAGCTCTTGGGCCCACTTGGCGTCTGATCGACTGTGTTGTCTGGCTCGTTATTCTTTTTTTTATGCTACTCTTTCATTGAAGAAAGGTGCGTCATATGAAATTTAAAGATGCATCTTGTATGCATTTACATTTTACATAAATATTTACTGTGATTTTGTAAATAAATTTATGGCAGAGCATTGTTGTCTTGATCATATCACAATGTTCCTGGTTGCAGAATGTAGCTAAAGCTTCTCTAGTTCATTTCATTTCTCTCTCGCCCGAGACTAACGAAATATTTGCTACTTAAGGAACAAAAGGGCACAATACTGTGACTGGAACAGTGCGGATTATTTGTGTATTTGCTACTTGTTGGTTATCTAAGTGTTTAGTGTTAATTCGTTCACCTTTGTCCATGTTGCTGCCGTTTTGAGAAGTGTGTCCGTGTCTAACCTTTCAGTTTCTTTACACAATAAAAAGGCACAATACCGTCGTCACAAGTTTCATGTTCCTATGTGCAGGTCATTTGTGTACAGTTTCTTTCTAATGGTATATGTAGAGCATGTCACCTAACCCCTTTTTACCTGCAAGGTTGTCAGGTTCAATTCATCTAGTGTTTCCTTGTAGTTTATTCTTCTAGGTACTGGAAGAAATCTTGCTGCAAACCTTTAATAATATTTACACGTCCTTGATGGAGGCGGAAGCTCCACAAGAGCAGCCTGCTGCTCCGTCACGTATACGAGTACTGAAAGATCCTGTGTTAAGCTTCCTCGCTGTAGGTCCTCTGTGATATACCAGTGACTGGTTTCATTTGTGACACAATAGTCAGGTGTGGCTACTCGTGTCACTGTTGGCTTGTCTTCGTACGTTCATAGGAGCTACGTTCCTTCAGTCTGCACTGCCCCTGAGACTGATGCATGCCACTTTCTCACTACTGTTACAGTGAAAGAATTCCTTGTGTCCCTCTGGCGTCTCTCGTATGTATTCACCTTTCATATAATCGTCTGCGGGAGTTGAGCTCTAGCTCTTGGTCCACTTTTTTTTATCTCTTGACTCCATTCATGAGAGGTCTCTTGATGCTGATAGGGTCTTGATCTAGGGAACTGGAATTGGTCTCCCTTGGATCGAACCTGATTATTCCCTTTCCCCAGCGCTGTATGACCAGTACGGTTTGAGCGCTTCCGTATAGATGCAGTAATAATAATAATAATAATAATAATAATAATAATAATAATAATGCACTTAGATAAACTGGAATGGTTTATTCCCTGCTTTTTTTTAACTGTTATATCATCGTTTAAATCCGTATATGAAGTTACTACACTCTTCAACCTTGGTGGCCACTCATTGTAGTTTCCAGTTGTGTTGGTGTACGTGGCAGGGTGTGTGTGTGTGTGTACTCACCTAGTTGTGGTTGCAGGGGTCGAGTCACAGCTCCTAGCCCCGCCTCTTCACTGGCCACTACTCGGTCACTCTACCCGCTCCATGAGATTTATCATACCTCTCCTTAAAGCTATGTATGGATCCTGCCTCTACTACATCATTTCCAAGACTATTCCACTTCCTGACAACTCTGTGACTGAAGAAATACTTCCTAACATCCCTGTGGTTCATCTGTGTCCCACCCCTGGAACATTCTGTCTCTGTCCACCTTGTGTGTGTGTGCGCGTTTTAGTAAGTAGGGAAGGGCATTAGTGTACGTGCCAGGGTGTATGTGTAAATAGGAAGGAAAAGGGTTTGGGCGTACATGGCAGGGTTTAGGTACACAATACACCAATAATTCCCGCACATAGGGTTTTGGTGCACGTGGCAGGGTGTTGATATACGTGGCAGGGTGTGTTTGCTGGCAGGTAGAGAAAGTGTTAGTGTGATGGTTGTTGGTGCTTATGAGGACAGTACAGGTGGGAATTAAAGCTCTCTCACCACTGACTTAAACACCTAAGCTAGTGGTTGCTTCAGTCATGGTTATCCCATCTTCAAGTGTCAGACACACCGTTCTTGCCACGCCCCCGCTCGCCCTGGTGCCGGCACCACTGAATGCCTCATCTTATGACTAACACCTGTCACGTGATTTACCCTGAGAAATAAACCAACAACAGCAACAACAACGAGTGAAGCAGCGATGCGTGTAGGTGTGAGCGCCAGTGCGTGGAGAAACGCGTGTATCAAGGTCGCATTCTTGCTCCTTGAAGCTTGATACATGCGTGTGCGTATTTTTGTGCCTTTGTAATCGTATATGTATTCTTCTGTGTATACTCGCTCAGGTGTGCTTTTAAGAAATATATAAAAAACACTACAGTAAGTTGACTAACCCACCATATTGATACAATACCGATAAGTTGATCAATAAAACACACAACACTTGGGTAACTTTATTGCTGATGTTTCGCATACCCAGCTGGCTTCTTCAGTCGAATACAAAGGTAATTGTAAAACAAGAGACAGTGGAAGAAGTGGAGGTAATTTGACGCCATATAAAGCAAGTCCAACTCACCCAGCTATTCTAACTTAGCTCAGCAACCCATCCTTCAAACTCTCTTACAAGGAATTTAAGAGACACTCGTGAAGCTGAGATTACTGGGAAGGAGTTCTGTGTTTGATTAATGGATTCAAATCCACCGACTACACTAAGGGTCATTAATTAAGACTGCACGTAACATTTTCACCACCAGACAAAATACTTTAATTCCAAAGATTGGGATTAAAGTAGCACTCAGCATATATACACCGAGAGAAAGACACCTCAGTGTGTGTATATATATCCTGTACCCTCCAGGTGCCATAACCTGCTAGTTAACAGTTGACCCTTGGAGGTGACTGCCTGTTAAGCTCGTTCTTCCTGATACACCTGTTGGCTTGATACCTGTTGGTGGGTCCAGGGACCCCTGCCCCAACTCCCTGTTTTTGCAGTCCTAGAAACATTGTGAGCGCTTTTCAGTCATTGGAATAGACTCAACAAGGGTAGACTGAAGTAGACATGGAATCAGCAAGAGTAGACAAAATAATGATTTTCATCGAGGGTAGACAGTAGAAGATATAATCAGCGAGGGTAAGCTGAAGTATAGATATTAAATTAAATAAACCATCAAATTGATAATACCAAAAACAATCTCCAGCTGATATATCTCCACTGACATCGGAACGACCAAAGTTGTAGACAAGTCATTTTTTATACGGTGTAGCAAGCGGCATGTTGCAAGCTGTACTGAGGGCAGCGAGATCATCATCCACGTAACTGAGAGCTACACGTCTGTTTCCTTTCCTTTTATTATTATTATTATTATTATATACTTAGGAAAACACTACATCCTTAGGGATCATAAAGCGTGTGTGGAATAGAATTCAATCAGATTTGATCCCAGATATGGTATATATATATATATATATATAGACGGTATATACATTGTGAGCCACTCAGTTATTTTCCATGACTCTTGAAGTACTTATTCATTTTTCATTACATGGAGAGTGAAGGCTTGACCATGTGTTTGCTTCCTGCAAGGCAGAATACTACTCCCTCTGCCAAGCTGACTACACAAGAATGTTATAGAGCTTAGTATAGCAGCTTTCACCTCTTCATTTGCCCGTTCATTAGCCAGGAGTTGAACACCAGTACACCTCCCTGTCATTGTACTGGGTGTGTGACCTGGGCTACCCAATGATGCGGTATTTTGAACCAGTGATACGAGCACCATGGTGCGCCAGAGGCAGCAAACTGAAGTGGTGGTTGTGGTGGTTGAAGGCGCAACAAACTAGGGTGGAGGTTGTGGTGGTTGAAGGCGCAACAAACTAGGGTGGAGGTTGTGGTGGTTGAAGGCGCAACAAACTAGGGTGGAGGTTGTGGTGGTTGAAGGAGCAACAAACTAGGGTGGAGGTTGTGGTGGTTGAAGGCGCAACAAACTAGGGTGGAGGTTGTGGTGGTTGAAGGAGCAACAAACTAGGGTGGAGGTTGTGGTGGTTGAAGGAGCAACAAACTAGGGTGGAGGTTGTGGTGGTTGAAAGAGCAACAAACTAGGGTGGAGGTTGTGGTGGTTGAAGGCGCAACAAACTAGGGTGGAGGTTGTGGTGGTTGAAGGCGCAACAAACTAGGGTGGAGGTTGTGGTGGTTGAAGGAGCAACAAACTAGGGTGGAGGTTGTGGTGGTTGAAGGAGCAACAAACTAGGGTGGAGGTTGTGGTGGTTTCTGGGGCAACAAGCTGGGGTGGAGGCAACGGTGTAGGCTGGGGTGGTGACTGGCGTAGAGACTGGGGTTGAGGCTGGGGTGGTGGCTGGGGTGGAGGCTGGGGTGATGGCTGGGGTGGAGGCTGGGGTATAGTCAGGGGTGAAGGTTAGGGTAGAGGCTGGGGTGTTATCAGGGGTAGATTTTTGGGTGGAGGCAGGGGTATTGTCAGGGGTGGAGACTTGGGAGGAGGCTGGGGTGGTATCAGGGGTAGAGGCTGGGGTGCAGGCTGAGGTAGAGGCAGGCGTGGAGGTTGTGGTAGAGGCTGGGGTGCAGGCAGGGGTGGAGACTGGCGTGCTGGCTGTGGTGCAGGCTGGGGTGCTGGCTGTGGTACAGGCTGGGGTACAGGCTGTGGTACAGGCTGGGGTGCTGGCTGTGGTAGAGGCTGGGGTAGAGGCTGGGGCAGCAGTGGCTAACCCCATCATTATATCATTAGCAGCAGAGTCCACCACCTGAAACTTGTTACTTCCCGCCCTCTGTTGTGCCTGGCCTGCTGGCACTCACTGCCTGGCCTGCTGGCACTCACTGCCTGGCCTGCTGGCACTCACTGCCTGGCCTGCCGGCACTCACTGCCTGGCCTGCTGGCACTCATTGCCTGGCCTGCCGGCACTCACTGCCTGGCCTGCTGGCACTAACTGCCTGGCCTGCTGGCACTCACTGCCCGTCCTGCTGGCACTCACTGCCTGGCCTGCTGGCACTAACTGCATGGAATGCCGGCACTCACTGCCCGTCCTGCTGGCACTCACTGCCTGGCCTGCTAGCACTCACTGCCTGGCTCGCAGGCACTCACTGCCTGCACTGAGTGCCCGATGGCACTCACTGCCTGGTCTGCCGGCACTCACTGTCTGGCCTGCTGGCACTAACTGCATGGAATGCCGGCACTCACTGCCTGGCCTGCTGGCACTCACTGGCCTGTTGGCACTCACTACCTGGCCTGCTGGCACTCACTGCCTGGCCTGCTGGCACTCACTGCCTGCCCTGCTGGCACTCACTGCCTGGCCTGCTAGCACTCACTGCCTGGCCTGCTGGCACTCACTGCTTGCACTGAGTGCCCGATGGCACTCACTGCCTGGGCTGCTGGCACTCACTGCCTTGTCTGCTGGCACTCACTGCCTGGCCTACTAGCACTCACTGCCTGGCTTGCTGGTACTTACTGCATAGCCTTCTGGCACTCAGTGCCTGTCCCGCAGGCACTCACTTCCTGGCCTGCTGGTACTCACTACCATTGCCCTCTAGCACTCACTGTCTGGCCTGCTAGCACTCACTGCATGGCCTGCTGGCACTCACTGCCTGGTCTGATGGCACTCACTGCCTGACCTGACACTGCCTGGCTTGCTGGCACTCACTGCATGGCCTGCTGGTATTCTCTGCCTGGCTTTCTTGCACTCACTGCCTGGCCTGCTAGCACTCACTGCCTGGCCTTCTGGCACTCACTGCCTGGCCTGCTTGCACTTACTGCCTGGCATGCTGGCACTCACTGCCTGGCCTGCTGGCACTCACACTGGCCTGCTGGCACTCACTGCCTAGCCTGCTGGCACTCACTGCCTGGTAGTGAGGGACCGTCAGGCTTAATTTGAAGTGCAGTAATATACCTAGAAATGAAATCATATATTCTGAGACTGTCCGTAACTTTCTCCAGTATTATTATTATTGGAAGGCTTCAGTATAAGTGTGAGAGCCACAAGTGTTGAAGACAGGCACACCAGCTGCAGCATGCACGGACATGATTGCTGTAAATGGTTGAGTGAGCGTGTAATGCTCAATAAAGGCGACATGTAGCGTGATTGGTTGCACTCTGCTGAACCCTCACAGTGAGCCACTCATCATGACTTCAAGAGTGAGTGCTCTTCACTTCAGGACACCAGTGTGACTGTTGTTACCCTGTGATGTTCACTTCAGGGGTCCAATGTGACCATTGTTACACTGTGATGTTCACTTCAGGGCTCTTGTGTAACTATTGTTACTTTAATGATGTTCACTGCTCCCGTGTGACTATTGTTACCTTGTGATGCTCAGTTCAGGGCTCCATGATGATTACTCTGACCCTTTGATGCTCTCTTCAGGGCTCCAGGATGATTAGTTTGATCAGGGCCATGTGTGACTATTGTTACTCTGTGATGCTCTCTTCAGGTCTCCAGGATGATTAGTTTGACCCTATGATGCTTCTAGGGCTCCAGGGCGCCCCTTGCTCTCGCCTTTCCTCCATCACACAATTTGTTTATAGTATTTAATAATTTTCGGTTCACAAATAAGCGGCACTTGGAAGATTTACCTTATAACGACGTTTCGGTCTATCCAGGACCATTCTCAGGTCAATTGTGATTTGACAGTAGTCCAGAACAGACTGAAATGTCGTCACAAGTTTCCTCTCCGAAGCACTGGTTACTTGTGAATTGTTCCAACCGCGGCATTATGGGTTACTGTGAATTGTTCCAACCACGGTATTGTGGGTTACTGGTGAATTGTTCCAGCCACTGTATTGAGTTAGTGGCGAATTATTCCATCCACGGTATTGTGGGTTGCTTGTTAATTGTTACAGCCACGGTATTGTGGGTTGTAAATTGTTGCAGTCACGGTATTGTTGATTACGGGTGAATTGTTGCAGCCACGGTATTGTGGGTTACGGGTAAATTGTTCCAGCCACGGTATTGTGGGTTACGGGTGAATTGTTCCAGCCAAGGTATTGTGGGTTGTTAATTGTTCCAGCCAAGGTATTGTGGGTTAATTGTTTCAGCCACGGTATTGTGGGTAACTTGTGAATTGTTCCTGCTACGGTATTGGGAGTTACTTGTTAATTATTCCAGTCACGGTATTGTGGCTTTTATTTTTTTGTAATTCCTGTGTTGTAGTACACAAATATTAGCCTTTTGTTGTGGTATACAAGTATTTGCGTTGTTTGTTGTGGTATACAAGTATTTGCGTTGTTTGTTGTGGTATACAAGTATTTGCGTAGTTTGTTGTGCTATACAAGTATTTGCGTAGTTTGTTGTGCTATACAAGTATTTGCGTTGTTTGTTGTGCTATACAAGTATTTGCGTGTTGTGCTATACAAGTATTTGCGTTGTTTGTTGTGGTATACAGTATTTGCGTGTTTGTGTGGTATACAAGTATTTGCGTTGTTTGTTGTGGTATACAAGTATTTGCGTTGTTTGTTGTGGTATACAAGTATTTGCGTAGTTTGTTGTGCTATACAAGTATTTGCGTTGTTTGTTGTGGTATACAAGTATTTGCGTAGTTTGTTGTGCTATACAAGTATTTGCGTTGTTTGTTGTGGTATACAAGTATTTGCGTTGTTTGTTGTGCTATACAAGTATTTGCGTTGTTGTGCTATACAGGTATTAGCCTTTTGCTATACAAGTATTAGCTTTGTTGTGCTATACATTAGCTTTGCTGTATACGAATATTAGCTTTGTTGTGATGTACCATTATGAGCTCTGTATTCCAAATTTCATCAAACGATGTACGTATATATAGATGTATGTTGAGTGTTTCAACAGTGTGGTTGATGAGGCCGTCACCGGAGTTTACCCTCGCACAGGGTTGTGTAGAGCGCTGGAGAGTGGTGACAGGTGTGAGCTGCTAACCTCTTCTCACAGTCTTGATAATTATACCACTGACTTTGGTTGGCTTCCCCACTAACCGTTAAGTAGTTCAGCGTCCGCAAGTGACTCTTCTTGTGGCCTATTTGTCATTATTATATTACTATTTATTATATTAATATTATTATTAGTAGTAATAGCAGTAGTAGTAGTAGTAATTAGTAGTAGAGAACATGACGTTTAATGGTGATAAGTTTCAGCTGCTTAGGTATGGAAAGAATGAAGAACTCCAAAGGAACACTATATACAAAACTCAAGAGGGTCACCAAATAGAACGAAAGGAACACGTAAAGGACTTGGAAATAATTATGTCTGCTGATCTTTCTTTTAAAAAACATAACAAGACAAAGATCACAACAGCCAGGAAGATGACGGGGTGGGTATTGAGAACTTTCAAAACAAGGGAAATAATGCCGATGTGACACTTCAAATCGCTAGTGCTCCCTCACTTAGAATACTGCTCAGTGTTGACGGTCCCGTTCAGGGCAGGAGAAATAGCAGAGCTGGAACAAATACAGAGATCGTTTACGGCTCACATTGAGCCAGTGAAACATCTAAATTATTGGGAACGCCTTCAAGTCTTGAACATGTACTCATTGGAGCGGAGGAGAGAGATACATGATAATATATACCTGGAAAGTACTCGAGGGCCTGGTCCCAAATCTGCACACTGCCATAACAACATACTGGAGTGAGAGATATGGGAGAAAGTGTAAAATAAACCCAGTGAGGATCAGAGGTGCGGTGGGGACAATACGGGAGCACTGTATTAACATCCGGGGTCCCAGACTATTCAACATCTTACCAGAAGATATCCGAAACAGCTGGAACCAGTGTAGAAGCCTTCAAGAGGAAACTGGACAAGTATCTTCACCAGGTGCCAGATCAACCAGGCTGTGATGGATATGTGGGGCAGCGGGCCTCCAGCAGCAACAGCCTGGTTGACCAGGCAAGCACCAGACGAGCCTGGCCCATGGCCGGGCTCAGAGAGTAGAGAAACTCTCGAAAGTTCAAAGGTATATTCATGGGGAAAGCGCTAAGCTCTGAAGCGTCATATAGCGCCTGGGAAATGAGAAGTCATCAAGTTTGATTCGAGGAATGTGAGGGCACGTTTAGTTCCTTGGATTAAAATCCCTCCAGCATCTGGGCACCTCCCCTTCCCTGAAAAGTATGAGTTCATTGCTCTACCGACTAGGCAAGACTATATTCAAATATTCTATGGTATAGTCTGCATAGCTGTGACCTGGTCTGTGTAATATGACTTGGTTTTTGTAACTGTGACCTTGATGTTAGGCCGCTGTTTTGGTTCGAAGTTCTTCCTACAGAATTTGATATATTCACGATATGGTCTTAATTCTCCTTTTATCTTCCAGCGTATTTATATGTGCAGACACATTTTGCTTGGTTCCAGCTTGTTGCGTTTCTAAAAGATTTTGTCAGTGTTGTGTTTTTATGTTCATCCCGGCTTGTATCATTGCTCTTATTGGTGTCGCAGAAATATGTTCGTGAATAGTCGAGCAGCATAATTAGGGTGGTAGATGGTCCCCAAGAGGGAGTATGTTGCTCCTCAGTGTGTTGTCAGTGGTTATGTTTGTTGACGGTCTCCAAGAGTAATTGCACTTGCTGCACGGCCGCACACAGGAAATAGCTATACTTGTTAGCCCCCAGAGGGTAGTAATACTTGTTAGTGCAACGTAGAGTGCTTATACTTGTTGCAGGGCCCCGGTGTTGCCGTTTATCAGTATCACGAAGGCTGAGTGCTTATACTTGTTACAGGGCCCCTTTGTTGTTGTCTGCCAGGTCTCACAAAGGCTGAGTGCCTATACTTGTTGCAGGGCCTCGGTGTTGTTGCCTCCCTGATCTCACAAAGGCTGAGTGCCTATACTTGTTGGAGGGCCACGGTGTTGTCTGCCTGGTTTCACAAAGGCTGAGTGCCAATACTTGTTGGAGGGCCCCGGTGTTGTCTGCCTGGTCTCACAAAGGCTGAGTACCTATACTTGTTGCAGGGACCCGGTGTTGTCTGCCTGGTCTCATAAAGGCTGAGTGCCTGTACTTGTTGTAGGGCCCCGGTGTTGTCTGCCTGGTCTCATAAAGGCTGAGTGTCTGTACTTGTTGTAGGGCCCTGGTGTTGTTGTCTGCTTGGTCTCACAAAGGCTGAGTGCCTGTACTTGTTACAGGGCCGTGTTAGTCTTCTGGTCTCCAAGTTGAGTGCCTGTACTTGTTATGTTGTCTGCCTGGTCTCACAAAGACTGAGTGCTTATACTTGTGGCAGGGCCCTATTGTTGTTGTTTGCCTGGTCTCACGTGTTTGTCATAGGCGTTGTTTACAGATGTGCAATTTTGCATCATAACTCAGCAACCTGTCTTAAAATTTATTAATATATCAAAATGAATTTAACATTTAATATTTGTTCGGCGTATTGTGCAAGACGATGCTTGCTGAATAAAACAAGTCAACTAGATTGCCTTAAAAATATTTTTTTTGTTTATGAACAACAACTATTACTTTTTGTCAAACTAGTTTTGAGCTGTACATCACTTTTTTCCATGGAGTGTCGAAAGTGTTTCATTGTTGATGTTGATGGCAAATTCATGAGTGATAGCGTAGTTGTTGGTGGGAGAATGGATGTTGCTGCTCCCGGCACATCTTTCAGCCATATCTTTAAAATCCTTTAGCACCAACGTCTTCCTCTTAACCTCATAGTCTCCCTCTTAACTCCATTGTTACCTTGGACCTCATTATCTTCCCCTAACTCTACCCTTACTTTTCCCTTAAACTTGTTCTTAGGTGTTGCTGCCGGGCAGAAGTAATCTCCACATCAAATGATAATGTGAAAGAGACCTTCCCAGGCCTTATTATGAAACAGCTTTAAGTCGTGGACCCTCTGATGCTCTTTACTATTCCTCTTTCTTTTTCTTAGTTGGAGTGAAAAGTTTAAGTGGAGGAGGAGAGCGGATGTTTAATCAGCGAGCCAGTCATCATGTGACAAAGCAACCCATCATCGCACAACCAGTGACACTTGAGCAGATTTGAACGTTTCCTGGTTACACTCGGCCACCTCGTTGTCAGACGTAACGATACCGGTTTTTTCAATTTCCTTATTTGTGGTTAGATATGGGTAAGTTTGTGTAAGCTAGCCTAACCCAAAGCAGCCTAAATAAACGTAACCTATCCTAATTTTAAATAAAAATTATATGTTACAAGAGGCGCTAAGTATACTGATATAACAGCCATCCCGAGGCTTAGGTAACACCTGTTTCAAGCTGCTGCGTGAGATGCTGAATTAGACACATGTGCAACATCTGGGTAGCTTTACCTTATAGACGTTTCGCCATCCAGTGGTTTTATCAATACAAGGACATAATGTGAAGACTGTAAAACTATATACGGAAGACAGTGGAAGACGGGGTAATCAGTCCCTCAACCTAGGAGTAAGTGATGAGCACTGTAGTATTGAAGAATCTGAAGCACAAGCAAGGTTCGTCAGCAAAACAGGACAAGTGTTTCCTGAAGCGGGTTTTAGTCTTATAATGACCCGCCATTGGAACTTTTGGTCATCTGACCGAGGCCTTCCGTTGGCTTACCGCTCCACCCATTTAAAAATTATGATCATAGTTATAACCATTTACTTTTAGCACAAGCCAAAGGATTGGCGCTTTTATACTGGCATCAGATGAGGTGCTGCAGACGAAGGCATTACCGCTGGTATGCGGGATTTCCCAGTGAAAGTAGGTCATACCCAAGAGTTAGGCCAGGAGTTAGCAAGTAGGTTGTGGAGATGTCACAAGATGTACAAGAAAGATAGAGAGAGGCAAAGAAAGAAGGAGAGAGATACATAATAATATTATATATATGAAAGATTACTGAATAGCCCCAAATCTGCACACTACTGCTATAAGAACATGCTGGAGTGAGAAATACGGAAGTGTAAAATAGACCCAGTGAAAAGCAGGGGCACCACGGGCACAGTAAGAGAACACTGCCAACATTAGTGGTCCAAGCCTATTGAGACTAATAACAGAAATGTCAGAAAATTACCGGGACAAGTGGAAACTTTTTCAACAGGAAAGTGCCAGATCAACTAGGCTACCATGGATATAAAGAATTAAGACATGTTCCTCACGTGTCTAATTCTTCATCTTGTCGGTATTGTATACTATTTATATACTACCCTGGATATGTTGGCCAGGTTCACCAAGTTCTCAAGAAAAAAAAACGTGGTCCCAGGCGAGGGGAGAAAAACTCGAAATCTGTAACCGGCATATCACAGGTACATAATCTGTTACCTGTAGATATCAGAAATCTTGTCAGAACGAAGGTAGAAATTTTCGAAAGGTAAGAACACAAGAAAGGAGGAGCACTGAGGTAGGCCTGCTGGTCCATACTAGTCAAGTTCAACTCACCTACTCATGTAGTACTTATTAATTAAGACACCTGTACAAAAGGTTAGGTGTCTTATCAACTTGCCGGTATTATATACCATTATCATATTCACTTATGTACTTGTCTAACCTAATTATAAATTTAGCCAGGGTTTTCGTTTCAATGAGGCTACTCGGGAGTTTGTTCCACTCAACCACAACTCTTGCTATTAACTGGACCACTATCTCCTGCAAGTGCCTGATCAGGGGTTTATGATGGCGATGTGGACCTGCAAGCCATTAGCACCAACAAGCTGGTTGGCTAAGAGGTCAAGAAGAAAGCCTAACCTCAGGGTGGGTTGCAATGTTAACAATAACACTGGCAACCGGTCACGGGAATATCCCAGCCCAGAGTGACATATCTCACTAACTGATGTATAAAGCCCATCCTGTGTGATGGACTATCAGGGAAACACGGCTACTAGCTTCTACTGTCAGTGTAGTGTAGCCACACTTCATCTACCTCTACTCCTGTCAGTACCTTAACCAATGTAGTGTAGCCACACACTTCATCTACCTCTACTCCTACTATGTCAGTACCTTAACCAGTGTAGTGTAGCCACACTTCGTCTACCTCTACTCCTGCTATGTCAGTACCTTAACCAGTGTAGTGTAGCCACACTTCATCTACCTCTACTCCTACTCATGTCAGTACCTTAACCAGTGTAGTGTAGCCACACACTTCATCTACCTCTACTCCAACTGTCGATACCTTCACCAGTAGTGTAGCTACATACTTCATCTACCTATTTTTTTTAACAAATCGTAGATTGGGTGAAGGTCTAGTGTTTATCACCTCCCGTGACTACCATTGACAAAAATAGAGTTGATGTTATGCATTCTCTTCTTGCACTTACTTTAATGGTGAGGAAGTGTTGGTGTAGGTGGTGCTATTTAAGTGGGTGCTTGACGTGACTCAGGCGGGTGTTGGAGTAACAACAGTCTGACTGATCAGTTTGTCAACAGGGGAAGCCTTACCAGGGACTCTGCGACGGGGGTGCTGATTCTTTGACATTTCTATTGTGATGTTTAGTTTAAAATATCCTTCATACAAAGTTAGGCTAGCCGCTGGCACAATTACCTTTGATTCTACAGTATGACTTTATATAATTATTAGATTTAAACTCTAATTTGCATTTTGTCTGAATGCCATTTTAATGTTAACACTATAGTGTCTTATTGTCATATTTATTTGCAACGCAAGGAGCAAGGAGCGGTGGAGGTTTGATCCTCCGTCCGCTAATCATCAGACAGATGCGCTACGCTCGCAGCCAGCCAGGCTAAGGGGTGAATCTTTGGTAATCCGGTAAAAACACTTTGCAATTAGGTTAGTGGTGGGAGTCAGATCAGTGGAGGCTGTTACACCTGGAAGTGACGACTGACTCTGTGGGAGTCAGATCAGTGGAGGCTGTTACACCTGGAAGTGACGACTGACTCTTGCCTTCATCATTCCAACTGGAGAGGCCAAGTGATATGCTGAGGTTATATCACTTATTGGTTTGTATTAATAGTGCTTTTCCAGAATACAATATTTATTTTAAATGTATAGTAAAACACACACACACACACATATACACACACACACACACACATATACACACACACACACACACATATACACACACACACAGTAGCGGCCAGTGAAGAGGCGGGGCCAGGAGCTTTGACTCGACCCCTGCAACCACAACTAGGTGAGTACACACATCAATCAGATAACTGCTGCAGCATACGGGCGGCTGGCAAACCTAAGAATAGCGTTCCAATACCTCACTAAGGAATCATTCAAGACTCTGTACACCATATACGTCAGGCCCATACTGGAGTATGCAGCACCAGTTTGGAACCCACACCTGGTCAAGCACGTCAAGAAATTAGAGAAAGTGCAGAGGTTTGCAACACGACTAGTCCCAGAGCTAAGGGGATTGTCCTACGAAGAAAGGTTAAGGGAAATCGGCCTGACGACACTAGAGGACAGGAGGGTTAGGGGAGACATGATAATGACATATAAAATACTGCGAGGCATAGATAAGGTGGACAGAGACAAGATGTTCCAGAGAGGGGACACAGAAACAAGGGGTCACAATTGGAAGTTGAAGACTCCTATGAGTCAAAGGGATGTTAGGAAGTATTTCTTCAGTCATAGAGTTGTCAGGAAGTGGAATAGCCTAGAAAGCGACGTAGTGGAGGCAGGAACTATATATAGTTTTAAGACTATGTTTGATAAAGCTCATGGAGCAGGGAGAGAGAGGACCTAGTAGCAATCAATGAAGAGGCGGGGCCAGGAGCTATGACTCGACCCCTGCAACCACAAATAGGTGAGTACACACACACACACACACACACATACACGCCCCGATGGCATGGTGGCTAGCGCTCTTGCTTCACGCACGGAGGGCCCGGGTTCAATTCCCGGCGGGGCCGAAACATTTCGAAGTGTTTCCTTACACACAGACATACACACACACACACACACATATATAAAACAGGCCTAGTGTCTAATCGACATGTGCCTAGGACAAAATGGTAACTAATTAACTAACACTCTCTCTATCTCTCTCTATTTCTCTCTATCTCTCTATCTCTCTATCTCTATCTCTATCTCTATCTCTATCTCTCTTCTCTCTCTCTCTCTCTCTCTCTTCTATCTCTCTCTCTCTCTCTCTCTCTCTCTCTCTCTCTCTCTCTCTCTCTCCTCTCTCTGTAACTAGATGGTAATTACGTCTTTCCTGAATCAGCATATAAATGGAGCGACAGAATTGAGAAGCAACACACCATCAATGTTAGACCGAGTATCTACTAGAACAAAGCAAAAAGTTTCAACATCTAAATTTACTTGTAAATAGTGATGTTCTACGGGAAACAGCACACACGTAATGCTATTAAATATGATTTGAGGTGAAAAAGAAACACTTAAAAACAGGAACGACTAGAATATAAGATAATGGAATGATTGATAACAGTTTTTTGAGATGCTAAGTGGAATTAAATATTACACAGCATAGACATAAATAATTTGTTCAAAGATTTCCGTAACACATATGAAAATGGCATTAAACAGTTCATTTTAGAAAGGAATATAAGATGAAATAATCAAGAATGGTATAATGGATGGTAAAGTTAGCAAAAAAAACTAAGTGTGTGTGTGTGTACTCACCTATTTATACTCACCTAGTTGTAGTTGCAGGGGTCGATTCATAGCTCCTGGCCCCGCCTCTTCACTGGTGGCTACTGGGTCACTCTTCCCGCTCCATGAGCTTTATCATACCTCAGGTAGGATAGCACCATGAGTTTTAAAAGAATGTACACAATTATGCTATCTACCTTTATATATATTTTTTAAGAGTTCACTACAAGAAGGTAAATTGGCAGACAAATGTAAAACGACATTCATTATGTCAGTATTTAAAAAAAGTGTCAGGAAAAATGCTTTGAAATGTAAGCTTGTTTGTTTTATTGGCAAGTGTTGTTAAAATATTGGAAAAAGCCATTGGAAAAAAGTGCATTAAATACTTAGAGCACAAAACCTACTAACTGGTAAAAACAATTGGTTTTCGGTGTGCATATTTATGTACTGTGTATCAGATTTATTAAATTTCTATGACTGAGTCAGAAATTGTTGAAGAAAGAAATAGATGGGCAAGTTATAGTTGTCTATAATTTAATAAAGTTTTTTGATAAGATGGGAAACTTGTTTTCCCCAGAATTGAACAACTTGTTTATGGAGTTATTTGAAACTTAGATCTTAAAAGACATTTTACCACAAGCGAAACAGATAAGGTAATTACATATTATCTCTCTGAAATGCAATGAAGATATTTCTTTTCTGCTTAGATTCAACAGTTTAGTTCCATTCAAATTAATATGGAAAATTACATTTCTTTTTGAATACCCCTATATATAGAAGAGGTCGAACCTTTAAAGTCACTATATATAGGACGCCTACCAATGTGTGCTCATATATTCAGCATTATTTTGGTCATGCAAAGCATGTAAAGGAAGTAGTTGCATTTGAATGTTCTTACGTGGTGTGTGTGTATGCAAGCCACAGTTTTATGATGCTGAGTTAAAAGTAGACAGAGGAATGTAAGGGAAGCAAAGAAAACCTTACAATATGGAAACCGAGGTGGCAAGTGAGAGATAATGGATACGAATCTATGAAAAAATGTGTTAATTGGAGTAAGATTGAAAGAGAATGGATAAAGAAAAGTAAATACAAAATGAGAGAAAAGGAAGTTTTCAGACTTGAGTAAGTCTTCAGTATCCACGTAGTTGGATCGAGAAGGTTTTAAAGCTAAGAGAACCTTTTATAGAACTTTAGAACTGTAGGTAAACTTGTGCTTATTCTACCAAGAAATGAAAACTTAATCTTACCTCACTCAACCTTTGCAACAATTTAATGTAAAGGTTATTTTTAAAATGTAAATACTGTCAAACATTAGTTAATTAAAACTGTTACCACGTAGGAAGTGTCTAGTTTGTACCTTGTAAAAAAAAATTGCTAATAAGTATGTAGATCAAAATGGAAAATCCTTGGCGTTGCGTTTAAAACAACATAAATGTTCTGTTAGATCGGGACAGGAATCTACTGCCTTGTTTTTTGCATGAAGGATATTAGTCGTAAAGTTAAATGACCTTGCCAGGGTATTAATCCTACGAAATTCATATATTGAAAGTAACATTCTTGAATCTTCTCTGATCCGTCATTATGTCCAATGTTGTTTTAAAATGTGAGCTATAAACCATCTTAAACATTTGCCTGGTAGAATCTAAATTAAGGCAATTTAAAAAGGTAATCAATTATTTCTTTGAGATTTTTGTTACAATGGTTCTTTCTACAGAATAATAAAAATGTAGATTAATTGGTGATAAGCTAAGTTTAAATGAGATCATTTGTTTAATTGTGCTACCTACCATATCAAAGTACCATTCTGATATAGAAAATGGTGAGTTGTCCGATTCACTGTCTTTTCCTTGTTGGTTTAGCACTTAGCTCTGATCCACTGCCTTTAATATTTTCCTCTCTTGCCTCCCCACGGGTTTAGCGCCCCCTATGAAAATAATAATAATCTTCTCTTGCCAAGGTTTCTTTATGACTTATGCAGTTAGATTTTTCAACTCTTGTTTGGGTTTATTTTTGGACTCCAGAAAGCAATGAAATATTCTCATATCAATACTAATGACTGTTTGTGGATTACGTATGGTTAGATCTAATGAATTAATACATGCAGATAGATATTTGTAGGTAAGTAGTCGTATTGTGGACAGATATTTGATAATCTTGTATATAATACACAGTGTGAAACCATTATGGGAAAAAGATGGATATAAATCTGTGTTGCATCGAAATAGTTATTTCTTGTGGTGTTTCTCTATAAACATAAGTATTTAAAGTTATTATAATAAACAGTCATTTAGTGAGCATAGAATTACGTGTTATGTTACTTTGAAAAAAAAAAGTAATGGGATCGTAATCCTCTGTGAGTTTCCATGTACAGTTTTTGTAGTCGAGTAAACCACAAATACTTAGGATAAAATTATTGAGTCAATAATTAATTTTTGGTTATAGAGATGTTATAAGCTTGCCTAGGGTAGGCATGAGAATATTAAAAGAATATAACCTGGGAATAACTAGTGTTTATTGTGAACTTTGACGTTAGTGTGGCCATGATAACACAATACCGCCACCTGCCCCTCCCTTTTTCCTCATAATGCCCGGATCTAGTGATTACAGCTAAAACCTTGCTGAACCATCCCTTTTGATTATTTTGGTCTGACGGTGATGATAGCGAGTCTGAGAAGCTCTGCTGACCAGTTTACAACTTCTGGAGGATATTTTGATATTCAGTTTTCATTAGACTGGTGTTTTGATTCTTAGTTCCTTTATTCCTTTTGTTAAAGACTTTTTCTCTTCTACTTGAAGCTCATAGGATTAAGTGTCGTTTATCGTCTATTATTTTTAAAGAAATACTGATGAACAAGTGACTCCAAAATCCCTTGATGAATTCCGAGAGTTTTTCTATTTCCTGAGCCCGGCCATAGGCCAGACTCGTCTGGTGCTAGCCAGGTCAACCAGGCTGTTGCTGATGGTGGCCCTCCAACCCACATTTCCATCACAGCCTGGTTGGTCTGGCACCTGGTGAAGATGCTTGTCCAGTTTCCTCTTGAAGTCTTGTGCACTTATCCCAGCAGTGTTGTGATGTCTTGTGTTAAGATGCTCTGGGACCCCGGACGTTGATACACTTACAAACTTTACTTGAATTAATTACTCCAACGTATTTGCCTAATAAAGGAAACCAAGTATATTGAGTTACTCTACAAATTATATAAACTGTCCCATTTAAATACATTCTCATGTGAATGATGCGGCTACAGCAACATCGCCTTGTGATGAATAACATTTTTATTTCATTGATGAGTAACCTTTTCAATTCATTCTCATGAATGTCTTTTATGCTAACATTTCCTTCCAAAATAAACACAGTCATCACCAGTGAATATTAATATTAAATAAACACAATCATCACCAGAGAATAACATTGCGGACTCATTATTATTATGGTTGATCAAATTCATCACCAGAAGGAATGTTATTACCAATATTAATAAAGATGTCACCAAAAAAAAAAACTCGAGCCAAAATAACGCAGACCTCACCAGAGTAATAATGTTAGGGCAAAAGCAATAAAGCGGTGAACAGGAGACAACAATAAAGAAAGTCCTGCCAGGCAGCTCAAGACGAGACTCACAAGACCACATGGTTATTGTCAGAGGCTGTGTGGTGAGTGTCAGTTGTGTTGTGAGTATCAGAGGTTGTGTGGTGAGTATTAGTTGTGTGGTGAGTCTCATAGGCTGTGTGGTGTCAGAGGTTGTGTGGTGAGTGTCAGAGGTTGTGTGGTGAGTGTCAGAGGCTGTGTGGTGAGTGTCAGAGGCTGTGTGGTGAGTGTCAGTGGTTGTGTGGTGAGTGTCAGAGGTTGTGTGGTGAGTGTCAGAGGCTGTGTGGTGAGTGTCAAAGGCTGTATGGTGAGTATCAGAGGCTGTGTGGTGAGTGTCTGAGGCTGTGTTGAGTGTCAGTGGTTGTGTGGTGAGTGTCAGAGGTGTGGTGAGTGTCAGAGGTTGTGTGGTGAGGTGTGGTGAGTGTCAGAGGTTGTGTGGTGAGTCTCTGGCTGTGTGGTGAGTGTCAGTGTCTGTGTAATGAGTGTCAGCGGCTGTGTAGTGAGTGTCAGAGGCTGTGTAATGAGTGTCAGAGGCTGTGTGGTGAGTGTCAGCTGTTGTGTGGTGAGTGTTAGAGGCTGTGGGGTGAATGTCAATGGCTGTGTGGTGAGTATCAATGTCTGTGTAGAGTCAGAGAATGTGTGGTGAGTGCCAGTGGCTGTGAGTGCCAGAGGCTGTGTGGTGAGTGTCACTGGTTGTTTTGAGTGCCAAAGTTGTGTGGTGAGTATCACTGGATGTGGTAAGTGCCAAAGCTGTTTGGTGAGTGCCAGTGTCTGTGGTGAGTGCCAATGGCTATGTGGTGTCTAAGGCTGTGTAGTGAGTGCCAGAGGCTGTGTGGTGAGTGTCAGAGGCTGTGTAGTGAGTGCCAGAGGCTTGTGGTGAGTGCCAGAGGCTGTGTGGTGAGTTCCAAGGCTGTGTAATGAGTGCCAGTGGCTGTGTGGTGAGTGCCAGTGGTGTAAAGAGTGCCAGTGGTTGTGTGGTGAGTGCCAGTGTTTGTGTAATGAGCGCCAGTGGTTGTGTAATGAGTGTCAGTTGTTGTGTGTGGGGAGTGCCAGGGGTTGTGTGGTGAATGCGAGTAGTTGTGTAATGAGTGCAAGTGGTTGTGTGGTGAGTGCCAGTGGTTGTGTGGTAAGTGTCAGCGTAGAACCAATGAAGTGCTTCAAAGTCCTTGAAATATGCTCTCTGGAGTGAGATACCTGATAATGTGCACATGGAAGATATTAGAGAGCCAGGTCCCAAATTTAAACAGTGTCATCAAAACGCACTAAAGCGAGAGGTATGAGAGGAAGTGTAAAATAAATTCAGTATAAAACAGGAGCGACATAGGCTCCGAGAGTAGTGAAACTCTCGAACTCTTCAAAGGTAGGCACAGTGAAAGAACGTTATGTTAACATCCTTGGCCCAAGACTATTCAGCGTGCTACCAGCAAATCTCAGAAATGCTGCTGGAACAAGTGTAGATGGAAGTCTTTAAAAGGAAACTGAATCTCTACCTCTGCCACGTGTCAAATCAGTCAGGCTGTGATAGCTGTTCGAGCTGGCTGGCTGCTAACAGCAACAGTCTGTTTGAACAGGCACTCACGGAATCTTGGTCAAAGTCCAAGCTGATTGGGTAGAAAAGTCCTCGAAATCGGTCACAGGTATATCAAAAGTAAACAGAAGCATATTAATGACCCGTCAAGTAAGACTGACGATACGGCTAGTGTAGAAGTTGACGTGTGTAAAACTAATGCCACAGACAGGTTCAGTAATGTTGTCTCACCTTCCAATTGGGCACTTGTGGTCTTTGTGGCTTGAAGAGTCCATTTGGGCACTTGTGATCTTTGTGGCTTGAAGAGTCCATTTGGGCACTTGTGGTCTTTATGGCTTGAAGAGTCCATTTGGGCACTTGTGGTCATTGTGGGTTGAAGAGTCCATTTGAGAACTTGTGGTCTTTATGGCTTGAAGAGTCCATTTGGGCACTTGTGGTCTTTGTGGCTTGAAGAGTCCATTTGGGCACTTGTGATCTTTGTGGCTTGAAGAGTCCATTTGGGCACTTGTGGTCTTTATGGCTTGAAGAGTCCATTTGGGCACTTGTGATCTTTGTGGGTTGAAGAGTCCATTTGAGCACTTGTGGTCTTTATGGCTTGAAGAGTCCATTTGGGCACTTGTGGTCTTTGTGGGTTGAAGAGTCCATTTGGGCACACGTGATCTTTGTGGGTTGAAGAATCCATTTGGGCACTTGTGATCTTTGTGGGTTGAAGAGTTCATTTGGGCACTTGTGGTCTTTGTGGGTTGAAGAGTCCATTCGGACACACGTGATCTTTGTGGGTTGAAGAGTCCATTTGGGCACTTGTGGTCTTTGTGGGTTGAAGAGTCCATTTGGACACACGTGATCTTTGTGGGTTGAAGAGTCCATTTGGGCACTTGTGATCTTTGTGGGTTGAAGAGTTCATTTGGGCACTTGTGGGTTGAAGAGTCTATTTATGCACTTGTGGGTTGAAGAGTTCATTTAGGCACTTGTGGGTTGAAGAGTCCATTTGGACACTTGTGGTCTTTGTGGGTTGAAGAGTCACGTTGATGTGTTAACGCTGCCATATATGGTCTCCATAACATACAAAGTCAATTAATGATGTGTACAACACCAGCCACACACTTAGTAATGTAACTCAGTGATTAGATTATTTGTCCGCTCTCGGAGCATCCCTACGTTTCTGTTCTCGTTATTTCTGGTTCGTCAGGGATAACTCGCCAAGGTTACTATTACTCTTAGTTTTTCGTTACATACTAGCTATCGCTCTAGTGGTCTCCGGGCGTCATACGATGTCCCGTAACTCGGTTGGTAGCGCACTCAACTTACGCATTGAGGTCCGTGGTTCGATCCCCGGTACGGGTAGAAATATTGGACGCGTTTCCTTAAGAAACCTGCTGTCCCTCTTCACCTAACAGTAAAATAGGTACCTGGGTGTTAGTCGACTGGTGTGGTCGCAACCTGGGGACAAAATTAACCTAGTTTACCCGAAATGTTCTGCATAACAAGGGACTTTCTATATAGTATGTCATTGATGTTAGCTGTCTGTATAGGTTGTATCATGTACTTGTAGAAATAGATTATTATTATTATTGAGAGAGAGAGAGAGAGAGAGAGAGAGAGAGAGAGAGAGAGAGAGAGAGAGAGAGAGAGAGAGGGAAGGAGGGAATGTAGTGTTCGTCTCGCTGCCTCCATCCCCACTCCCTGCCTCCTTTCCTCCCTCCTTAATTTACTCCTCTCATTAGTTCCCTTCTTATCCTATCCTTTCGTCTCTATCTCCTTCCCTTTTTATTCTCCCATCCCATTTCCTTTCTAATGTTTCCATCCCCTCCTTTCATCGCCTTTTCCTTCCTACCTCAACTCTGCTGGCCCGCGTGCTTGTATGTGTTGGCGCGCACTTTCCCGCTCATTAACCAGGCTGGTTCCAGTCTGGATGATAACAAGGGTGGAGTGAGTGTTGTGGTGTGTGCGTCACGGTAATTAAAGTGGAGTAGTTATACCATGGACCAAGTGTTGTAATAACCATTACTGTTACACCAGTACAAGCACTCAGTGGTGACCTGGTGTTGTAATGATGCAACACTAGTACAAGCACTCAGTGGTGACCTGGTGTTGTAATGATGCAACACTAGTACAAGCACTTAGTGGTGATCTGGTGTTGTAATGATGCAACACTAGTACAAGCACTCAGTGGTGACCTGGTGTTGTAATGATGCAACACTAGTACAAGCACTTAGTGGTGATCTGGTGTTGTAATGATGCAACACTAGTACAAGCACTCAGTGGTGATCTGGTGTTGTAATGATGCAACACTAGTACAAGCACTCAGTGGTGATCTGGTGTTGTAATGATGCAACACCTGTACAAGCACTCAGTGGTGACCTGGTGTTGTAATGATGCAACACTAGTACAAGCACTCAGTGGTGACCTGGTGTTGTAATGATGCAACACTAGTACAAGCACTCAGTGGTGATCTGGTGTTGTAATGATGCAACACTAGTACAAGCACTCAGTGGTGACCTGGTGTTGTAATGATGCAACACTAGTACAAGCACTCAGTGGTGACCTGGTGTTGTAATGATGCAACACTAGTACAAGCACTCAGTGGTGACCTGGTGTTGTAATGATGCAACACTAGTACAAGCACTCAGTGGTGATCTGGTGTTGTAATGATGCAACACTAGTACAAGCACTCAGTGGTGACCTGGTGTTGTAATGATGCAACACTAGTACAAGCACTCAGTGGTGACCTGGTGTTGTAATGATGCAACACTAGTACAAGCACTCAGTGGTGACCTGGTGTTGTAATGATGCAACACTAGTACAAGCACTCAGTGGTGACCTGGTGTTGTAATGATGCAACACTAGTACAAGCACTTAGTGGTGACCTGGTGTTGTAATGATGCAACACTAGTACAAGCACTCAGTGGTGACCTGGTGTTGTAATGATGCAACACTAGTACAAGCACTCAGTGGTGACCTGGTGTTGTAATGATGCAACACTAGTACAAGCACTCAGTGGTGACCTGGTGTTGTAATGATGCAACACTAGTACAATAGGTTTTCAGAAAATCCTTGAAAATGCCTTGAATCGTTAAAAAATCCAATATAATAACGTTTTAGAGCATTTTTGAATATTTAAAAATTAATTACACATTTTTTAAAAATCCCGTTAAAATTCTATAAAAATCAACATTTTTATGGCCTGGTGTTGTAATGATGCAACAATAGTACAAGCACTCAGTGGTGACCTGGTGTTGTAATAGTGTAGCACACTTCTATTTTACCAGAAGTGTGCGAACATCACAATTCAAGTGACCCTATGACCCACGTCCCCATCCATCCTTCAGAGTGCAGGAACTGTATTTTTCACATCAGAACCACAACATTCTCATCTATCCTTCTGAGTGCAGGCAGGCACTGTATTTCCTACCTCCAGAACTAAAGCATACTCAGCCATCCCTCAGAGTGCAGCCATTGTACTTGGCACCTTCAGAACTGCAATACCTCCATCCATCCTTTAATACAGGCACTGCTGCAAATCAAATATAAAGTGAAAATGTTCACATATATGAAAAGTGTGGAAGTCTAAAAGACTAAGGTACACGCACTGCGCTGCGTCTAATCATGCTTCTCGCCAATAATTTGTACCATGATTCTCTTGTGGCTTTTATGTGATATTTACAGGGAATTACACACACATACACACACAGAGTGTGAGAGTTTACGTGATGTTTATCTTGCGTGAGGTAGGCGTTTATGCTCGTTAAACTGGCGTATATTTAGGACTACTCTCCAAATTGGTATAATTATTGTGTTTACGTATTGAGCCTAAAATGGCGGCAGAGAAATTTCTGAGCGAAGTGGACCCCTGGAAGTATGGATCCCTTGCACCCAGCTGCACCCAACAGCGCCCAGCTGGACACAACAGCACCCAGCTGGACCCAACAGCATCCAGCTGGACCTAGCAGCATCCAGCTGGACCTAGCAGCACCCAGCTGGACCCAGCAGCACCCACCTGGACCCAGCAACACCCAGCCGTACCCAGCAGCACCCAGCTGGACCCAGCAGCAACCAGCTAGACCCAGCAGAACCCAGCTGGACCCAGCAACACCCAGCCGTACCCAGCAGCACCCAACAACCAGTCCAGCACGTTATAACACAGTACAGAACAAGAGCTGGGTTCAAAATAATTTGACGCGAGGGGTGAGTTTGAGCAGTGGCACTCGTGAGTTTGAGCAGTGGCACTCAACCTTCGAGTGCGCATACTACCGTGAAGTCAGCACATTACATCGTAAATAATTACCTCTCATATATCAGTGACCACTTTTCTCAGTTTTTCTACCCTTCCAGCTCGGCCTGGAGCCAAGTTTCTCTCTTGATTTCCTTTTCATCCAGGCTATTGCTGTTAGCTGCCGTCTGGCCCACATAGTCATCACAGCCTTGACGGATCTGGCTGAGTAGTGAAAGTACTGTGTACTTTGATACAGTGTGTGGTGCAGGTTCGAATCCTGCTGTGTACTGAGAGATGTTCGTTTATATATATATATATATATATATATATATATATATATATATATATATATATATATATATATATTATATATATATATATATATATATATATATTTATATATATATATATATATATGTCGTGCCGAATAGGTAAAACTTGTTATTTTGGCTTAAATAGCAACGTTCTTCTTGTCGAATAAGGCAAGCGAAAATTTGTGTATGCAATAATTTCGCAAAAATCATTCTGAACTTAACGAACAAAAATATATTTCATTGTGTTTGTTTATTATTAAATTATTGTAAACTTATCTAAAATATATTTAGCTGGATTAGGCTAAATTAAATTGAGCTTGTTATAATAAGGTTAGGAAAGTTTTCTAATTTTTTTTATACAAAATTATTAATTTTTACATGAACATAAATTAAAAAAAATATTTCTTTAAACGTATAAGAGAAAATTTTAGAAAGGACTTAATTTTAAACGAGTTCTTGCTAATTGACCAGTTTTACCTATTCGGCACGACATTTTATATATATAATGTATCAATTATATATAAATGTATCAATTCAAGGATTATATGGTGTAAAATAAGGGTTGGATGTGAAAAGTGGGTTATAGTAAGTGTTTATGCACCTGGAGAAGAGAGAAGTGTAGAGGAGAGAGAGAGATTCTGGGAAATGTTGAGTGAGTGTGTGGGAGTTTTGAACCAAGTGAGAGAGTACTTGTGGTTGGGGATCTCAATGCTAAAGTGGGTAAAAATGTTGTGGAGGGAGTAGTAGGTAAATTTGGGGTGTCAGGGGTAAATGAGAATGGGGAGCCTTTAATTGAGCTATGTGGTCTGGTAATAAGTAATACATATTTTATGAAAAAAGATAAATAAGTATACAAGGTATGATACATAGCACGTAAGGAAAGTAGTTTGTTAGATTATGTATTGGTGGATAAAAGGTTGATGGGTAGGCTTCAGGATGTACATGTTTATATCGGATCATTATTTAGTTGTAGCTACAGTTAGAGTAAGAAGTAGATGGGACATAAGGAAAATGGCAACAGCAAGTAAGAGAGAGGTGAAAGTGTATAAACTAAGGGAAGAGAAAGTTAGGGTGAGATATATGCAACTTTTGGCAGAAAGGTGGGTAAATGCAAGTATGAATAGGGGGGGTGGCTTGAAGAGGGTTGGGATTGTTTTAAAAATGCAGTATTAGAATGTGAGGCAGAAGTTTTTGGCTATAGGAGGGTGGGTGTAGGAGGAAAGAGGAGTGATTGGTGGAGTGATGAAGTAAAGGGTGTGATAAAAGAGAAAAAGGTAGCTTATGAGAGGTGTTTACAAAACAGAAGTGTTGTAAGAAGAGCAGAGTATATGGAAAGTAAAAGAAAGGTGAAGAGAGTGGTGAGAAAGTGCAAATGCAGAGCAGATGAAAGAGTGGGAGAGGCACTGTCATGAAATTTTGTGGAAAATAAGAAAAAGTTTTGGAGTGAGATAAACAAGTTAAGAGGCCTAGGGAACGAATGGATTTGTCAGTTAAAAACAGAGTAGGGGAGTTAGTAGCTGGGGAGCTGGAGGTATTGGGTAGATGGCAGGAATATTTTGAGGAACTTTTAAATGTCGATGAAGAAAGGGAGGCGGTAATTTCATGCACTGGTCAGGGAGGTATAACATCTTTTAGGAGTGAGGAAGAGCAGGATGTGAGTGTGGGGGAGGTGCGTGAGGCATTACATAAAATGAAAGGGAGTAAAGCAGCAGGAACTGACGGGATAATGACAGAAATGTTAAAAACAGGGGGAGATATTGTGTTGGAGTGGTTGGTATTTTTTTTAATAAATGTATAAAAGAGGGGAAGGTACCTAAGGATTGGCAGAGAGCATGTATAGTTCCTTTATATAAAGGGAAGGGGACAAAAGAGATTGTAAAAATTATATGGGAATAAGTTTACTGAGTATACCAGGTAAAGTGTACGGTAGGGTTATTATTGAAAGAATTAGAGGTAAGACGGAGAGTAGGAATGCAGATGAGCAAGGAGGTTTTAGAGTGGGTAGGGGATGTGTAGATCAAGTGTTTACATTGAAGCATATATGTGAACAGTATTTAGGTAAAGGTAAGGAAGTTTTCACTGCATTTATGGATTTAGAAAAAGCATGTGATAGAGTGGATAGGGGAGCAATGTGGCAGATGTTGCAAGTGTATGGAATAGGTAGTAAGTTACTGAATGCGGTAAAGAGTTTTTATGAGGATAGTGAAGCTCAGGTTAGGGTGTGTAGAGAGAGGGAGATTACTTCCCGGTAAAAGTAGGTCTTAGACAGGGATGTGTGATGTCACCATTGTTGTTTAATATATTTATAGATGGGGTGGTAAAAGGAGTAAATGCTAGGGTGTTGGGGAGAGGAGTGGGATTAAATTATGGGGAATCAAGTACAAAATGGGAGTTGGCACAGTTACTTTTTGCTGATGATACTGTGCTTATAGGAGATTCTAAAGAAAAGTTGCAGAGGTTAGTGGACGAGTTTGGGAGGGTGTGTAAAGGTAGAAAGTTGAAAGTGAACAAAGATAAGAGTAAGATGACGAGGGTATCAAACGATTTAGATAAAGAAAAATTGGATATCACATTGGAGAAAGGGAGTATGGAAGAAGTGAATGTTTTCAGATATTTGGGAGTTGACTTGTCAGCGGATGGGTTTATGAAGGATGAGGTTAACCATAGAATTGATGAAGGAAAAAAGGTGAGTGGTGCGTTGAGGTATCTGGAGACAAAAAACGTTATCTATGGAGGCAAAGAAGGGAATGTATGAAAGTATAGTGGCACCAACACTCTTATATGGGTGTGAAGCTTGGGTTGTAAATGCTGCATCTAGGAGGAGGCTGGAAGCAGTGGAGATGTCCTGTCTAAGGGCAATGTGTGGTGTAAATATTATGCAGAGAATTCGAAGTGTGGAAATTAGGAGGAGGTGTGGAGTTACTAAAAGTATTAGTCAGAAGGCTGAAGAGGGGTTGTTGAGGTGGTTTGGTCATTTAGAGAGAATGGATCAAAGTAGAATGACTTGGAGAGCATATAAATCTGTAGGGGAAGGAAGGAGGGGTAGGGGTCGTCCTCGAAAAGGTTGGAGTGAGGGGGTAAAGGAGGTTTTGTGGGCAAGGGGCTTGGACTTCCAGCAAGCGTGTGTGAGCGTGTTAGGAGTGAATGGAGACGAATGGTTTTTGGGACCTGACGAGCTGTTTGAGTGTGAGTAGGGTAATATTTAGTGAAGGGATTCAGGGAAACCGGTTATTGATTTAGCCGGACTTGAGTCCTGGAAATGGGAAGTACAATGCCTGCACTTTAAAGGAGGGGTCTGGGATAGTGACAGTTTGGAGGGACTAATCTAAACTGTAGTATCTGAGCGCCTCTGCAAAGACAGTGATTATGTATGAGTGAGGTGAAAGTGTTGAATGATGATGAAAGTATTTTCTTTTGGGGATTTTCTTTCTTGGAGACGGCCGACTTATTGAATATATATATATATATATATATATATATATATATATATATATATATATATATATATATGCAAAAAGATCACAGTAAACAGGTGATATCAAAATATGAAGACAACCACTATGAAAAAATAGAGGAATTCCAAGCGCTTTCGTGACTACTCACTTTACTTTTATAGTTCCTCTTATAGTTCCTTGATAATGTGAGTAGTCACGAAAACGCTTGGAATTCCACTATTTTTTCATAGTGGTTGTCTTGCATGCATATACGTATATATATATATATATATATATATATATATATATATATATATATATATATATATATATATATATATATATATATATATATATATATATATATATATAAGAAAGGTAGCAGTCAGCAGGATTCGAACCCTCGTGTGGAAAGTGGCATAGCTCCTCAAGTGATGTCTTAGACCACCAAGCTACAGATGCCTCAAAAAGCTAGGTAGTCTGGTTACAGACCATTTTTCTCTCTAGCCCCGGGTACACCACACCAGTGAGCCTCAGGCATGGTTACCAGCTATTTCATTCTCCTCCTGTATGTTCTGACCACACGAGCGATTTTATATTAATACACCACTCAGAAACAATCAGAGGTATATACTGAAAAGGATCGTGGTCAGCAGGGTTCGAACCCACGTGTGGAGAGGGGCATAGCTCCCCTAGTATACCTTAAACCACTAAGCTTTGTATATACTCCAGGAGGTCTGGTCTGGGAATGGGTCGCTGGGGCGTTGACTCCCGGAAACGTCCTTCAGGTGTCCTTGTGGGTTCAATTCCATTTCCGGACCCTCTTAAGGTGTTGATCTACAGTTGGGAATTTGAGAGTGAGAAGCTACAAGTACTGAACTTCTTAAGTGTGTTGAGTTGAAGCTAAGTATTCACTGGAGACTTAGTAGTAACTGGGGACATTACAATGGAAACTCAGTGGTCACTGGGGACATTGTAGTTACTGGTGACTTAGTGGCCTGTGACTCACTAGTCACTGATGGACCACCACTACCGCCCACGCGAATGCCCGCCCGCCCGCCTGCCTGAACTCCCGCCCAACAACCCAATCACCCAACAACCACCATAATTATCAGCAAAGTGTACCATGAGGAGTCTTCGCTGTATGCTTGATCAACCATCAGCAGCAGCAGTGTATCATGAGTCTACACTGATCATGAAACACTGTAGCAACACTGGCGAGAATGAGCAGCAGCGGCTGGAGTAACGTAAACATAAGTATCATTTTGCAAACATTGAAACGTTTTAACAGCTGTTTGTCGTTTTGAGAGCTCTTCTTACACCCTGGTAAACCTCTTCGCTCAGTCACCCAACATTACACCCGCTGGCCCATATATCCATCACAGTCTGGTTGATCTGGTACGTGCCGGAGTTAGTTTCTCTCTCCTGTCTTCCATGGGTCATCGACCCATGGAATATAGAAGATTTTATCTAGTTGATGACTTAATCAAGCCAGCTGTTGGTGCTTGCATCACACAATCCAACATGGGCAACTCAACCCTGTTGAAAATAATCAACAAGCGTTTCAGTTTTGCCATATAAGAAATAAGTGAGAGATCCCAGTGCCGGAAGTCATGCGATGAGCAAGCTAACGGATCGCGAAATAAGCTACAACATACGTCAATATATAATGTTGTAGACAGTGGTTATGGTGAAGCAAGTGTGTGTGTGCACCATGTGTGTGTGCTGGTGGGCACCAACACTTCTTGTCAGTGTCAACAAAGGTTCATTACCGCTATTTAGCGCTGCAGTTCAGACTCTTTCCAAGCAAGACTGGTCAACAGTGTTGTAATATGCTGGTTTGTTGTTGATGTTGATACACTACAGTGTTGGTGCTGCACTTCTGTTTTGGCGGTGATGCTCTACTACATTGATGGTGATACTTCACTACAGAGGTGGTGCTACACAACGGTAGTGGTACTTCACTACAGTGGTGGTGCTACACAACAGTAGTGGTACTTCACTACAATGATGATGATAGTAGTTCCTTACAACATTGGTGGTGGCAGTAGTGTTTGACTACAGTGGTGGTGTTACTGCTTCACTTCAATGGTGTTGGTGGTCCTTCACCACAGTGGTGGTGGTGCTTCACCACAATGGTGTTGGTGGTGCTTCATTACAGTGGTGATGCTACAGTATGGTGGTACTGCTTCCGTGCAGCCCTGGTGGTGGACGTTGACCCACACCTGGAGCACACTACTACCCACACCTGTGTTTTACCGTTCGTCTATTGTTCAACGTCTATCTTGTGCCTTCTGCCTGTAACTTACCTCTACCTAATTAATGTGACTAATGGTGCTTGTTCATGCAGTCTAACGGAGGATCAGCCCAGCTGATCAAGAACTTAAAGACAGTCACACCTCTTATGTTTGTAGTTACATATAACCATCTCTGCGTATTCTGTTCTGAGGCTTTTGTGTTGACCGTCTGGTCAACAGGGTTCTACC
>WNWK01002585.1:0-203214 GCA_009830355.1 Cherax destructor | reverse complement strand
GCATGATAAAACCCGCCACTATCATCATAGCATATCCCACGCAACTATATCAAGCATGATCAACCACTCCAACTATCATCATAATATGATCAACACACTTTTCATTATCATCATAGCAGTCAACACACTTTCACTATCATTATAGCATGTCAAACACCGCCACTATATCACACAGATCAACAACTCACAACTATCATCATAATAAGATCAACACACTTTTCATTATCATAATGATCAACACACTTGTCACTATCATTATGATGATCAACACACTCACAACTACATCAAAATTAACACCTTTCTTATCATTAGCATGTCAACACATTCCCAACTATCATCATGCATAATCAAACCTCACAACCTCATCATAGCATGATCCCCACACTTTTCACTATCATCATACCATATCAACACACTTGTACTACCTTTAGCATAAACAAACCTTTTCATATCATCATGCATGATCAAACACTCATAACTATCATCATGGCAGATAACACACTCACAACTATCATAAGCATGATCAACAATACAACTATCATCATAGCATGAACAACACACTCACAACTGTCTTCATGCATGATCAACAACTCACAACTATCATAAGCATGATCAACACACTCACAACTATCATAAGCATGATCAACACACTCACAACTATCATCATAGCATGATCAACACACTCACAATATCATCATTAGTCAACACACTCACAACTTCACATAGCATGATCAACACTCATAACTATCATCATGATTAACACCACAACTATCTCATAGCATGATCAAACACTACAACTATCATCTAGCATATCAACACACTCACAACTATCATAGCATGACCCAACACACTCACAAGTATCATCATAGCATGATCAACACAATCACAACTATCATCATGCATGATCAAACACTCCCTTCATTATAGCAATCAACCCCCTCCAACTATCGTCATAGCATGATCAACACACTCACAATATCAGGGGCATGATCAACACATCGCCACTATCATCATAGCATGTCAACCACTGCCACTATCATAAGCATGATCAACACGCAACTATCATCACAGCATGATCAACACACTCGCCACTATCATCACATGATCAACACACTCGCCGCTATCATCATAGCATGTTCAACACTCGCCACTATCATCCGCATGAACAACAACCGCCACTATCATCATAGAATGATGAACACACTTGTCACTATCATCATAGCATGATCAACAAACTTGTCACTATCATCATAGCGTGATCAACACACTCGCCACTATCATCATAGCATGATCATCAAACTCGCCACTATCATTATACCATGATCAACACACTTGTCACTATCATCATAGCATGATCAACACACTCGCTACTATCATCATAGCATGATCAACACGCCACTATCATCACAGCATGATCAACACACTTGTCACTATCATCATAGCGTGATCAACACACTAGCTACTATCATTATAACATGATCAACACACTTGTCACTATCATCATAGCATGATCAACACACTCGCCACTATCATCATAACATGATCAACACACTCGCCACTATCATCATAGCATGATCAACACACTTGTCACTATCATCATAGCATGATCGACACACTCGCCACTATCATCATAGCATGATCAACACTCTCGCCACAATCATCATAGCATGATCAACACACTCGTAACTATCATCATAGCATGATCAACACCCTCATTACTATCATCATAGCATGATCAACACACTCACAACTATCATCACAGCATGATCAACATCTTAGCCACTGTCATCATAACATGATCAACACACTTGTCACTATCATCATAGCATGATCAACACACTCGCCACTATCATCATACCATGATTAACACATTTGTCACTGTCATCATAGCATGATCAACACACTCGCCACTATCATCATAGCATGATCAACACGGCACTATCGTCACAGCATGATCAACACACCCGCGACTATCATCATAGCATGATCAACACACTCGCCACTATCATCATAGCATGATCAACACACTCGCCACTATCATCATAGCATGATCAACACACTCGCCACTATCATCATAGCATGATCAACACGGCACTATCGTCACAGCATGATCAACATACTCGCCACTATCATCATAGCATGATCAACACACTCGCCACTATCATCACAGCATGATCAACACACTCGCCACTATCATCACAGCATGATCAACACACTCGCCACTATCATCACAGCATGATCAACACACTCGCCACTATCATCATAGCATGATCAACATACTCGCCACTATCATCATAGCATGAACAACACACTCGCTACTATCATCATATAATAATGAACACACTTGTCACTATCATCATAGCATGATCAACACACTTGCCACTATCATCATAGCATGATCAACACACTTGTCACTATCACCATAACATGATCAACAAACTTGTCACTATCAGCATAGCATGATCAACACACTCATCACTATCATTAAAGCATAATCAACACACTTGTCACTATCATCATAGCATGATCAACACACTCACAACTATCATCATAGCATGATCAACACACTTGTCAATATCACCATAGCATGATCAACATACTCATACCTATCATTATAGCATGATCAACACACTTGTCACTATCATCATAACATGATCAACACACTCACAACTATCATCATAACAAGATCAACACACTTTTCATTATCATCAACCCATGATCAACACACTTGTCACTATCATTATAGCATGATCAACACACTCACAACTATCATCATACCATGATCAAAAAACTTTTCATTATCATCATAGCATGATCAACACACTCACAACTATCATCATAGCATAATCAACACACTCACAACTATCATCATAGCATGATCAACACACTCAAACTATCATCATAGCATGATCAACACTTGCACTATCATCAAGCATGATCAACACACTCACATCATCATAGCATGATCAACACACTCAACTATCATCATAGCATGATCAACACACTCACACTATCATCATAGCATGATCAACACACTCACAACTATCATCATAACATGATCAACACACTTCACTATCATCATAGCATGATCAACACACTCACACTATCATCATAGCATGATCAACACACCTTCACTGTCATCATAGCATGATCAACACACTCACAACTATCATATAGCATGATCAACACACTCCAACTATCATCATAGCATGATCAACACACTCACAACTATCATCATAGCATGATCAACACACTCCACTATCATCATAGCATGATCAACACACTTGCCAACTATCATCATAGCATGATCAACACACTCACAACTATCATCATAGCATGATCAACACACTCACACTATCATCATAGCATGATCAACACACTCGCACTATCATCATAGCATGATCCACATCCTCATCACTAGCGTCATACATAGCATGATCAACACACTCGTCACTATCATCTAGCATGATCAACACACTTTCACTATCATCATAGCATGATCAACACACTCGAACTATCATCATAGCATGATCAACACCCTTGTCACTATCATCATAGCATGATCAACACACTCGACACTATCATCATAGACATGATCAACACATTTGTCACTATCATCATAGCAAGATCAACACACTCCTACTATCATCATAGCATGATCAACACACTGTCACTATCATCATACATGATCAACACATTGTCACTATCTCATAGCATGATCAACACTCTTGCCACTATCATCATAGCATGATCAACACACTTGCACTATCATCATAGCATGATCAACACCTCATTACTATCATCATAGCATGATCAACACATTGTCACTATCATCATAGAATGATCAGCACCTTGCCATATCATCATAGCATGATCAACACACTGCCACTATCATCATAGCATGATCAACAACTCGCCACTATCATCATAGCATGATCAACACCCACTATCATCACAGCATGATCAACACTAACTATCATACAGCATGATCAACCACTTAGCAAATTACCATACAGCATGATCAACACACTCGCTACTATCATCATAGCATGATTAACACATTTGTCACTATCATCATAGCATGATCAACACACTCGCCACTATCATCACAGCATGATCAACACACTCGCCACTATCATCATAGAATGATCAACACACTTGTCACTATCATCATAGCATGATCAACACACTCCACTATCATCACAGCATGATCAACACATCCCACTATCATCATAGAATGATCAACACACTTGTCACTATCATCTATAGCATGATCAACACACTTGTCACTATCATCACAGCATGATCATCACACTCGAAACTATCATCATAGCATGATCAACACACTCGCCACTATCATCATAGCATGATCAACACACTTGTCACTATCATCATAGCATGATCAACACACTCGCCACTATCATCATAGCATGATCAACACCCTCGTCAAAATCATTATAGCATGATCAACAAACTCGCCACTATCATCATAGCATGATCAACACCCTCATTACTATCATCACAGCATGATCAACACACTCACAACTATCATCACAGCATGATCAACATCTTAGCAACTATTATCATAACATCATCAGCACACTCGCCACTATCATCATACCATGATTAACACATTTGTCACTGTCATCATAGCATGATCAACACACTCGTGACTATCATCATAGCATGATCAACACACCCGCCACTATCATCATAGCATGATCAACACGCAACTATCATCACAGCATGATCAACACACTCCTAGTCATCCATATCTCAGATGATCACACTGCACTATCATAAGCATGATCAACACACTCCATTATCAATGACCAACTATCATCATAATATGATCAACACACTTTTCATTATCATCATAGCATGATCAACACACTTGTCACTATCATTATAGCATGATCAACACACTCACAACTATCATCATAACATGATCAACACACTTTTCATTATCATCATAGCATGATCAACACACTCACAACTATCATCATAGCATAATCAACACACTCACAACTCTCATCATAGCATGATCACCACACTTTTCACTATCATCATACCATGATCAACACACTTGTCACTACCATTATAGCATAAACAACACACTTGTCACTATCATCATAGCATGATCAACACACTCATAACTATCATCATAGCATGATCAACACACTCACAACTATCATCATAGCATGATCAACACACTCACAACTATCATCATAGCATGATCAACACACTCACAACTGTCATCATAGCATGATCAACACACTCACAACTATCATCATAGCATGATCAACACACTCACAACTATCATCATAGCATGATCAACACACTCACAACTATCATCATAGCATGATCAACACACTTGTCACTATCATCATAGCATGATCAACACACTTGTCACTATCATCATAGCATGATCAACACACTCATAACTATCATCATAGCATGATCAACACACTCACAACTATCATCATAGCATGATCAACACACTCACAACTATCATCATAGCATGATCAACACACTCACAACTATCATCATAGCATGATCAACACACTCACAAGTATCATCATAGCATGATCAACACAATCACAACTATCATCATAGCATGATCAACACACTCACAACTATCATTATAGCATGATCAACACACTCACCACTATCGTCATAGCATGATCAACACACTCACAACTATCATCATAGCATGATCAACACACTCGCCACTATCATCATAGCATGATCAACACGCCACTATCATCATAGCATGATCAACACGCAACTATCATCACAGCATGATCAACACACTCGCTACTATCATCACAGCATGATCAACACACTCGCCGCTATCATCATAGCATGTTCAACACACTCGCCACTATCATCACAGCATGAACAACACACTCGCCACTATCATCATAGAATGATGAACACACTTGTCACTATCATCATAGCATGATCAACACACTTGCCACTATAATCATAGCATGATCAACACACTTGTCACTATCACCATACCATGATCAACAAACTTGTCACTATCAGCATAGCATGATCAACACACTCATAACTATAATTATAGCATGATCAAAACACTTGTCACTATCATCATAGCATGATCAACACACTCGCCACTATCATCGTAGCATGATCAACACCCTCGCCACAATCATCATAGCATGATCAACACACTCGATACTATCATCATAACATGATCAACACACTTGTCACTATCATCATTGCATGATCAACACACTCGCCACTATCATCATTGCATGATCAACACACTCACAACTATCATCATTGCATGATCAACACACTCGCAACTATCATCATTGCATGATCAACACACTCGCAACTATCATCATAGCATGATCAACACACTCACAACTATCATCATTGCATGATGAACACTCTCACAACTATCATCATTGCATGATCAACACACTCGCAACTATCATCATTGCATGATCGACACACTCGCAACTATCATCATTGCATAATCAACACACTCGCAACTATCATCATTGCCTGATCAACACACTCGCAACTATCATCATTGCATGATCAACACACTCGCTACTATCATCATTGCATGATCAACACACTCGCAACTATCAGCATTGCATGATCAACACACTCGCAACTATCATCATATCAGGATCAACACACTCACAACTATCATTACTGCATGATCAACACACTCGCAACTATCATCATTGCATGATCAACACACTCGCAATTATCATCATTGCATGATCAACACACTCGCAACTATCATCATTGCATGATCAACACACTCACAACTATCATCATTGCATGATCAACACACTCGCAACTATCATCATTGCATGATCAACACACTCGCAACTATCATCATTACATGATCAACACACTCGCAACTATCATCATTGCATGATCAACACACTCGCAACTATCATCATTGCATGATCAACACACTCGCAACTATCATCATTGCATGATCAACACACTCGCAACTATCATCATTGACATGATCAACACACTCGCAACTATCATCATTGCATGATCAACACACTCACAACTATCATCATTGCATGATCAACACACTCACAACTATCTTTATTGCAGGATCAACACTCTCGCAACTATCATCATTGCATGATCAACACACTCGCAACTATTATCATTGCATGATCAACACACTCGCAACTATCATCATTGCATGATCAACACACTCGCAACTATCATCATAGCATGATCAACACACTCACAACTATCATCATTGCATGATCAACACACTCACAACTATCATCATTGCATGATCAACACACTCGCAACTATCATCATTGCATGATCAACACACTCGCAACTATCTTCATAGCATGATCAACACACAACTATCATCATTGCATGATCAACACACAACTATCATCATTGCATGATCAACACACTCTCAACTAGTTTTCCTTGACATAAAAAACAACAACATTGCATCTTACCTTTCTTCCTGTTTCTTATCAAGGCAGTGAAGAGAAACCTTGTTTTGACCTTTATACATCTTACCTGGGAGAATATCATGACACAATCCCGTGTCCTTAACAGTTCACAACTAACCCACAATACTGAGCCTGGAACATCTCACGACTAACCCACAATACTGAGCCTGGAACATCTCACGACTAACCCACAATACTGAGCCTGGAACATCTCACGACTAACCCACAATACTGAGCCTGGAACATCTCACGACTAACCCACAATACTGAGCCTGGAACATCTCACGACTAACCCGCAATGTCACAGCTGGACCAAGTCACAACTAAAACACAAAACCATAGCTGGAACATTTCACAACTAACCCTTAATGTCGTAACTCACAATGACGTAGTTGGAACAATTCGCAACACGCCTACAATAGAGTAGCTGGATCAATTTACAAATAATCCACAATAGTCCTGGAAGAATTTACAACTAACCCACAGTATCGTAGCTGAATAATTCACAACCCTCATTGACCTAGCTGGAACAATTCACAACTAATTAGCGTCTCGTTGTTTGTAAATGAATAATAATAATAATAATAATAATAATAATAATAATAATATAATATCTTTATTTACTACAAGTACATGATATACAGTCCTAGCTGACATCAATGACATACTACTATATAGAAAGCCGCTTGTTATGCTGAGCATTTCGAGCAAATTAGGTCAGTGTCCCAGGATGCGACCCACACCAATCGACTAGCACCCAGGTACCCATTTTACACTGATGGGTGAACAGGGACAACAGGTGTCTTATGGAAATACGTCCCTAATGTTTTACAGCCGTGTGTATGCTGTAACTTGACGTATTATTATTATTAATATTATTATTATTATTATTATTATTATTATTATTATTATTATTATTATTATTATTATTATTATTATTATTATTATTATTATTATTAATATTAATATTATCCTAAGCTTGGGAAATAAAGCCTTGAGAATCATAGAGATAAGGGTGTCTGGCCACCAAGTCACCAGCTCACGACTGAATGAGTCAATATTCAGTCTATCTTCATCAAAGTCAGTGTTTCACTGTGACTTTCTGTCGCCTTCGTTTTTGCATTTATTGGCGTTGTGGTATGTTATAATTTGTTAGATTTTGGCTTATGAGCGACAGCTTTAAGGAAACTAACCCTTACCAAAGCTGACTAATGTGTGTCGAGATTTTGGGTTAAAATCGTTAGTGAAAATTCGACTTTTACCTTAGGGTAAATTTGTGCTGTGACTTGTCACGGGTTCGGTCCAGCCTAGAGACTGATGAATAAGACACATGTGCAACACTCCGGTATTTTTAATGTCTGTACAGCAGGCTTCTTCAGTAGAACACTGCTATACTTTATTTCTGCTTCAATTACAGTCTGGTCCCATGCGGTGGTCAGTCCCTTCACACTAAGAGACTGACCACCGTCTATCAAGACTGAGGGACTGATGCCTTAAAAATTCTCTCTCTACTTCTACTGTTTCCAGTGTTATACTCTCTTGTACTCGACTGAAGAAGCCCGCTGTGGAGGCGGTACTTTTTGACATTAAAAATACCTAAGTGTTGTGCACGCGTTTTATACATCAACTTTACAGTATTGTATATTAGTGATATGTATCTCTAGGCTAATTTGAGCAACCCTGATCCAATCATTAGGTTGTACTGTAGAGTCTTGATCCAATGTATAGGCTCCTTTGAACAGCCCTGATCCAATCCTTAGTTTGTATTGCATAGTCTTGATCCAATCAATCTCCAGACTTCTTTGGACAGCCTTGATCCAATCACTAGGTTGTATAGTATTGATCCAATCTCTAAGATGTGTTGTACAACTTTGATCCAATCTCAGCGGCGTTTTGTACAGACCTCGATTCAGTATCTGGGCTATGTATAGCCTTGATCCAAACTTTAGGATGTTATGTACAGCCTTGTTCCAAGTTCTAGGCTGTTTTGCACAGCCTAGACCCTCTAGGCTGCGTTTTTTTGTACAGCCTTGATCCAATCTCCAAACTTGACGTTAAACTCTACCTCTGTTATGATGAAAGCATAAAACTTACATATATACAGAAACAGAATTAAAATCGCTTTTAAACACGAACATGTACCTACGTACGTCAATGGTCCAGAATCCGTCACGACCATCCAGGATCCATCACGACCAAGTACCTCTGTGAGCTACTACCCCATATGCCCACGTACCTCTATGAGCTGGGATCTCATAGGCACATGTTAAGTAATGATAACCATAATTTTTAAATGGGTGGACGGGTAAGCCAGCGGAAGGCCTCAATTAGATGACTAAAAGCTGCAGTGGCTGATCATTACATGACTAAGACCCACGTCAGGAAACATTTGTCCTGTTCCCAGACGAATTTTACCAAATCTAACACGTAAAATACGCCTTTGTGGTATATTAAAGACTCCATTATTGCTGCTTTTGGAGTCATTTTTATACCAAAAATTTATTTGAACATACACATACAACAAAAACAGATAACCTCGTTGGTGGAATGATTATTTTTTAACAATAGAAGTTACGAAGGATGCTATTATGTACTGAAAGTAAATAATTATTCAAGGGGAAGCTCTAAACCAGTTGAGGTCATATACTAGCTGGGAAACGGGAAGTAATGAAGTTTGAAAGGCTATGAGGTTTGAGAGGCTATGAGGTTTGAGAGGCTATGAAATTTGAAAGGCTATAAAGTTTGAGACTAAGAAGTTTGGGAGGTAATGAAGTCTGAGAGGTATTGAAGTTTGAAGGGTATTTCTGCTTAATACCCGGCCATACATGGGTGCGATAGCATTTTTTTTTCGCCATAAAGTTAATTTGTGGCATTAAATTGTGTAAAAATGTTGTATAACAGCACTGGGACGCACTAAGACTCTTTCATTAACAAAATCGTCGTTTCAATTCTGATGTATAAATTATGGTGCCTTGGGTGTTGGGTGCCACCTGGCTCACCATAGTAGGGCAGGTAAAAAGGTGTGGGGTGCCACCTAGCTCACCATAATAGGGCAGGAAAACAGGTGTGGGGTGCCACCTAGCTCACCATAATAGGGCAGGTAAACAGGCATAGTGTGCCACATTGGAATATTTTAATTGTTATTATTATTATTATTATTATTATTATTATTATTATTATTATTATTATTATTATTATTATTATTATTATTATTATTATTATTAATTATTATTATTATTAAAAGCATACAGAAGCGGAGACTTTAAATTAATACAGTTAACTGTGCAATAATAAATGTAAATGTTTCTGCTCTCAAAGTGGCTCCGTAAATATATTAACTATTGTAGTTGGACTCTCACGAGTGCTGTGTACGGTGTAGCCTTCACTCTGTAGCACGGTGCATGGTGAACAAAACGTGATGGTGAACAAACGTTATGGCAGGCAAACCATAGTACGGGTGGGCTTAGAACTCATGGCTGGGGTCGTAAAACTCCAGGCCAGTGCGTAAGTCACTGGGAGATTCATCTGTAAAAAACTTGCATTTGTGGTCACAGTGGGTCCCATGCTAACCTTCCTATGATGTATAAATGCATCTAGTTGGATGAATCTTATTGTAGCCAGCTGGCCCAGTGGTTTATGCGCTGGCCTGGAGTTTTACGACTAACTCGCCATGAGTTCTAACCCCACCCGTACCGTGTTTTGTTTGCAATCGTGTTATTACGATTTCATGAGTCATGATAAACAGAATTTGATAGGGAACAAACGTGACGGTGAAAAAACAACAACTTGATAACGAATCCAGGAGGCTGGGAAAGGCCAATCGTTGTAATGATAGCTACAAACCAGTCTCTGCCGGTTGAGATGTGCACTTGTTAATACGTCACTCACTACTTCAGTGCAACAGGCCACGGCATCCTCAACACATACACACAAACCATAGCACGGGCGGGGCTTGAACCCGCGGTAGTGTCGTAAAACTCCAGACCAACGTGGAAGACGATCCTATATACAGCGGTACCTCGGTATACGTCCGCTTTCGAATAAGTTCAACTTGGTATACGTCCTGTTTAACCGTGAAAATTTTTGCTTGGTATACGACCTTTGTTTGGAATACGACTCGCGTGCTAGAACTTGCTACACACAAGACTAAGATGGATGCACTCTCTTCAGGCTCGGAAGAGGAGATAGAGGAAGCCCCTACTTCATTAATCAAGGAAATCTTTGCCAAATGGATGGACGTCAAAAACTTTGCAGAGAAATACCACCCCAACGAAGCCCAAACAAACCGTAATAGCATTGTCTGGAATGACCAATGTCACATTGCCGAAACATCCTGAGGAGAAGGCAGAAGAAAAGTTCTTTGGACAGATTTTTAGTAAAAGTCAAACCTGGTGAGCTTCAACCAGGTTCAAATATGAAAAAGAGACAGAAAAGAGAAGGGGACTCTCCTTCCAAACAATAACATTTCCTCCTCCTCCCTTCTCAGCACTATCCTAGTAAGCACTCGACTCTTTTCAGCAAAGTAACGTGAGGTTAAATTTGCATTTATTTCATCTAATTCTTTTGTATTTATGTATGTATTTTAGTTTTAAGCAGTGCTTAAATTATTTTATACAACCCCATCAATGTATAATATGCCAATAACAATAGGATTTTTTTTCATGGGAACGGATTAATCGTTTTCCCTATATTTCTTATATGAAAATTCGTTTGGTATACTTCCTGTTTGGTATAAGTTCAAGGTCCTGGAACGGATTAAGGACGTATACTGAAGTACCACCGTATCCGTATATTTCCATTTTTTTGCCCTAGGCAAGAACTAAACCCAAGACCTCTTTCTTGACCTTTGCTTATGACAGTCGATGGTTTTTCCAGCTTGCATGAGAATTAACATAGAGGATGAAGTAACCTACACGACTTGGACAGTGAAGGGTCGATCCATGTCATCGTTACAGAGGAGTCCAGAGGTGGATACTAGGCTCTTCAATCTAACAAACGCAGCTCACCTTCAAGCGTGCAGCTAAACTTGACCTTAAAGCTATTTAGCATCATCAGAGAAGCTAAGCAAATGAGCACTTACCAAAGTTCACTGAAAATGATAACGAGATGACCCATCGAACAAGAACTTGAGCCAGGACATGTGATCCTCCCATGTCTCACTATGTCATATGGTTAAAATTCTACTCCCTCTAGATCCAAGGTGACCTTGTGTATTTATTGAAAAAAAAACACGTAATGTTACTGTAACCAAAAGGAAAAACACGGTAGTTATAGGGATTATCTTAAACAGTGAACACGGATCTCAACGGCACCGGGAGATGGAAACATCTGGTAATATCTTCGGAGTAAATCACTCCTAGAGACATACTTAGATCTATAAATTATCTTAATAATGTCGTCAGTTCTAGGCAAGGGATGTCTATCCGGTACTGTGACTTCGTTAACACGTATAAAAACCCACTATATATATATATATATATTTTATCTATATATATATATATATATATATATATATATATATATATATATATATATATATATATATATATATATATATATATTATCCTATCACGTTTCCAAATGTCATAGTTTTTATATTTTATATTCGTTGCCTGACTGTGACTATATATATATATATATATATATATATATATATATATATATATATATATATATATATATATATATATATATATATATATATATATATATATATATATATATATATATATATATGCTTAGTTCACAGACAAGCGAAATTATTTACAAACATTGTCTCTAGGTCCACAGCAGGACTCGAACTTGGAAACTCTGTATCAGAGTAACCAGTACTTTACCACGGCCATGAGCAGCCACTTTCTTTAACAGTCTCTGATGTGGTACTCTATCAAAAGCCTTACTAAAATCCAAATAAACGATATCGAATTCTTTATCATTATCAACTGCCTCAAAAGCCTTACTGAAAAAGTTAATAAATTAGTTAGGCAGGAACGGCCCCTGATGAATCCATGCTGAGTATCATTAATCAAATTATGCCTATCGAGATGGCTTCTTATGTTATCAGCTATAATCGACTCTAGTAATTTGCCTACAATTGATGTTAGACTTATTGGGCGGTAATTTGATGGTAACGACTTGTCCCCTGCTTTAAAAATAGGAATTACATTAGCCATCTTCCACGTATCCGGCACTACACCTGTTTGAAGAGATAGGTTAAAAATGTTAGTTAAGGGTTCACAGAGTTCTATTTTGCATTCCTTAAGAACCCTTGAAAAAAGCTCATCAGGGCCTGGCGATTTATTTTGCTTCAAACGGTCTATCTGTTTGATAACCTTTTCGCTAGTGACTGTGATACTACATAATATATCTTCTTCAGGCCCACTAAAATACCTAATTCTTGGGATATTATTAGTGTCTTCCTGAGTGAAAACCGAGAGAAAATAATTATTAAAAATAGAGCACATTTCATTCTCTTTGTCAGTAAGATACCCATAATTATTTTTAAGGGGACCTATCTTATCTCTAACTTTTGTTCTATACACCTGGAAAAAACTTTTTGGGTTAGTTTTCGAATCCCTAGCAACTTTAATTTCGTAGTCCCGTTTAGCTTTTCTTATCCCCTTTTAACGTCCCTCTTAATGTCAATATACTGACTCATAAGATGACCCTCACCTCTTTTGATACGCCTATAAATTCCTTTCTTCTGCCCTAAAAGATATTTGAGCCTATTATTCATCCATTTTGGGTCATTTCTATTCGATCTAATCTCTTTATATGGGATAAATGTTATTTGGGCAGCATGTATAGTGTTCAGAAAACTGTCATATTAGATGAGTTCTTGCTAATTGACCAGTTTTACCTAATCGGCACGAAAATATATATATATATATATATATATATATATATATATATATATATATATATATATATATATATATATATATATATATATATATATATATATATATATATATAAGCCGAACTTGCTGAATAGGCAGAACTGAATTAAAAATATTATCTTTTCCAAAAAAATCGTATACAGAGTAACTGCTATTTTTTTTCATTTACAGTGACAAAGATTTTTATTTTTGAACCAGAACTAACCTCACCTAACCTTACTTAATCTATCGTAATCTTTCTTAGTTAATTTCTGTTATTTATAACACAGGTCACTTTAAATTCATTTAATATTACTTAGAATAAATTATATATATATATTTGTTTATTATGCTCATATTGAATCTTACAGAGTTACGGCTGATATTAATTTTCATTCTGGCTTTTTGACAGAAAATCAACTTGGTAAATAGACCAAACTCACCTGTCCGGCTTATATAGCTGAGCAAGAAATAAATAAATGTAGATACACAAGTAATAATCTATTTAAAAAATTAAGTACTAATACTATAAAGATCACCACAGGATTGTCTTTACGTGGTATCGCATTTATTTTTTTTACGTTCACGAATACGAAAAATATCAGATAGCACAAAAACAGTAAGGCATTTTATAAATAATTTCTTAATAGAAAAATCAGATAATTGAATTTCAAAATTTTGATGATAGGTGAATGAGGAAGAAAGATAGGGAGTATGAGAGAGTATGAGAAGTTTAGGGAGTGGAGGGGGCAGAGAAGAGAGGGAGGATGGAGCAACACAACAATCACCAACAATAGCCGAAGGGTAGAGGGCGGGGTAGAATTTATGGTAAGTCGACGAGCGTAATTGTATCGTGGGTGAGGCAGCTGGATCACAGCGACTTGTACTGCCATGATAAGTGAGGCCAGACGAGAGGCACTATTACAAAGGCACTGAAGTGATTGTTCGTGGCACGGCAGAGTAACAAAGACTACAATAGTACTGTAGCAGGATTATATTTGTAATATTGTTCGTAAAATTACCGACAACAGGTAAAAGAACATAAGTGCAACTAATGCGACATTTTATTGTTGCAACGCTCCGCTCTAATAAACAATAGAGATTTGATTTAATTTGATTGATTCGTCAGGAACTGCGTCCTGACACAGATCTTAATCCTAACATACCCTGTCTAAGGCTCTCGATGGAGAAATCAGTATAATTCAGATGTTCTGTGGCCGCGATCAGGGTCTTGATGTAGTCCCTCTGCGCTTCAAGGTAAAATATTTTATGTACAACAACGGACTGAGGCCAATAGACCCTTCCCCCCTTCCTCCCCATCATTGTCTCTGGGCCCTGTGTTGGATGGTCGGGTAAATTTGCAAATAAACGCATGGATTCCGTTTTGTTCATCATTGTATATGTTCACGAAGGTCTTCACAATACCTCTGAATGTCTCTTTGTTTTCTTCTGAATCTATCAGGTCGCATATGATATCGGTGAAGCACGTGATTGTAGACAACATTTGAAGGGTTAGGGGTAAAATGGGATGTCCTGCTAAGCTCTCCTGGGCTACAGTGCTCCTCACTGGTGACTTTTGTGGTGCTAGGGTTGACGTGTTGCCTGTAGTCTGTTTCTGCAGCTTGGGGACTGCTGGCTGCCGTTGCCAGGTGAGAGTTTGAGCAGAAGAATCAGAAGCTGGCTGAGAAAGGGCACGACCCCATTGCTGATGTTTCTTCAGCTTCCTTCGTCGCTCTGGCCTGGGAAGTGGCACTGGATTCCATGTTACTGTAGCCTTCTCTGGACGAGGCTGGACAACCGGGGTTTTCCATGACAAACAATGCAGGGACACAGAGGGTATATGTGGGTACAGAGATAGAGAGGTGCAAAGCATTATATAACCATTGTAGGTAGTAGTAGTAGTACTAGTAGTGCAGGTAATAGTAGTAGTAGTAGTAGTTGTTATTGTTGTTGTAATACTCCTGTGGTGGTAGTAGTAGCAGTAGTAGAGGTAGCAGCTATGTAAAAACGGGGTTTATTGTTTTGAGGAGAATTCTTGCTAACATTTCAGGGATGATGAAACTGCCTTTATTCTATTTAATTGTGTTTGAAATGGTTATTAATGATGATTGGAAATGGGGTTCTTTAATCACTAGATGGGCGTCGTTGAATTTCATCAGGTGGTTAAAAGATAAGATAAGATAAGATAAGATTTCTTCGGATTTTTAACCCCGGAGGGTTAGCCACCCAGGATAACCCAAGAAAGTCAGTGCGTCATCGAGGACTGTCTGTCTTATTTCCATTGGGGTCCTTAATCTTGTCCCCCAGGATGCGACCCACACCAGTCGACTAACAACCCAGGTACCTATTTGCTGCTAGGTGAACATGACAACAGGTGTAAGGAAACACGTCGAAATGTTTCCACCCGCCGGGAATCGAACCCGGGCCCTCCGTGTGTGAAGCGAGAGCTCAAGCCACCAGACCACCGGGCCACCATACGGTTGGCGGAATTCCGGTGTTGTACGCAGTGTTGTTCAAGTTATCGTTCCTACATGCATTAATGTGTTCACTGAGACGTGTTTCATTTACGTATATTCTGTCACAGAGGATAGTATAAACCCCTGCGTTGATTGGTTAACTGTTCTTCAATTTCTTATGGAAGAACTGTTCGCGATGACAACTCTAGCGTTTGCTGGCTCGAGTACTTTAGAGACGTTGAGTGCAACCTGGCTGTAGGGAAGGTTTATAGATTTGTTATTAGTGGTGTCAGTACGAGGAGAATTGATGATCTGAAGGGCTCTTTTCTAGCAGTCTATGTCCACAGCTATTCCGATACGTTTGCAGGTACACTGACACACCCACAGCTATATCGACACGCTTACAGGTATACTGACACACCCACAGCGATACCGATACACCCACAGCTATACTGACACGCCCATGGTTATACCGACATGACCACAGCTATACTGACACGCCACAGCTATACCGACACATCCACAGCTATACTGACACACCCATGGCTATAATGACAAGCCCAGAGCTATACGACACGCTTACATTTATACCGACACGCCCACAGCTATACGGACACCCCCACAGCTATACGGACACGCCCACAGCTATACGGACACGCCCACAGCTATACAGACAAGCCCACAGCTGTACGGACACGCCCACAGCTATACAGACACGCCCACAGCTATACCAGTGTCGTCAGGTCGATGGAGGACAGGAGAGATAGGGGGACAGGATAACGACATATAAGATACTGAGAGGTATTGACAAGGTGGACAAAGACAGAATGTTCCAGAGATGGGACACAGCAACAAGGGGACACAGTTGGAAGTTGAAGACTCAGATGAATCACAGGGATGTTAGGAAGTATTTCTTCAGTCACAGAGTGGTCGGGAAGTGGAATAGTTTGGGAAGCGATGTAGTGGAGGCAGGTTCCATACATAGCTTTAAGAAGAGGTATGATAAAGCTCATGGCGCAGGGAGAGTGACCTAGTAGCGGCCAGTGAAGAGGCAGGGCCAGGAGCTATGAATCGACCCCTGCAACTAGGTAAGTACACACACACATTCCTTCCACATCTATTCAGACTAAATAAACAAGTGTACAAAGGAACACTGTAAGATAATCCCAACCCATTGCTCAACTCTCTATCACTAGAGATTCCAACACTACTGTGTCTTGTGGACACAGTATCAGATCAGCTGACCATCACTCCTCTCCGTGAAGTGAGAATTTCACTGTATTGAGTAAGAAACTGTAGAAAATGTTTATCTGTTGTATCCAAGAAGCCTCTTTGGTATCCAAAACTGTGTTTGGAAGCTAGTTGCGTGTCTGTATAGCTGTATAGTGTGTGTGTGTGTGTCTGTGTAATACACTCTTAGGCAATGCTCTAATGTTTACATTTATAACCGGTCTGACGTGAAGACGTTGACCACATAACCGCATGTGCGAAACACACACACACACACATCACTTTCTCTCACACAAACACTGTCAGGAAGCGGAATAGTCTGGAAAGTGAGGTAGTGGAGGTATGATAAAGCTCATGGAGCAGGGAGAGAGTGGACTTAGTGGCGACCAGTGAAGAGGCGGGGCCAGGAGCTATGGATTGACCCCTGCAACCACAGTTAGGTGAGTACACACACACACCATTTAGGCTACAACCTTGAAGAGGGATTTTTACTGGAAATTAATACACGTAGAATACACTTAATAATAATAATTATTATTATATTAATTATGAGGAAGCGCTAAAACTGTATGAGTCATTCGTCTAGAAAAAATTACATCCTTCAGTACTGTTTTTCATACCCGTCAAGCTGAACCTCACTTTCATTTTTATAAATATTGTCATAAAATATCCACGAAGAATAAATAAAATGATTTTATTCCTTAATTCTATTTTTTCTCTTACAGAGCTATACAATAAAGATTATGACTTCATTAATTTTCCAATAACTTGTCAGAAATACAATTATAACTATTGGAAGTTACTAGTATCAACATTTCTGAAAATATTAACAGATGTTTTGAAACTTCATATGAATTAAAATATCCAAGACATATGTTCAAGCATCAAAATGTTTAATAAAACATCAAGATATATATTGGAACGATTTTTACTAAAACATTATATTAATTAAAACCTCAAGAGATGCATTAAAAAATCAAAATAATAAACATCAAGATATTAAACATCAAGAAATATAATATTAAAACATCAAGAAATATAATATTAAAACATCAAGAAATATAATATTAAAACATCAAGAAATATAATATTAAAACATCAAGAAATTAAAATAGCCATAGATATTATAACTCCAAGATATTAAAACATCGAGATATATTAAAACATCAAGGGATACAAGAAGAAACATTGGTAAAAGATGGTGGAGTTTAGCTTCGACTGGTCAGCTGGGATGAAAGGCAGCTTCGGCTGGGCCGACTACCTGGTCTTCGTCGGGATGCTGGTGGCCTCGATGTCCATCGGCATCTTTTACGCCATCAAGAGCCGCAATAAAGCCAACGATGAGTTCCTCCTGGGAAGCCGCAGCCTCTCCTGCTTCCCGGTCTCCATGTCCCTCCTGGCCTCCTACATCTCCTCTATCCTCGTTCTAGGTCAGTAACCACAACTACGTTGTTAGTGATAGTGCTAATGGTGTAGTAAGAAGGTAAATGTTGACAACTTGGGAGAAATGGACACTCATGCATTCACATAGGACAATTTTATTGAAGGCGTTAAGGGCTTTAACCTTGATCACTTTGATTACATGTATTTGAAGTGATCGACGTCCATGGGCCGAATCGTTTTTTAATAAAAGTATCGTAACTGAGTGCAATCGTGTCTATTTCTCTCAGTGTTAAGGGTCATACAGCAGATAATTTCTTTCTTTAGTCAAAGCAATATAAAAATGTTAGCCTATATTCTCGTATAAGTTTCTCCGCCACAAGTCATCCATACGCTCACAGTCTTGATTGATGTTAATGTTTCTCCTGGTGGTGCAGGAGGACCGGCGGAGGCATACTACCACGGGGTCGAGTGGTGGTACATCTGCGGTGGTAACATTGCCCTGATCGTCGTTGCCTTCGTCTTCGTTCCCTTCTTCTATGAATTTAAACTGACTTCGATGTACGAGGTACATGTTTTCAAATTTACTTTTTTTTGTAGTTAATCTGGAGGGATCGTAGAGCTGCCGGGGAATGAGAGGTAAACAGTATTGATTCAAGGAAGAGGAGAGTTGCTGCAATTCTTTGGAACAAGAACTATTCACAGGTATTAGGCCACTCAACATGACAGATATAGTCACACTGTGACCTCCAGTCTCTCTTAATAGAGTTGGATTGAGCTTATAATAAGTTGGAGAGCGTTAATACATCAGGATAATAATTTATGCACGAGTGACGCCACTTAATTTCGTGTTCTCAGTATCTGGAGCTACGCTACGCCTCACGCTGGGTACGGTGTGTGGCCGGAGGGATGTTTGTGATCCAGATGTTGCTCTACCAGGCTGTGGTCATCTACGCCCCGGCTCTCGCCCTCGCCTCCGTCACCTACTTTCCCCTGTGGACTTCAGTCATTGCTGTTGGTGTCATCGCTTCCGTGTACACAGCTTTTGTAAGTTCAAAATCACAGTATGATTAGATGTTTATATTTATGTAAATATTTTACTTTTAAGCTCTGACACATATTTTATTATCTCTTAAAGAAAACTCGTTACATTTGTTAAACGACGAAATATTTGCAGTATTATGAAAGGAATGTGGAAGTTATTTACTGACTCCGATCTTTACGGGTCTATTGGAACCCTAGAGGAAGTAATCAGGTCTTTTAATTTGAAAAGCAAGCCAATGTTGACATGAAAATCTGAGCAAACAACTTTTCAGTTATGTTTCAAGTTGTTAGTCACCCCATTAAGTTTATTATGGAAAGTGAGATAGTGGTGGTCATTATATTATCAGATGCACATATCCACAGCAATAATAGGTCTCTTACAAATAATGTGTATTGCAAGTCAACAAACATCTGCTCAAATATATTAATAAAAACTACAAAAGAGACCTAGAGTATATTCTATGTTTTTTTTAAGAGCCTTGACTATAAAAGTTAAGATCACATGCAACTTGCAGTACCTGGCTCTGTTATCGACAGAGTTCTTTATAAAGGCAAGAAACATACTATAGAACTGAATTTGACACAGAATATAAACTATAACTTACAATAACAACATCTCCTAATTTCATCAAACTCTTTAATATCTGAATGTAAAAATTACTTCTAAAATAATAATACATTGAATTTTTTTTACAAAGAACTCCAGAGTTTCATGGGATGTGTATATTTGGTTCCTGGCAAAAGCTGTGATAACTTTTATATATAAATAAGAAAAATTCTTGAAACCTAGCCTAGAACAGAACAATGTTGTAACTAGGGTCCAGCAGTCCACTGTTTCCTTTAATCAACTGAAGGTCACATGATGCTGTTGTGAACACTAGACTAAAGCCAAAAATTCTTTCCGGATATGAGGGCTTAAGAGGACGATGGAAATATATAACATTCGTCATATGTTTTATTAGACTAACGCACTGTCGACAGTAGTGAAGACAAGACAGGTTGCAGTGCAAAGGTATAATATGACAAGGTTCTATGTAGAGCTTTATCAAGTTATGGACGCGACTTGTTAACGCTCTACACGGCAAAATAAAGCTTCAGTTATAACTTGTTCCGCAACGTGTGCCTTTATGTAGCTAGGTGGGCTCATCTGTATTTAATGCACTTATGCGACTGATCTTTATGTTGACATGGAGCGATTTCCGCTGCAGGGAGGAATGAAGGCTGTGGTGTGGACTGACGTGTTGCAACTGGCTGTGTTGATCCTGGGGCTGGTGGCCATAACCATCAAGGGCATCTTTGATATGGGCAGCTTCCAAAAGGTGTGGGAGGTTGCCGTCCAAAACGACCGCGCTGGACCTCATATATATACGTGAGTTTTGACTGATGGCAGGTCATCATTTGACTAAGACCCACGTCAGGAAACACTTGCTTTCTCTTAACTGACAAATCTTACCTAAGATTGTGACTGAGAAGTCGTCTTTCATTTATTATGTAGGACTTGAAGCTTGAGAATTAACATTTGAATCTCAGGGAAAGATACATCTGGTTTAAGACACACTGGACGGTCATTTACAGGCATAAGTTCTCATGCTTGCGAATATTGTCATCATATATGGTGATTTAATTCTGATGTGGCTGTTCTAAGCAATTTTTTTTATATCACATAGAACATAGATTGCTGCTCCTTTTCTTCGTCAGGTACGAACCCGTACCTGAGGAAGAATTAACCTGACAGAACTAACCAGGTCGCTGATGTCTTTCTTCCCCAGGTAGGGTTCATACCTTTGGAAGAACTAACCAGGTCGCTGATGTCTTTCTTCCTCAGGTACGGGTTCTCACCCCTGCAGCGTCATACTGTCTCCAACATCGTCATCGGCAGTATAGTGATGACTATGTCACAGTATTCGTGCTCCCAAACAGCCGTCCAGCGCTACGCTAGCATCAAGAGCCTTCCTCATGTTTACATGTAAGAACATTATTACTGTCAGAGCCACTGACGATTTAAACTGGTATGAGTCGATCAGAAGCAACTGTCTATGTGTATAAGTGAGCTGCGTGTATACATGGGTGTGTCGTGAATCCATGGGAATGCTGTGTATACTTACGATTGCTTTGTGAATAAATGTATTAAGTAGCTCCGATTTCTTGGTTCAAGAGCTCTTTACCAGATGAGAAGTTAGTTATTGGCACGCTTGGGAGAAAATGGGCATATAAGAAATATTCCTGTTGCTGTATAACCCAAAATAGTATTTATGCGTTTCGGTCGTTCCCGGATTAGTATCATGCCATGAGTAATACATACTGGTGATGAGTTTTAATGCTTTATGTAATACAGGTCAAAGTTAGATGTTATACCAGACTAATACTTACAGGGCCATCTTCCTGGTGATTCCCTTCTACATCCTCCTCATCTCCCTCGCCCTCATAGTAGGTAAGAATGTCTCGCTTATCCTATTTTGATATTTTTTTTTTTATATATTATGGTGAAACGCTAAATCCGTAAGGATCAATACGGCTTCTGAGAATGGTAATACACGACATTTCATGAGGGTGACGTGTATAATACAATATTATTAATAATAATTATAATAATTTTAGTTCAGCATAATACAATGTTTGTACAGAGATGAGTGACATTTAGTAGTGCTTGCAGAAAGCCTCTAGTTATGCTTAAGCAAAGGTAATGGGTAGCTCTATTTCCCCGGATCACGAGTTCTTGGCTACGTCAAGGCGACCCCTTCCATTGAAGGGTCTAATAATCTTAGGGTGTAGTTTCATGCAACTGTTCTTGGTCCTGAGTCTCGGTTGTTCAGGTCTGGTGATCTTCGCGACGTACGAAGGCTGCGATCCTCTTGCTGCCGGCCTCATTGCCAAGAAGGATCAGATCCTTCCCTTCTACGTCATGGATCACCTCAGCTCCGCTCCAGGCCTTCCCGGACTCTTCGTAGCCTGCATCTTCTCTGGCTCCCTGAGGTAAGTGATATAGATGTAAACTTTGACCCTCCAGCAACATATATACCAATATAACTCTGCCATAGTAGGTTCTCAGTTATGACACAGTCCTCGATGACGCACTGACTTTCTTGGGTTATCCTGGGTGGTTAATCCTTCGGGTTAAAAATACGAACAAATCTTATGGTGCGAATTTTTGTTAATGATTCAAAAAGTTCACCCCAAAAAAATGCACTTGAGGGCCGGCATTATAATGTTTTCTTGGTAGAATTACCGACAAAATGTTAGGTAAAAGGCAACTAATGTGACATTTTACTGTAGCAACGTTTCGCTCTCCAGGAGCTTTGTCAAGACAACAAAATGTCACATTAGTTGCATCAGCGTCCTGTTACGTAACATAATGTTTCCTTGTCGTAACACACACAACAACTTCTGAAATATTTTACTCACTTTTCATCCCTTACCTTTTACGACGTTGAAATTTCTCTCATAAATATATTTAACACCAAACATTACCTACAACTCTGCCACTGCAACTCTTACAAACACCTGCTAACATTTTCAAGGTGTAAGGTACACCTCTTTCGACAGGCATATCGGATGTATTCCATTTTAATACCAATGATATGTTGCTATAATATTTTTTTTTCTGCCGAAGAAAAAATGAAGTCAAAATAATCACAGAATAAGTAATAATATATACCGTGTCTCCAGGCCACAAAGTCATGTATATATACATTTCAAAAATAAATATGACAGTGTCAAGAAGGGCAGAGAGTAAAACATTGCTGTTAAAATATAAAGTATCAGTATTGGTCATAAAGCACTTGGGGGAGGGAAAGGGAGGTAATCAGTTTAGGGTTGATCCAACCTCTTGTATCAAGATCCCTTCACCAGCATCAAGGTGTCTTTGGTGAAGGGACTGACACAAAGTTTGGGCTTCCATCTCACTCAGTAGTAACTTCCACAAAATAACCTTTGACCTCCCTCCTCAGCACCATCTCCTCCGGGGTCAACTCACAAGCAGCGGTGACCTGGGAAGATGTGTTCTCCAACATGCCCAGGTTCGCTAAGCTCACTAAGACCTCACAAGCCATGCTAACCAAACTCCTGGGTAAGTCAGGTGTAAGTCAGTAGCGAGGGAGTCCATGTTTGTTTGTGTGTGTGTGTGTGTGTGTGTGTGTGTGTTTGTGTGTGTGTGTGTGTGTGTTGTGTGTGTGTGTGTGTGTGTGTGTGTGTGTTGTTGTGTGTGTGTGTGTGTGTGTGTGTGTGTGTGTGTGTGTGTGTGTGTGTGTGCGCTCGTATGTGTGTGTGTTTTCCATCACAGGTATTTTCACAAGTTTTCTTCCCCACCTACTACTATATCATAATACTTTTCGTCAGATCATTACTGGCACATGTCACTTTTTTCGTCAGATCATCACTAGTCATGTCACTTTTTTCGTCACATCATCACTAGTCATGTCACTTTTTTATTCAGGTCATAACTAGTCATGTCACTTTTTTATTCAGGTCATCACTAGTACATGTCACTTTTTTCGTCAGGTCATCACTAGTATATGTCACTTTTTTCGTCAGGTCATCACTAGTACATGTCACTTTTTCGTCAGGTCATCACTAGTACATGTCACTTTTTTCGTCAGGTCATCACTAGTACATGTCACTTTTTCGTCAGGTCATCGCTAGTACATGTCACTTTTTTCGTCAGGTCATCACTAGTACGTGTCACTTTTTTCGTCAGGTCATCACTAGTAACTTCTCATGGAGAACAGTGTTGCCACTGTGACATAATTTCGCCACTTGATCTTGCTCTTTCGGTATTGGTAACACTATAACATTCATGAGAAGCTCCTAAACCGGTATGAATCATACCCCGCCTAGGCAATGGTAGGTAACCCGGTTTGATCCGAAGGGAGGGTGGCTTTCCATTTGTCTGGATCAAGAACCCTTTCATCAGAATCAAGGCAGCTCTCTCCCCTTTTCCTTCCTTGGGGAGACGGCAGAAAATGATTAGAACAAATACAGATTATATTTACCAGTGCGTTTGCCTTCTTAAGATTCTCTGGGAAAATGGTAACGTGAATAAGAACATCTTGTTAATTTTGATACTCCGGAACAACAAAAAAAATCCACCTCAAAGGAGGAGATGCCATTGATGCCGGTGATATGCTCTTGATTCAAGGAAGTGGATTACTGTCTTCTCTCCTCGGATCGAAACAGACTGCTTCACGTTTCCAAGGCGTTGTATAACCTCTAAGAAGTTAGTGTTTCCAGTAATTATTTATTATTATTATTATTATTATTATTACATGTATTAATATTATTATTACTACTACTACTACTACTACTACTACTACTACACATGAATTCGCACTCCATTAGCTAAACTAATTAACCAACATGCCGGAAATGACATTAAACAAGGATTAGAGTCATTATTAAGTCTTTCTCAATACCTAATTGGCATATTTTCGTCTCAAGTTTGTTGTGGATTAGTTGCCAATTATCCCAGTTACAGGTTTTCTGACGCTTATTTTGCATGAGTGTTTATGTTTTAATGTGTGTGAATATGTGTGTGGGCAGCCCTGGGCTACGGCTTCCTGGCGGTGGGTCTGGCCTTCCTGGCGGGGAACCTGGGTGGGGTCCTGCAGGCAGCCATCGCTGTTATCTCCTCCGTGGCTGGACCTCTGCTGGCGGTGTTTATCATGGCTCTCTTCATGCCCTTCACTAATTCCAAGGTAAAGAACTTCGACGCTCGTTCATGCCTTTTGAGTCCTCAAAAACACAGCCTGAAAAAAAAAATATCAGTGAAGGTTTGAGTAGCGAGAGATTTTTTCAAGGTGACTAGCTATATAAACCCAGAAATGTGTATGTTCTAGTGGATTTATTCGTGAATACCTTGTCTTATAAATTAAAATAACATTCATGTTAATCTGTAGAAGGTTCCAAAGGTTCAATTGCTTGAAAACTACTGTTTAAAAAGTTCCTCCTTTCATTAATGTGATTCTAGACAGCAGTATTCTATGCTCAGACATCCTTAAATATCGTCGTATAGAAAAGATATGAATGTCCACGTTAAGAAGACGATGACACAGATCAGAAATAAAAAAAAATTATCATCATTTTTTGTCTTTGGCCCAACTTTTGTGTAGAACAGTTGAGACCTTAATGACCAAGTGCAGCCTAGAGAAAACTTGAATGTAGCAAACTTTCTTCCTTTTGACTTATTTCTGCATTAGATAGTGAGGAACATACATTTGTATTTTACAAAGAAAAGGGGGAATTACAGAGTCCTGCAACACACCTAATTTTTATAGAGCCTCATTTATTGCACCGTGGAACAAGGGGTGACCTGTGCGGTCAAAGTGCTCTGTAAATGTCCCAATTACTGCTGCTACTACATCGTGGAACACGTGTGCAGTTGTGCCGTAATTTCTAATGAGGATAACTGGCTCTGTCTTAGGCTTTCTGCATATACGTAATGATATGTTATATGAATATTACCATGGTTAATAATATTGGTGATCAGAAGGTTAGTGTCCCCGTTGCTGAGTTTGCTACACCATGTCTGTCGTGTGTGTGCAGGGAGCGTGTGCAGCGATGATCGTGGGCACTGCGGTAGCTCTAGGGTTCAGCTTTGCTGCCACCTCTTTGGGCATCAGTCCTGAATTGCTGCCCACCTCTACTGAAGCCTGCCCTGCCAACCTTACCCTACCCCTGCCTTCACACATGCACCCTGTCAGGTACAACAAGGTTCTCTGGGTTGATTGATTTCCTGATGTTTCTAGTTTCCACATGTTTAGTATCGGATATCTTCAGGGATCTGATGTTTTTACATCTCTAATGGCGCTGTGTGACCCCCTACGGATTTAACACTTCTGCAGGAACATAATACAGGTTCCAAACGTGTTTACAATCCAATATTGCTTTTCAAACCTCCTAGTTATGTCATGTAACGTAGCATTTTCATCGATAAAACTGCTGACTGGTTTTTTTTCCTGTTCAAAATTATCTTTTTATTCATAAATGCTTTTGATTTATAATTACCCTTGACTCATAGTAGCCATTAACTCATAAATTATGTTGCAGAGGTAATCATATTTATTCCTAGTGCTAATTACGACAGGCATGAGCAGTGGTCAGCGACGAATGTGAGTGACCTGATGGATACCTGGTCGGGAAAAAATTAACCAGCAAGCAACTCAAAGATTAAAGTTAAAACTGCATCAGAATCAAAAATATTTTTACTGAGTTAATATATATATATATATATATATATATATATATATATATATATATATATATATAATAAAAGGTTATTTGCGTCGTTCTTGGTAGAGGGAATGAATGATAAGACTTCGGAGGCTTCTTACTTTATTGGCGATAACGTGAGGGTACACAGGCAGTGTGTTTGTGCCCATGGACCAGAGGGCCATGCCCAGCGAGGAGAGAGGAGTAGGTCTTGTTGATTCAAGGATGCCTGGACGAGAAGTGAGAAAGAGGCAGGGGTGGGCAGGCTTGCCCTATTGAGGAAACTATGGGAACTAGGCATGTAGGCACAATAATATATATATATATATATATATATATATATATATATATATATATATATATAATATATATATATATATATATATATATATATATATATATATATATATATATATATATATATATATATCGTGCCGATTAGGTAAAACTTGCGATTTTGGCTTAAATAGCAACGCCCTTCTTGCCATATAAGACAAGCGAAAATTTGTGTATGTAATAATTTCGCAAAAATCATTCTGAACCTAACGAAAAAATATATTTCAATGTGTTTGTTTATTATTAAATTAATGTTAACGTATCTAAAATATATTTACTTGGGTTAGGCTAAATTAAATTGCGCTTGTTGTAATAAGGTTAGGTAGGTTTTCAAAGTTTCTCTTGGTACAAAATTATATTTTTACATTAACATAAATGAAAAAATATATATTTAAACGTATAAGAAAATTTTAGAAAGGACATAATTTTAGATGAGTTCTTGCTAATTGACCAGTTTTACCTAATCAGCACGACATATATATATATATATATATATATATATATATATATATATATATATATATATATATATATATATATATATATATATATATATATATATATATATATATATATATATATATATATATGTCGTGCCGATTAGGTAAAACTTGCGATTTTGGCTTAAATAGCAACGCTCACCTTGCCATTTAAGACAAGTGAAAATTTGTGTATGCAATAATTTCGCCAAAATCATTCTGAACATAACGAAAAAAATATATTTAATTGTGTTTGTTTATTATTAAATTAATGTTAACGTATCTAAAATATATTTAGTTGGGTTAGGCTAAATTAAATTGCGCTTGTTGTAATAAGGTTAGGTAGGTTTTCAAAGTTTCTCTTGGTACAAAATTATAAATTCTTACATTAACATAAATGAAAAAATCGGCACGACATATATATATATATATATATATATATATATATATATATATATATATATATATATATATATATATATATATATATATTATTAACACATCAGCCGATTCCCACCAAGTCAGGGTGGCCCGAAAAAGAAAAACTTTCGTCATCATTCACTCCATCACTGTCTTGCCAGAGGGGTGCTTTACACTACAGTTATAAAACTGCAACATTAACACCCCTCCTTTAGAGTGCAGACACTATACTTCCCATCTCCAGGACTCAAGTCCGGCCTGCCGGTTTCCCTGAATCCCTTCATAAATGTTATTTTGCTCACACTCCAACAGCACGTCAAGTATTAAAAACCATTTGTCTCCATTCACTCTTATCAAATACGCTCACACATGCTTGCTGGAAGTCTAAGCCCCTCGCACACAAAACCTCCTTTACCCCCTCCTTCCAACCTTTCCTAGGCCGACCCCTACCCCGCCTTCCCTCCACTACAGATTTATACACTCTCGAAGTCATTCTGTCTCGTTTCATTCTCTCTACATGTCCGAACCACCTCAACAACCCCTCCTCAGCCCTCTGGATAATAGTCTTGGTAATCCCGCACCTCCTCCTAATTTCCAACTCCGAATTCTCTGCATTATATTCACACCACACATTGACCTCAGACAAGACATCTCCACTGCCTCCAGCCTTCTCCTCGTTGCAACATTCATCACCCATGCTTCACACCCATATAAGAGTGTTGGTATAACTATACTCTCATACATTCCCCTCTTTACTTCCATGGACAAGGTTCTTTGTCTCCACAGACTCCGAAGTGCACCACTCACCCTTTTCCCCCCCATCAATTCTATGATTCACCTCATCCTTCATAGACCCATCTGCTGACATGTCCACCCCCAAATATCTGAATACATTCACCTCCTCCATACTCTCTCCCTCTAATCTGATATTCAATCTTTCGTCACCTAATCTTTTTGTTATCCTCATCACCTTACTCTTTGCTATATTCACTTTCAATTTTCTTCTTTTACATACCCTACCAAATTTATCCACCAATCTCTGCAACTTCTCTTCAGAATCTCCCAAAAGCACAGTGTCATCAGCAAAAAGCAACTGTGACAACTCCCATTTTGTATTTGATTCTTTATCTTTTAACCCCACACATCTTGCCAAGACCCTCGCATTCACATCTCTTACAACCCCATCTATAAATATATTGAACAACCACTGTGACATCACACATCCTTGTCTAAGGTCTACTTTTACTGGGAAATAGTCCCCCTCCCTCCTACACACTCTAACCTAATCCTCACTTTCCTCATAAAAACTCTTCACTGCTTTCAGTAACCTACCTCCTATTCCATACACCTGCAACATCTGCCACATTGCCCCTCTATCCACCCTGTCATACGCCTTTTCCAAATCCATAAAGGCCACAAAAACCTCTTTACCCTTATCCAAATACTGTTCACCTATATGTTTCACTGTAAACACTTGGTCTACACACCCCCTACCTTTTATAAAACCTCCTTGTTCATCTGCTATCCTTCTCTCAGTCTTACTCTTAATTCTTTCAATAATAACTCTTCCATACACTTTACCAGGTATACTCAACAGACTTATTCCCCTATAATTTTTGCACTCTCTTTTGTCTCCTTTGCCTTTATACAAAGGAACTATACACGCTCTCTGCCAATCCCTAGGTACCTTACCCTCTTCCATACATTTATTAAATAATAGCACCAACCACTCTAAAACTATATCCCCACCTGCTTTTAACATTTCTATCTTTATCCCATCAATCCCAGCTGCCTTACCCCCTTTCATTCTACCCACTGCCTCACGAACTTCCCCCACACTCACAACTGGCTCTTCCACACTCCTACAAGATGTTATTCCTCCTTGCTCTATACACGAAATCACTGCTTCCCTGTCTTCATCAACATTTAACAACTCCTCAAAATATTCCCTCCATCTTCCCGATACCTCTAACTCTCCATTTAATAACTCTCCTCTCCTATTTTTACTGTCAAATCCATTTGTTCCCTAGGCTTTCTCAACTTATTAATCTCATTCCAAAACTTTTTCTTATTTTCAACAAAATTTGTTGATAACATCTCACCCACTCTCTCATTTGCTCTCTTTTTACATTGCTTCACCACGCTCTTAACCTATCTTTTTCTCTCCATATACTCTTCCCTCCTTGCATCACTTCTACTTTGTAAAAACTTCTCATATGCTAACTTTTTCTCCCTTACTACTCTCTTTACATCATCATTCTACCAATCGCTCTTCTTCCCTCCCGCACCCACTTTCCTGTAACCACAAACTTCTGCTGAACACTCTAACACTACATTTTTAAACCTACCCCATACATCTTCGACCCCATTGCCTACACTCTCACTAGCTCATCTATCCTCCAATAGTTGTTTATCTTACCCTAACTGCCTCCTCTTTTAGTTTATAAACCTTCACACACACATATATATATATATATATATATATATATATATATATATATATATATATATATATATTTATATATATATGTCGTGCCGATTAGGTAAAACTTGCGATTTTGGCTTAAATAGCAACGCTCTTCTTGCCATATAAGACAAGCGAAAATTTGTGTATGCAATAATTTCGCAAAAATCATTCTGAACCTAACGAAAAAATTTATTTCACTGTGTTTGTTTATTATTGAATTATTGTAAACGTATCTAAAATATATTTAGTTGGGTTAGGCTAAATTAAATTGCGCTTGTTATAATAAGGTTAGGTATGTTTTCAAAGTTTCTCTTGGTACAAAATTATAAATTTTTACATTAACATAAATGAAAAAATATATCTTTAAACGTATAAGAGAAAATTTTAGAAAGGACTTAATTTTAAATGAGTTCTTGCTAATTAACCAGTTTTACTATCGGAATATATATATATATATATATTGGTGGTGTGTAGTCTATATATGTATATATATATATATTATATATATATATATATATATATATATATATATATATATATATATATATATATATATATATATATATATATATATATATATATATATATATGTCGTGCGATTAGGTAAGACTTGCGATTTGGCTAAATGCAACGCTCACCTTGCCATATAAGACAAGTGAAATTTGTGTATGCAATATTTCGCCAAATCATTCTGACATAACGAAAATATATTTCATTGTGTTTGTTTATTATTAAATTAATGTTAACGTATCTAAAATATATTTAGTGTTAGGCTAAATTAAATTGCGCTTGTTGTAATAAGGTTAGTGGTTTCAAAGTTTTCTTGGTACAAAATTATAAATTTTATAATAACATAAATGAAAATATATCTTTAAACGTATAAGAAAATTTAGAAAGGTCTTAATTTTAAATGAGTTCTAAATTTGACCAGTTTATATGACATATATATATATATATATATGTGTGTGTGTGTGTGTGTGTGTAAGCCTACATGCCTAGTTCCCATAGTTTCCTCCAGAGGGCAAGCCTGGTGGGCATGCCACTTCAGCCTGCCCACCCCTGCCTCTCTCTCACTTCTCGTCCAGGCATCCTTGAGTCAACAAGGGCTACTCCTCTCTCCCTCTTATCATTCATTCCCGCTACCAAGAACGACGCAAATAACCTTTTATTATATATATATACATAGATAACATCTCAGAGCTACATCTCGAATCTTCGTCCAGCTCCCCGGCGGTGGGCCGCCAGCCCAGAATGATGCAGGCATATAAATATATATATTATATATGTATAATGGGGTCCACCTCTGGTACAAATTGTGGGACCCATAGCCTCGGAGAAGTGGATAAAAAGGCTTCAAGGAAGAATATTTGGATTTCTTCCTGATGCCATTTGAATATTCCACTTCTCCTACCACCCCATTTTTTTTTTACGAATAGGTATATTTTATTACATACTATGGTACAAAAGATTTAAGAGATACATTGTTGATATAAAGATGGCATATACAGTACACGAGGTGTGAGAGATACATGTCTAGTACATATTGTTACATGTTTGTCACTGATTATAATGCGAAAATCTCATCCAGCTCTTCCGAGCTGGGGCGCGTGCCCAGAATACAGCATGCATTACCCCTCTGAACAGCAGCGCTGAGTCCCTGGAACAGAAAACTAGCTGCCCTGGGTTTCCTAGTTACCCTGTTGAGTCTTTTGCCCAGCTCCTTGAGGAACTTAGATGCACTCTTTCCCCATGAGCCAATTATATATATATATATATATATATATATATATATATATATATATATATATATATATATATATATATATATATATATATATATATATATATATATATATATATATATATATATATATTTTACGTCAATATAATACATACCCTTTTCTTACAGATTTCGAAATGGAGTACATACAGAAATCTTACAGAGCTTCTGATACCACAGCAGCTGGGTCCACGCTTGGGGTTGGTTGTGGGTCTGGTGGTGGGTGTCCTCGTCAGTCTTGTCACAGGTCAGTCAGTAGTCACCTTCCATCACTTCTCCGACACTACTTTTTTTTCTCTCCCTTCCTATGTCCCTCGTCGTTCCTTCTTTCATGTTTTCAATGGTGCCATCAAGAAGCCTATTAATATTATTGTTCACTATATAGATAATTATTTACACTAATATTAAATTAGAAGTAGTAGCATTTCTTCATGCATTCCAGTTTCTCTTTTTCTGAAATTTCATTCCGTTTTGCTTCTCTTCTACAACCTGTTTATATTTTCGTCGTGCAATAAATATATCGACATTTGCATAAATCATCATAAATTGCACTTCACTGATTTTTCTCCACGAGTATAATCAATAAGTTAAAAAAAGAGATAAAAAGCAGTGCACTAAATCATTTTTTTTATTATTAAATTTCTCTTTTTAATACATTTATGAAGCATTTTCTCTTTTCTTCCTTGATTATTTCGTTCTGTTTAAAACATCTGGGTTACTAGACGGTAGATATATTTAACCCAACTGGGAACTAGTGCAGTACCTATATTTAACCCAACTGGGAACTAGTGCAGTACCTATATTTAACCCAACTGGAAACTAGTGCAGTACCTATATTTAACCCAACTGGAAACTATTGCAGTACCTATATTTAACCCAACTGGGAACTAGTGCAGTACCTGACTCAACCTGGCACCACGTCCGCTAATCGTGAGATACATATGCTACCTATCTCAACTTTTCTAGTTTATTCATCGGGAAAGAACCCTGACACGTAGTTTATTCATCGAGAAAGAACCCTGACACGTAGTTTATTCATCGAGAAAGAACCCTGACACGTAGTTTATTCATCGAGAAAGAACCCTGACACGTAGTTTATTCATCGAGAAAGAACCCTGACACGTAGTTTATTCATCGAGAAAGAACCCTGACACGTAGTTTATTCATCGGGAAAGAACCCTGACACGTAGTTTATTCATGGGGAAAGAACCCTGACATAGGTGTCAATAGATGATACGTTCAGTGGTGGGGGCACTACGGTTGGAGTGCATCAAGACGGTGTCTCAGGACACAGGTGAAGGTGGAGTAGCCTGTGGCCCAGGTGGTCCACAGCAATAGCAACTTTCACTTAAGATTTGTACGAGAATTATCAGGGAGAGAGAATAATTGTTCTTTGATTTTATGATTAACATTTGTTTTGTGTCAGTTAATACACACCAGCAGGCTTCTCTGATGACTGTAATACTAATTAGAGTAAAACTAATTTAATCGAAATTTGGTACTATACAGGACTTAAAAATTATAATTATTATTTTTGCCTAGTGGAGTTGTTTAAGAATATTCAATATAGGTCTTAATTTTTACTTTAGTTAAAATTTATGCTTGTGATATTAGGAATGGAAACACTTTATTTATCAATGTTTATTTGGGGTTTTTGATCAAATTTTGAGGATAGGTTATCATATAATGTGGGATAATAAAATGAACGCCAGAACCTCACTTAATTCTTATTTTAATCAAGGAAAAAGCGCAAACCCCATAAGAAATCATATAACATCTAGGGAATGGCAAGCATTCATGTTTGATCCAAGGAAGCGGAAGATAAGTCCACCTTAGATCAAGAGCCCCGTCACCAGCATCAAGGCATCTCCCATGAGGGAGCAGTTCAGTTAGTGCTGAAGCAGCTGGTTGGGTGCTCGTATCTGCTGTAGCCCCGTGTATGGCACTCTATTTCTTGATCAGCAAGACACAAGGGCAACATTTAGGTAGTTTCGTTAACGAAACGTTTCGCCCGCGTCAAAAATACTAATTAATGCACCTTCGTCTCCTCATGGGAGGTTCCGTGTTGCTGCTGAGGAATTGGATCTGAGTTCCAGTTCCCTAAATTGATCCTGATTGCCTTCCAATAATAATAATAATAATAATAATAATAATAATAATAATAATAATAATAATAATGCATCTTCGTCTTGCCCATCAACTTGTCGGGATTGTATAAAATTTACAATATGATATCTATATTTCTTATAGAAGGCAGTCGAATGTAAACCTGGAAGGTCGTAGTGTAATACCGAACTGTAATAATTGTGCAGATTACCAGTGATAGATCATTTTTCCCACATATTTATGTTTCCCATCATAGAGATAATCATGTGATTTAAATAACTTTTTTTTATATATTAAGAGTAACATAATAAATAGTGATAAAATTTTGGAGCACAGCACTTTATATTTTTATTGAAACAACCTTTACCATATTTATGGATCTAATAGTGGTGTAATTATTACAGTGGCATTATTACTCATTACACCTTATTCCAAACATTTTAATGGGGCGTTTGTGTACCGTATGATATTTAACTATTATTCCTTTTAGAATGATTCACTACAAATAGCGAAAGTATCATATTAGTTATTACTTATTCCACTACATATTAACTCATTCATAGCAAGATGAGCACGGTTATATAGTTCGCCATGCGATTAGTTAACGGAAAATCTAGCCTCCACCACTGCTTGACACCAGTGATCCACAAGGATTTATTGCATATTTGATGTATGTTAAAATACATCACTGCACTGCTTACTCAGATTACGTGTGTTCTTGTAGGAATGTCAGGAGGAAGGCGTGTGCCGCGGTCTCTGGTACATCCGTGGGTCAGAAGGACCTTGCCTGATCCTGATGATGTCGCAGCTAAAGTCAGAGCTCTGTCCTACGACAACAAGATGGCAACGCAATTTTAACTTCTGACAAACTGACCTCAAAACAAAACAAAAAATATCAGAGGCATGAGTATATGAATGCGGTTATTTTCCTCTGGTTAACTATAGGTTAATGGAGATTAATCTACGTCCATCTAGCTATAGTTTATATAATAAATATATAACACAAATTTTTAATGTTTCCTTTGTATTTGCATTGTGATAATGTTCACTACAGAACACATTGTTGTTGTTTATTTCAATCTATTTAATACACTTTGTATATAGGAATATAGTCAAGAATATTTTAATACATAGAATGGGTATCAAAGTAAAGTCTCGATGAATATATACAGATGTACACCTCTCGGTGAATATACACTACGATATACATAACTTTCAGTGTACTGGTATATACACTGAGGGATTTACACCTCTCGGTGTAATATAACCTATTTCTCGTTCTATATACCCTTGCAAAAAATATTATTGTGCTATGTATTGTAATGTATTTTATTATTAAAGCATTTTATTTATTCTATTATGTCCATGTGCAAGTGTTAAACTCGCAGGGCGAAATGACAGTAGTTTGTTGGACTACATATTGGTAGATAAAATACTGTTGGGTAGACTTCAGGATGTAGATGTTTATAGAGGGGCCAGAGATATCAGATCACTTTTTAGTTGTAGCTACAGTGAGAGTAAAAGGTACATAGGATACAAGGAGAATGGAAACAGCAAGTAAGAGAGAAGTGAAGATTTATAAACTAGAGGAGGAGGAGGCTGTTAGGGTAAGATACAAACAACTGTTGGAGGACAGATGGGCTAGTGAGAGTATAGGCAATGGGGTAGAAGAGGTATGGGGTAACTTCAAGAATCTAGTGTTAGAGAGTTCAGGAAAAGTTTGTGGTTATAGGAAAGTGGGTGTGGGAGGGAAGAAGAGCGATTGGTGGAATGATGATGTAAAGAGAGTAGTAAGAGAGAAAAAGTTAGCATATGAGAGGTTTTTACAAAGTAGAAGTGATGCAAGGAGGGAGGAGTATATGGAGTGAAAAACAGAGGTTAAGAGAATGGTGAAGCAATGTAAAAAGAGAGCAAATGAGAGGGTGGGTGAGATGTTATCAACGAATTTTGTAGAAAATAAGAAAAAAATTTGGAGTGAGATTATTAAGTTGAGAAAGCCTAAGGAAAGAATGGATTTGTCAGTTAAAAATAGGAGAGAAGAGTTATTAAATGGAGAGTTAGAGGTATCGGGAAGATGGAGGGAATATTTTGAGGAATTGTTAAATGTTGATGAAGACAGGGAAGCTGTGATTTCGTGTATAGGGCAAGGAGGAATAACATCTTGTAGGAGTGTGGAAGAACCAGTTGTGAGTGTTGGGGAAGTTCGTGAGTAAAATGAAAGGAGGTAAAGCAGCTGGGATTGATGGGATAAAGATAGAAATGTTAAAGGCAGGTGGGAATATAGTTTTGGAGTGGTTAGTGTTTTTATTTAATAAACGTATGGAAGAGGGTAAGGTAGCTAGGGATTGGCAGAGAGCATGCATAGTTCCTTTGTATAAAGGCAAAGGGGACAAAAGAGAGTGTAAAAATTATAGGGGAATAAGTCTGTTGAGTATACCTGGTAAAGTATATGGTAGAGTTATTATTGAAAGAATTAAGAGTAAGACAGAGAGCAGGATAGCAGATGAACAAGGAGGCTTTAGGAAGGGTAGGGGGTGTGTAGACCAAGTATTTACAATGAAACATATAGGTGAACAGTATTTAGATAAGGGTAAAGAGGTGTTTGCGGCATTTTTGGATTTGGAAAAGGCATATGATAGAGTGGATAGGAAGGCAATGTGGCAGATGTTGTAAATGTATGGAATAGGAGGTAGGTTATTGAAAGCGGTGAAAAGTTTTTACGAGGATAGTGAGGCTCAGGTTAGAGTATGTAGGAGAGAGGGAGATTATTTCCCAGTAAAAGTAGGCCTTAGACAGGGATGTGTGATGTCACCATGGTTGTTCAATATACTTATTTATAGATGGAATTTTAAGAGAAGTGAATGCTCGGGTGTTGGCAAGAGGTGTGGGGTTAAAAAATAAAGAATCTAACACAAAGTGGGAGTTGTACAGTTGCTTTTTGCTGATGACACTGTGCTTTTGGGGGATTCTGAAGAGAAGTTGCAGAGGTTGGTGGATGAGTTTGGTAGGGTATGTAAAAGAAGGAAATTAAAAGTGAATATAGGAAAGCGTAAGGTGATGAGGATAACAAAAATATTAGATAACGGAAGATTGGATATCAGATTGGAGGGAGAGAGTATGGAGGAGGTGATTGTGTTCAGATATTTGGGAGTGGATGTGTCAGCAGATGGGTCTATGAAGGATGAGGTGAATCATAGAATTAATGAGGGGAAAAATGTATAAATCTGTAGTGGAGGGGAAGGCGGTGTAGGGGTCGTTGCCTAGAAAAGGTTGGAGTGGGAGGTTTTTTTTAGGTGCAAGAGGGGCTTGACTTCAGCAAGCGTGCATGAACGTGTTAGATAGGAGTGAATGGAGACAAATGGTTTTTAGGACTTGACGTGCTGTTGGAGTGTAAGCAAGGTAACATTTATGACGGGATTTATGGAAACCGGCAGACCGGACTTGATTCCTGGAGATGGGAAGTACAGTGCCGGGACTCTGAAAGAGGGGTGTTAGTGTTGCAGTTTTAAAACTGTAGTGTAAGCACACCTCTGGCAAGACAGCGATGGAGTGAATGATGATGAAAGTTTTTCTTAGTCGGGCCACCCTGCCTTTTTGGGAAACAGCCTATGTGTTAATACAAAAAAAAGACACAGGGAGAAGCCTTAGGACTCATCCTCAATCCCTCAAAGTGTGAAATCATCACAATAAACCAGGAAATAATCAATGCGGTGCAAACAATCCTCCCAGAAGTCACTACTACCACTCCATCCAACAGTACCCTCCTGGGAGCACCGCTGGGTCACCACGCCATCGACACTGTCCTCAAGGACAAAGTGAATGACCTGAAAAGAATGGAGGAGAGAATAAGTGATCTTGATGCCCTTGATGCCCTGTATCTCCTCACAAGGTGTCTTACTATGCCAAGACTCACTTACTTCTTGAGGTGCGCACCCTCTTTTGAAAACCCAACACTTGACGAGTATGACGCACACCTGAGATCAACCTTCAAGAAGGCACTGAATCTGTCACTAGAGGATCAGCAATGGGAGCAGGCAACCCTCCAGTGCGACTGGGAGGTATAGGGGTGCGCAAAGCAAGGCATGTAGCGTTACCTGCATTTCTGTCATCGTGTTTGGCCTCCTGTGGATTAGTCAAGAAGATTGTCCCTGAACGTTTGAGAGGTGTGGTGGGAGCTCAAGATCCCGGGTTCATTGAAGCAGCAGTGCAATGGGACATCCTGGCAGACTCCTCCAGTAGACCAGCTCCTCCCAAAGAGCACAAACAGTCTCACTGGGACAAACCGATCATGGAAAAAATTGCCAACACAATGCTCACCAGCGCTTCAGGAAAGGACAAAGCTCGTCTCCTAGCGGTGAAGGCACCACACTCGGGAGATTTCCTTCTAGCTGTTCCCAATTCCTCTCTGGGGACTCGACTCGACCCACAGGCCATTCGGATTGGTGTTGCTCTTCGCCTAACTGCCCCCATACTCACCGAACATAGGTGTATTTGCTGGGGGGCGACGGCTGATCAATTCGGACTTCATGGTCTAGTGTGTCACACATCAGAAAGGAAGTATGCTAAACATGAGGAGGTCAATGACATCATAAAGAGAAGCCTCGCTACAGCCCGTTGCCCAGCTCAACGGGAACCCCAAGTGCAGTGGTCTGATGGAAGTCAAAAGCGTCCTGATGGAGCCACTATGCTACCCTGGAAGGATGGTAAGCAGATTGCTTGGGACTACACCTGTGCCGCCACAATGGCAGACACCTACTTGCCATACTCCGTAGCCGAAGGGGGTGGAGCTGCCAGCCACAGGGAGACCCATAAGACTCGCAAATATGAAGGCCTTCCGGTCATCGCACTGTGTACCTCGCTTCATGCAGGACACAGTCGCTCCTGCACTCTACAGTGCCTTTCGATCCCCTAGTGGGAGAGGCTTTTTACCTCACATGAGGTTTTTTTCCTCTACCAATCCTGTTGGACCTGCTTGTTTGGACCTGCTGATAAGAACACAGACATCAACACCAGGAATAGTGCGTCGCTGCTAGTCTGCCCAAGGGAAGAACGACGGCCTCTGCACTCCTGCTGCTGATAGCTGATAACCATCATTGCCCTAGGAGTCGCCCTGCTGACCTTCAAAAGCAAGACCACGACACCACTGCTATATAGCAAGTGTACCCACGGCATACAGTTGACCTCGCCTCCAGTTCGGTTGTGACAGCATCTCTGAGAATATTTAGACAGCATCTTTTTTTTGGCCAATATCTTTTTTTCAGACATTAAATAGATAACTTTATGCGTCGTAATTTTCCAAAGGGCCTGTCGATCCCGCTTCATTGAGGTGGTTAAAGATACCCACACAGTGGATTGGCTAGACTACACCAATTGGATAACACCAACGCCTTTCTCTACTCTACTAAAAAAAATTCATTCTTCTGGACCGGTTGGACGTGCACCTGCTGCGGTGGGGTATTCGTCTGACCGGTGCCCACTCTGGGCAGGTACACACACAAGCACAAACCTCACGATAGCCAACCGACGAATAGCAGGCCATCAGCCCATGTATCAACACCAAGATGATTTCACTGCAAGCTACCACGGCTACCACGCCCCCCATCCCGACCCCCACTACCCCCGCCACAGTAACGACCAAATCAAAGCCCACCACTCCCTCTCTCCTTCTTAAATACCCAAAAGGCGACCTAGATGCAACCACAGCCATGAACATACTGTTTAATCTGACCCAAGCTCCCCAGACTAACGTAATAAAGACAAACACTGGATTCAAACTCATCCTAGACCACAATTCTTACAGCATATACACTGCCACTCAGAACAGACCTAAACTCCTACAAGCTGGTTTCTCCATCATATGGAGTCCTGAGCACCGAGCCAAAAGAACAGTAATTGTAAAACACACAAACCCATCACTCTTGACTGCTTACGAAGACGACAAGGAAGACTTCATAAAAGACATCAGCACAAGGAACAAAGTTATAATAGACGACATATTCCGACCTCCCAACTCCAACATTCTAAAATAAGATGCTACACTCCTCAAGATGCAGAAACACTGTTCAACAGGGGCATTCTAGCCAAGACCATCAGTATTCCTCCTGACACTCTATTCACCCTTAACTATCATCACATAGAACAATGCATCAGATGCTACAAATTTGGACACCAAAAATCCACATGCAATGCCAACCAAATTTGCTCTAGATGCTCTGCAACTGGACATTTCTGGTCTACCTGTACTCTACCAGTAAAATGCTCAAACTGCCAACAGGCACACACTGCAATATCAAATATCTGCCCCAAAAGGAAGGAATACCTCAACAACATAAAAGGGAATGAACAACCATCATTACCCAACAAATACCTCCCCTCCCCGAACCTCACCCCCTCCGCCCCCCTTCCCCCCACGAACGCATGGAATACCCCCCTCACATGGGGTCCCCCCCCACCATCCCTCAACCCCACCAGCACAACAACACAAATAACCCCCTCTCCAACAAATAACACACAAACACACGCAACCACTCCTAAACTTGTATCAAATTGCAACATTGAAAATGCCAACACACAAGCACAAGACCCCACAGCCACCTTTGATTACATATCAAATTGCAAGATAGCAGTTGCAGTACACTCTGCTGTAGCACTGTCACAACTGCACCACTGGGACTACTCACACACTCTAAATGTCATACTTCAGGCAAATAACCTCCCCTCCTTAACGATCCCCCCCCCCTCCAGCTTCACACCCCCATCCCCCCAACCCCCCATCCCCCCGCTATCAACCCCTCTCCTTCCCCTCAAGTTGGACATAACCCTTTACCCACTCCAAAGCACAACTCACAAATCCCTCCCTCCTTTGCTCTCTCCTCCCAAGCCACCCCAGCTACCCAAGCCCCCACACTCCAAAACACCCCAAACCCCCCCTCCTCCACCCCGCCCCCACCTTCGCCCCCTGCCCCCAACTCTACCACATCCAGATCCATAAGCACCCACAGAAGGAAACCAAGAAACCCCAACCCATTCCCAACAATGGAAAGACAATCCAGAGAACATGATAAAATGCAGAAACGATCAGAATCTCCTTCTCCCTCCCGAAAACGGCCCCGAGATCACATGCTCAAGACCAAAACAGGGGAGTTGACCCGTATGGGCCCCGACCACAACTCCCTCAAAAACATCTTCAGCGCTGTACACAGCAAAACACCCTTAACCAACCCCACCACTGCTGCCCGCCCTGGATCCCTCACAAACAGCAACAATATCCTGCCTAACCAGACACCCACAACTAGCTCCAACTCTGTTGATACCGACCCTTCTCAAGAACATTCAAAGTAATCCAACTCAATGTAAGATGTTACTTCCCCATTAGACACATGATAGCTGAACTCATTGAATCTGAAAAACCAGATGTAGTACTTCTTAACAGTACTAGCACCCAAGCTCCACAAAACATCAGACACTATGGCTACACCTCACAACAGTCTCCCCATTCCCCTCACGATGGGGTAGCGATCCTCGTCAATTCCACCTTAAAACACGACTTCCTACCACTCCCATTCACACACCAACACTGTCTGGCGGTCAGACTACACACACACTTAGGCTCATTCATCTTCTTCACCACATATGCAAGACCAAACACAGCTCTTAACATACATGATCTCACCACAGTCTTCAACCATACAAACACTCCTACCTACCTCCTAGCAGACATGAACGCAAAACACACCACATTTCACCACAACAATAACAATCAAATAGGAACACAACTACACAACTTCACAAATCAAAAACACTTGCTTCACCTAGGCCCTCAATTCAACACCTTTTACGGACACCAAGGACAGGGTAGACCTGACATCGTCATCTCAAACAGAGCCAGCTCACTCTTCCAACACCACATCGCCCCAGGACCAATCATTGGCTCTGATCACATCCCAATCATCCTACACATCTCAGCAAACCCAATACTCGTTCCCACCACACCCACACTCGCTTACAAGAGTGCCAACTGGGAAGTTTTTAAACAACACATAGACAATGTCAACCTCACTCATGATTACAACAACAAACCAACATCTGACATAGATACACAGCTCAACAACATACAAGAAACAATCACACAGGCAACAAACTCAGCAGTCCCTATTAAAACACATACCATCCGGTACTCCTTTAAGCCTTCTATTAGAACCAAAAGACTACTCATATGCTACCAAAACCGCTTCCTCCAAAACACACACAGATTCGCTCAAGTACGTCAAGATCTCACATACCTCCAAAACAACATACTACGCAGCCTTGAACATGACCACAGCACACATTGGGACCAACTTATTCATAAGGCAGAAGAGCAAAGAATAAAAGACCCCAGAGCCTTCTGGACCTTCATTAGGAAAGTACGAGGCACCATCACCAGCAACAAATTCAAGCACCTCACCCAGGACAACACACACATCACTGACCCACAGACAGCAACCAACACCTTCAAACTCATATGGGAGAATATCTTTCACCCTCATCCTCCACACCAAAATGCCTTGCTACACACACAGCAAGTTGACCAATGGAACCGTGAAAACTTACAGCAAACAACACCTGACAGGACTATCCACCTTGATACCCTCTCCTCCACTCAAGAGCTAAACACCCCTTTCACCAACTGTGACATAAACCGACTCCTCAAAACACTCCCTCCCAAAGCCCCCGGAGCCTCAGGCTTAAACCACATTATACTAAAACACCTCCCCACCTCAATCATAACAGCCTACACAAACCTCCTCAATGCTTCTTTAGCATCAGGATACTTCCCTCCACTCTTCAAGGCAGCCACAGCAATCCTCATCCCCAAACCTGGAAAAGACCACACCGACCCCAAAAACTACCGCCCCATTAGTCTACTCGAAGTCTTGGGTAAACTCTATGAACGACTCATAAACCAAAGACTCCGCAGACACCTTGAAAACAACTCCCTCCTCTCTGAAGGTCAATTTGGCTTCAGAGCCAGGCGATCCACCCAAGATGCCTTAAACATCATTCTGAATTACATTTACATCAACACAAAACAAAAGAAAAAAACAGCCCTAGTAGCAAAAGATGTAGAGAAAGCCTTTGACACAGTATGGCACAATGGACTGAAGCAAAAACTTTGCACCAACTTCAACTTCCCTTCAAACATAATAAAACTACTATGCAACTTCCTTGATGATAGAACGATGAGAATCAGATTTCAAGGCTGCCACTCCGATTACTTCCCACTACATGCAGGCGTCCCACAAGGATCTGTCCTCTCCCCCACACTTTACATACTTTACACCAATGACATCCCAACTCCAACACATGACGACTCCATCACACTTGCATATGCAGATGACATAACCCAACTTATCACACACCGTAACATAAACCACCTAGCAAACAGAGCACAAGATGAAGTAGACAGAATCTCATACTGGGAACAAAAATGGAGAATCAAAACAAACGCCACAAAATCCAACATAACTTACTTTAACTACAGAAGAAGAGATCCTCCCACAAGAATAGAACTCAGAACAGCAGAAACCCGCACATACCTCCCACGGACAACGAAAACCACAGTTCTGGGAGTAACTCTAGACCACAACCTTAGAATTCACCTACACACCAAAACAAAACAAGCTATAGCTACAAAAGCCCTCCAAGGATTATCCAAACTAAATAAAGCCTCCACCCGTACTAAACTACATCTCTACAAAACTCTCATTAGACCACTCATAACCTACTGCCCCTTAGCACTCTCTCTAGCTGCCAAGACTAATAAACTAAAGCTACAACGCATCCAGAACAGAGCTCTGCGCTGGGTGCTGAACATCAGATGGGATGACTTCCTCACTAGCGAATACACTCACATCCAAACAAACACCCCTGCCCTGAATGTGTACTGGAAAACACTCAGTGACAAACAAATAGATAGACTTGAAACCAGACATAACCACTGGACTACACACCTTGACGACAACATACGCAAACCCAACAACACTCATAATCTATTCTACTCACTCCTAGCTCCTGCCCCAATCCCCCTGTTCACTAGCAACAGCTAAATAGCTGCAAAACCCTCTGCTCACTAACAGCAGCTAAACAGCTGCTCCCTGTCTTTACAGGGGTGGACCTTAAATAATGACCTTTAAAAATCATGTTTATTTTAATTTGTTTTTTAAAATAAATAAAAAAAAAAAAGTAGGAAAGTAGCCCTCGTACCTTGCAGTGTCAAAGTCGCGCCGACCCTCTACCAGTGAACTCCTGTGCCGCGTCCAAATCACGAGTCAAAAGCCTGGACCATTCTGATCACTATCTGCCTAGCTACTGGGTCAAGCCCTGGTACTATCTCTCCCACTAAAAGCTCCTCCTCTCAACCACCTACTCTTACACTTTACCCACTTACCATTCACCCGCAAGGGTCTTACCTGAACTTTATTCATTCATTCATTCAAGGCCTTTCCCCTTGCTATAACTTCATCCCAATAGGGTCGGAGACCCATGGAGCATGGGGCAAGTGTGCTCTAAAGTTTCTCAAAGAGCTGGGTGAAAAACTCATCATAGAAACCAAGGACCACAGGGCGACCAGCTTCCTCTTTCAGAGACTCAGTGTTGCAATCCAGAGGGTAAAAGTCTGCAGCATTCTGGGCACGCGGTCCACTGCCGGGGAGCTGGACGAAGTATTTGACATGTAGCTCTGAGTTGTTATCTATGTTGTTTTACTCCCTATTGTATTCTTGTCAATGTATTTTGTCAATGTATTTTGTCTTGAAATAAATTTTATATATATATTCAAAAGATGGGGTGGTAGGGGAAGTGGAATATTCAAATGGCTTCAGAAAGAAATCTAAATATTCTTCCTTGAAGCCTTTTATCCACTTCTCCGAGGCTATGGGTCCACAATTTACACCAGAGGTGCACCCCATTATATATATATATATATATATATATATATATATATATATATATATATATATATATATATTTTATATATATATATATATATATTCGTGTATATAAAAGGATTCAGAAAAACCAATTAACAAAATTGTGGTAGTTTATAATAAACAATAGGAAACACTAAACCCGTAGGGTCTTATCCATGGAAGAAGAGGGTAGCTTCAATAATGTGGATCAAGAGCCCTCACCAGCATCAAGGCAACCAAATTGAAGAAACAATTTGGAAAGACAGCAAGGGAGTGAGTGATGATAAATGTGCTTTCTTCTTTGGGTCACCCTGCCTTGGAATGGAACAGTCAGTGTGTTATGCACACACACACACACACACTCTTACTCTCACAAATATATTTATATATATATATATATATATATATATATATATATATATATATATATATATATATATATATATATATATATATATATTCAACAAGTCGGCCGTCTCCCACCGAGGCAGGGTGACCCAAAAGGAAAGAAAATCCCCCAAAAGAAAATACTTTCATCATCATTCAACACTTTCACCTCACTCATGCATAATCACTGTCTTTGCAGAGGAGCTCAGATACGACAGCTGAGAATAAGTCCCTCCCAATTGTCACTATCCCAGACCCCTCTTTAAAGTGCAGGCATTGTACTTCCCATTTCCAGGACTCAAGTCCAACTAAATCAATTAACTGGTTTCCCTGAATCCCTTCACAAAATATTACCCTGCTTTCACTCCAACAGCTCGTCAGGTCCCAAAAACCATTCGTCTCCATTCACTCCTATCTAACACGCTCCCACATGCTTGCTGGAAGTCCAAGCCCATCGTCCACAAAAGCTCATTTACCCGCTCCCTCCAACCTTTTCGAGGACGACCCCTACCCCGCCTTCCTTCCCCTACAGATTTATACGCTCTCCAAGTCATTCTACTTTGATCCATTCTCTCTAAATGACCAAACCACCTCAACAACCCCTTTTCAGCCCTCTGACATATACTTTCAGTAACTCCACACCTCCTAATAATTTCCACACTCCGAATTTTCTGCATAATATTTACACCACACATTGCTCTTAGACAGGACATCTCCACTGCCTCCAGCCGCCTTCTCGCTGCAGCATTTACAACCCAAGCTTCACACCCATATAAGAGTGTTGGTACCACTATACTTTCATACATTCCCTTTTTTGCCTCCATGGATAACGTTTTTTGTCTCCACACATACCTCAACGCACCACTCACCTTTTTTTCTTCATCAATTCTATGGTTAACCTCATCCTTCATAAACCCATCTCCTGACAAGTCAACTCCCAAATATCTGAAAACATTCACTTCTTCCATAATCCCTGTCTCCAATGTGATATCCAATTTTTCTTTATTTAAATCGTTTGATACCCTCATCTCCTTACTCTTATCTATGTTCACTTTCAACTTTTAAACACCCTTCCAAACTCGTCCACTAACCTTTGCAACTTTTTTTTCGAATCTCCCATAAGCACAGTATCATCAACAAAAAGTAACTGTGTCAACTCCCATTTTGCATATAATTCCCCATAATGTAAACCCACCCCTCTCCCAAAACACCCTAGCAGTTACTTCTTTTACAACCCCATCTATAAATATATTAAACAACCATGATGACATTACACATCCCTGTCTAAGACCTACTTTTACAGGGCAGTAATCTCCCTCTCTCCTACACACCCTAACCTGAGCCTCACTATCCTCATAAAAACTCTTTACAGCCTTCAGCAACTTACTACCTATTCCATACACTTGCAACATTTGCCACATTGCTCCCCTATCCACTCTATCATATGCCTTTTCTAAATCCATAAATACAATGAAAACTTCTCTACCTTTATCTAAATACTGTTCACATATATGCTTCAATGTAAACACTTGATCTACACATCCCCTACCTAATCTAAAGCCTCCTTGCTCATCTGCAATCATACTCTCTGTCTTACCTCTAATTCTTTCAATAATAACCCTGCCATATGCTTTACCTGGTATACTCAGTAAACTTATTCCCCTATAATTCTTACAATCTCTTTTATCCCCCTTCCCTTTATATAAAGGAACTATACATGCTCTCTGCCAATCCCTAGGTACCTTCCCCTCTTTCATACATTTATTAAACAAAAATACCAACCACTCCAGCACTATATCCCCCCCTGCTTTTAACATTTCTGTCATGATCCCGTCAGTTTCAGCTGTTTTACCCCCTTTCATTCTACGTAATGCCTCACGCACCTCCCCCACACTCACATCCTGCTCTTCTTCACTCCTAAACGATGTTATCTCTCCCTGGTCAGTGCATGAAATTACCGCCTCCCTTTTTTTCATCGATATTTAAAAGTTCCTCAAAATATTCCCGTCATCTACCCAATACCTCCAGCTCCCCATCTACTAACTCCCCTACTCTGTTTTTAACTGACAAATCCATTCGTTCCCTAGGCTTTCTTACCTTGTTTATCTCCAAAAAATTTCTTGTTTTCAGCAAAAATTCTTGACAGAGCCTCTCCCATTCTTTCATCTGCTCTCCTTTTGCACTCTCTCACCATTCTCTTCACCTTTCTTTTACTCCCCATATACTCTGCTCTTCTATTAACACTTCTGTTTTGTAAAAACGTCTCATAAGCTACCTCTTTATCTTTTATCACACCCTTTACTTCTTCATTCCACCACTCACTCCTCTTTCCTCCTGCACCCACCCTCCTATAGCCACAAACTTCTGCCACACATTCTAATACTGCATTTTTAAAACTATCCCAACTCTCTTCAACCCCCCACTACTCATACTTGCACTAGCCCACCTTTTTGCCAATAGTTGCTTATATCTCACCCTAACTTCCTCCTCCCTTAGTTTATACACTTTTCCCTCTCTCTTACTTGCTGTTGCAATTTTCTTTTTGTCCCATCTACCTTTTACTCTAACTGTAGCTACAACTAAATAATGATCCTATATATCCGTTGCCCCTCTATAAACATGTACATCCTGAAGCCTACCCATCAACCTTTTATCCACCAATACATAATCTAACAAACTACTTTCATTACGTGCTATATCATACCTTGTAAATTTATTTATCCTCTTTTTCATAAAATATGTATTACTTAATACCAAACCTCTTCCTTTGATTCCCCATTTACATTTATCCCTGGCACCCCAAATTTACCTACTACTCCCTCCACAACATTTTTACCCACTTTAGCATTAAGATCACCAACCACAAGTACTCTCTCACTTGGTTCAAAACTCCCCAAGCACTCACTCAACATTTCCCAAAATCTCTCTCTCTCCTCTAGACTTCTCTCTTCTTCCGGTGCATAAACACTTACTATAACCCACTTTTCACATTCAACCTTTATTTTACTCCACATAATCCTTGAATTTATACATTTATAATCCCTCTTTACCTGCCATAACTGATTATTCAACATTTTTGCCACTCCTTCTTTAGCTCTAACTCTCTCTCTCTCTCTCTCTTATATATATATATATATATATATATATATATATATATATATATATATAGATTCTAAAATATGGATAAAGTTTATTTTGGTCAAACTGGTAAAATCTTGAACTAAGATTAAAACAACATAAATATAGCATTAGAACTGGACAAGATTCTAATGCTCTATTTATTCATGTGAGATTTTAACCATCCAATTGATTTTCAAAATGCTGAGAAGGTTGTATCAAGCAAGTCCATGGTTGAGAGGATATAATAGAATCATGTTTCATTAAAAGCAGTTTTGAAAATAATATGAATATTTCTTTTGGTTTATATAAATTGGATTCATTTATAATTAATAAAATTTGGGAAGAATTTAATAATAAATTGGACTAATCTTAATTCTTGGGAAGAGTTTCAGGTCCTTTCTTATTTTCCTCTTCACAGAGTCGTGAGATGTTACGCTACTGTGAGGTGTTGTCTTTGTTAGTGTGATGTGACTGTGAGGTGTAGTCTCGCCCTATATAAGCCCTTCTTGTCATGTTTCCTGTTATAGTTCCTTGATAATGTGAGTAGTCACGAAAGCGCTTGGAATTCTTCTATTTTTCATAGTGGTTTTCTTGCATATATATATATATATATATATATATATATATATATATATATATATATATAATATGAGAAGTCAAAAGCGCTTGGAATTTCACTATTTTTCACAGTGGTTGTTCTGCATATATATGCAGAACAACCACTGTGAAAAATAGTGAAATTCCAAGCGCTTTCTTGACTTCTCATATTATCAAGGAACTATAAAAATAAAATGTTAACAGGAAGGAATAAAAGGACGAGACTACACATCGCTGCCACCCCACAACAACACCTGCCTTTTTATGATGGTGTAGGTAGGTAGTCAGTGATCCGTGAAACACAGCTAATATTCTACCCAAAAAATTGTCTAATCTACCTTAAATGCTTCAAAATTTTATTATTTATAATTGAATCCAATTTTTATAAACCCAAAGAAATATTCATATTATTTTCAAAACTACCTTTTATGAAACATGATTCTATTATATTCCTGTCGACCATGGACTTGCTTGATATAACTTTCTCAGCCTTTTTAAAATCAATTGGATGGTAAAAATCTCTCACATGAACAAACAGTAATGTAGATAAATGGTTCAGAGAACCTAGAAGTTGGTAAGTTAGACACATATGCAACACTTGGGTATCTTTATTGAGGAAACGTTTCGCCACACAGCGGCTTCATCAGTCCATACGAAGAAGAATGGTGAAGAATAGGGGGATTTTGAGGTAATCAGTCCCTCAGCCTTGAGTCGATGTAATCAGTCCATCAATCTTACAAAGAACACAGCATATGTGCCAAGAAGTGGCTTATATAATGTTGACAGGTGAGGTGAAGTAGTCGTAGGTGGTATCACACTTGACAAATCCAAATGTGGAAGTTGGTCATGACTGAAGGTCAGGCAAGTGAAGAATTCCTTGTATTAAGATCTCAAGATGTTGCTGTGTCTGACGGGAATGCTGAAAAATGGTTCACAGAACCGACAAGTTGATAAATTAGACACATATGCAACACTTGGGTATCTTTATTGAGGAAACGTTTCGCCACACAGTGGCTTCATCATTGTTACCCTTAATAATTAAAACTCTACAGTAAAATTTATAGAATGAGCTAAGCTATTTAATTTAATAAGGAAATGGTTTATATCTACATTCTAAGGCATAAGACACAAAATATCATCAACATTTCTATAACACTTTGCTCTATTAGGAATGATTGTGTTAAGCAATCTAGTTTAAAAAATGATTTTAAATTTAAAATTTACAGAAAACCAAATAACTGTTCTTAGGTACACTAGGTATTCTCATCAATGTTTTTGAGAGCTTTAAGTATTTGTAGTCCAGAGTTAATAGATGAATAAATGTTCAAAACTTATGAAATAGCTAATGATCAAAAATACCCAAGAAACTTAATTGATAAATCCTTTAAAATAGCTAGAAATACATTTTACAATTCAAAAAGGGACAACCAACATAATTCTAATAACAATATTTTGGTTCTCCGTTACCATGAAAATTGGTTGATATGCCTTCTCTAATTAAGAACTTTTATATCAAAGTTGTATTTAAAAATCTTGACACAGTTAAAAAACTTTTGATAAAAAATTCCCCCCCCCAAAAAAAAAAAAAGTTGACGGGTATATCTATAACCATTTCAGGGTCCAAGAATTTTCAAAAAAAAATTATTTTTTCTTATGAAATGGTAGAGAATCTTTTTCTAAAAGTAATAAAACAAAAAATAAGAAATTTGGTGGAAAACTGACGAAATTAGACTATCGCAAATTTGACTGTGTCAGTGATATTTACATTTCGGCGATTTTGCCTACTTTGACTACTATTTTAGGCCAATTACATTATTCCAGTTGGCCAAATTCTTAGCTATTTCATTAGTATTACTTCTATTTTATTGATTGAGCACAAAAAACTGTCCAATCAACTTTTCCAAGTAGCCAATAAAGTGATCAGAAAATGGTAATTTCGCCAATTTTACACAAAGTTCAAAATATTCCAATTTCAAAACAGCGTCCAGAAGAAACAATGCAGACATTCCTGGCACTAAAATAACATTTTCTCTATTTATTAGTTACGTTTCCAGGCTTTACAGATGAATTCCATTTTTATTTTTTATTTACATAAAGAATTTTTATTCACACCAAAAAATAGATGAATTACTCTTATGCAATATTGTAATAATTGTATAAACGCTATCAGTGCATTTGTAAACGTATATTAGACCCACCAGTTGACGTGTATTGGTCGCGTGATGTGATTTGTTTACTCTTAAAAATCAGCAAAAATCAAACATTTCCGCTACTTTGAGCTCAATTAGAAGCTATTTTCATTACTAAAACCAATCAAAATCATCTCTATTTCTGTAATATATTTTCCATTCTATCAAATGAGACCAAGAAACCGTGAATACAACAGTAAAAACTACATGAAAATACACCCCAAAGTTGCTGTTTTAATAAAAAAACACAGTCGCAGTTTTTTTTCTCATTATGCACTGCATGCTTCAGGATTTACTTTATATGGTGCACACTTACCACATAGATGCATTCTCTCATATCTAGGCCCAAATTTACCGATCACAGCTTATCTGAGTGAGCTGAGCTCATGGAGTAGATCTACGGTTTGGACCCTTTGGACAATGCGTAGATCTACGGCTTGGACCCTGAAAGGGATAAGATTCCTTGTAAAATAAGTGATAAAGTTTATTACGGTCAAACTGGTAAAAGTCTTGAACTAAGATTAAAACAAAACAAATACAGCATTAGAAGTGGACAAGATTCTAATGCTCTGTTTATTCATGTGAGAGATTTTAACCATCCAATTGATTTTAAAAAGGCTGAGAAAGTTGTATCAAGCAAGTCCATGGTTGACATTAATATAATAGAATCATGTTTCATAAAAAGTAGTTTTGAAAATAATATGAATATTTCTTTTGATTTATGTAAATTGGATTTATTTATAATTAATAAAATTTGGGAAGAATTTAAGATACAGGTAGATCTGTTTGTGACTTGATAAAGTCCACTGTTTTGGCGAAACGTTGTCAATAAAGGATCACATTATACTACTTATGTGTTCAATTTTCCACTAGGACATATTTATTAGAAAACGTTTAGGTCCTAGGACCTTGTTCACTTCTAACATACAGAGGTTGACAGGAGAGTGAGGTGTGAGTGACGCATTGTGACCTGAAGAATGCCATATTGGGATGAGGACAAGTAGACGATGAGATCATGTGACTCCTGTGTTGCTGGGTTGGTGGTTCTTTGCTAATGTTTTAAAAAAATTTTGGTTTCCAGTGTTAGACACCGTCGGCGTCTAAGGTCTGGTTCGGTGAGAACTAGTTGTGCCTCATCCCAGTTCATCAAATGCCCAGTGGAGTCTCTGTGGAGGACACAGGCGTATCTTAAGTCGTCTCTGTTACTGGCACTTCGATGCTCGTTCAGGCGGTCCGCAAGATCTCTGCCTGTTTCGCCTACATATTTCTTGAGACAGGCTCCACAGGGGATGGTGTAGACGCCTGCTGTGGAAGTTAGAGGTGTGGGGCTACGTTTCGTAGTGAGGTCTTTGATAGATGATGTGTTATGGTGGAAACGTTGATGTTTCTCTGAGCAAGTGCCCGGCGAGTATTCGTGGCAATAACACCACAGCAGCAGTTCATAGTGCTCCCATGTGGTGGTGATGGTGCCACGAATACTCGCCGGGCACTTGCAAAATAATGTATAATAGCTATAAAATGAGACGTGCTGAGCATAATATTAATTACAGTAACACATTCTTGAACATTTTTCCACATTCTAAGAAATCATCAACACAACCACTCAGTAACAACTAAAAATTGCATAAAAAAAACTCAAGTAGAATATATTAAAATTCTTCAGAAATAAATTTTCGTCTATTAAATAAGTTGAGTATAAAAAAAAATCGTAATTAGAAGTTGGTGGACATCTTGTTGTCGTAGGAGTTCGCCTTGGTCCTGGCTGTAACATCGGCTGGGTCCGGAAGAGACCATCTCACCCACGGGTGTACCAGTGATCGCTCCACGCGACGACCTCCAGATTTACCTGTCGAAACGAAGTAAATTGGTGAGTGCAGTCAAAGGGACGTGTAGATAACACAAAATGCGAGTTATGGCATTTTATTGTCATGGACTTTATCAGTTCAGGGGATTGATAAAGTCCCAGGTGAGCGGTGGGAGAGAGTCTTCTGTCTCTCGGTTAGCAGAAGAAAGTTCAAGCTTCTGGTAGCTCTCACGGGTTTAGTACTTCATATAAAGTAGTCAAAAAAGTATGTTAGGATGCACAACAGCAGAGCATTAAGGGCGCCCGCTAAACTTGATCTTTTCCTCATAAATATAATTTTAATGGACAGGTGGAATGGGAGGTAATCAGAATTTCACGTATAACTTAAGTAATATTACGTGGAAGGAAAAAGTGACTCTCACTAAAGAAACATTACATTAATACGACGATTTAACCACTGGTGGTCAAGTGCTGTTAAATATGAGTCTTTATTGTTCAATAATGGTTAATTGTCATTATTATACTGACGAGTGACAACGACAGTCTAAGAAGTTTCACAATGATTTTTTTTCAAACTTCAGATAATTTTTTAGGGCCTTGATGGAAATCCTGGCTGCGTCACTGACCTAACCCAACCTGAGAACAAATACTATGTTTCAGTAGTATTCTAGATTATGCAGAAAAGAATGTTCGGTAGTTTGGAGATAATTGCAGTCTCTGATTGGTCAACAGCTTGTAGAAGTAAAAAAATGACGCTTTCAGGAAAAACATAGATGTATTTCGGTGGCTGCGGGATCCGAGAGAAGTATCCCTCTATTCTATTACCATTTTAGAACGTTAGAAGTTATGCCACAGAGTTTTGCAGGTAATCTGGGTCATTCCAGGATGCTGAGAATGGCTTCAGTAACTTTGGCCAAAGGGCACGCTAGCATGCCAGTTCTAAGATTTTTTTCTCTGCTACCATATACAAGTGTTGAAGTTTTGATGGCGATAGCATGAGGCATTCGCGAGTTATGAGCGAATACGGAAACTTGGAGGAGGAAAAAGCAGGTACCTCTTTGGGGATACGTATACGTATTTAAAAAAAAATAACCAGTAAAGGTTAATAGAAATTACCAATCAATATGTACATCAGACAATCCCCCGAAGTGTATTTCACATTGCTGGCGATTGAGGAATAAAGAAGAGGAATTGTGGGTCATGAAGAAATGTTGACTGACCTGTAGTGAAGCTGACGAGGACTCCCACCACCAGACCCACAACGAACCCCAGAGGACCCAGCTGCGTGTACGAGAGGCCGAAGATTTTCTGCGGGTACTGTAGGTCGGAGACTCTGTAGAAGAGAATTGGCCTGTACTGTGACGCCCCAAGTGCTGGAAAGGGAAGACTTGTAAATGTGATTCTCAATACAGGAGAGTGAAGGTTTGTAGTGGGATGACCCAACATGGGAGAGTGAAGGTTTATAGTGGGATGACCCAACATGGGAGAGTGAAGGTTTGTAGTAGGATGACCCAACATGGGAGAGTGAAGGTTTGTAGTGGGATGACCCAACATGGGAGAGTGAAGGTTTGTAGTGGGATGACCCAACATGGGAGAGTGAAGGTTTGTAGTGGGATGACCCAACATGGGAGAGTGAAGGTTTGTAGTGGGATGACCCAACATGGGAGAGTGAAGGTTTGTAGTGGGATGAACCAACATGGGAGAGTGAAGGTTTGTAGTGGGATGACCCAACATGGGAGAGTGAAGGTTTGTAGTGGGATGACCGAACATGGGAGAGTGAAGGTTTGTAGTGGGATGACCCAACATGGGAGAGTGAAGGTTTGTAGTGGGATGACCCAACATGGGAGAGTGAAGGTTTGTAGTGGGATGACCCAACATGGGAGAGTGAAGGTTTGTAGTAGGATGTTATGGTGGGGGATATCAAAGTTCAAGTAAATGAACAATATAGATTTTTTTTTTCAAAGTCCAGTGAAATGTAAAAAAAATATAATCTTGACGTGAGTCAGTGACCAAAAGCTCCATGGATTTCTTTTATAATTTGCTCTTTCTTGAGTGTTAAGCTACAACGCTGGGTACGGACGAGAGGTAAGCAAAACCCTCAGAGATTATTAAACTGTAACGAATATTTACCGAGGTATATTATACAGCATTTTTTTTTTCAGAATGTTGCTCTTCAGGAGGATTATTTGATTTTGGTGATTCAAGGAGTTGGAGTCACCATAATCTGTCTCAATTAAATTTGATTGTCTCCCATTTTCCCAGGTACTGTTTGCCTCTGCTGGTTTAACATTTCCCCCGTGATTATAATAATAATGATGACCATTGTCAGCCATAATGCATTACCAATTGATATATTGTGACAGTAGTTTACATATTCTTTTTGAAGCTTCAGACTCAATTCATATTTTTATAAACACCAAAATATCTTTCCTTCCAAAATAGTATTTTAATACCAACACAGAAATAAGGGTAATAAACACCTGCTTGTAATGGTAGATAACTTGACGCGGTACTGCCAGTTAGTACCCATCCCTGACAAAATGGCCGAGACAGTCACAAATGCTTTCCGTGAGCGTATCGTTCTCCGTCATACCTGCCCACGTGTTCTCCGTCATACCTGCCCACGTGTTCTCCGTCATACCTGCCCACGTGTTCTCCGTCATACCTGCCCACGTGTTCTCCTGTCAGACAATGGGTCGGAGTTCATAAATGCCACGATGAAGGACCTTTGTTCCAGGTTTGACATTCACCAAGCACCAGTAGCTCCACGTCACCCGGCGAGTAATGGTCTTGCTGAACGTACAAACCGCAAAGTTCTGGAGGTGCTCAGAGTAACCGTTAATCCGAGTTGTACTACATGGGATGACGCTATTCCTGATGTTCAGTGTACATTGAACTCTTCCCTCAACAACTCGATTGGCGAGACACCCCATTTTGCCTTGTACGACTATGATAAGCGTTTACCGTACGAAATCCTGTTTGCTCCGCCTAGCCCAATCTATGACGCCGATAACACCGGTATAGTTAAGATGCGGACCACACAGCTTGTTTTCCAGCGAGTACGTGAGAACCTAATAAAAGCCACAGATATGTTCACGTCTGATCGCAACGCCCACGCTAAGGAAAGTAAGGTGGAACCAGGTTGCAAAGTTATGTTGCTCAACCCGACGCAGACCCCTGGTATGCATAAACTTGTCCCCAAGTTTGTCGGTCCTTACCGTGTCCTACGACAGCTCCGCGGCAATAAGTTCGAGGTGAGGGAGATAGCTACCGGAACTATCAGAGAAGCTCACCTTGACCACATGAAGTATATTGATCATGTGCAAGCTGAAGCAGAGCTGGAATCGCGGACATTGCAAAGCCACAATCAGACTAAAACTAGTGACAACCTGTCTAGTTCTTCACCCGCTATCACTACGACAGATGACAGTCCTGTAAGGCTCCATACTTATGGCCTGAGAACCCGGACAGCAGTACATTACTGTGACATTGACATACCTACTGACTTGTCCGACTCCTACGCTAGCTACGCTAATTGTTTGCTTGCAGAAATGGGGATTAATGTGCATACATTGTATAGTTAGTAAATAATGGAGTCAGGGTGGACAACACCATGTAAATATGTAAAATTTATTCTAGCAGGGTACCCGTAGTATAATGAATTCCATGGAAATAATGTTATTGTGAGTATGTGCACCCAGTGTGTCTTGTAAAGCCTGTATAAAGGCAAGGGCCGTATCGCCCTTTTGAGTTAAATGTCACACCTTAGGAAATGCTACTGTCAGTCATTGTTTGCAGATGTGAGGATGCTACAGCGCTCATGGATGTGCAGTCAAGTTGACGTCTAGCCCTGTGGACAACCTGTATATAGAAGACTCTAGTTCCTGTGTCAGCATTGGCTTGTTCTGTCCTCTGTCCAGCTGTACGGGCAGGCCGATTTTCTCTTCCCCGACTCACGAAGTGGGAGAGTTTTTTTTTTTTTCGGCCCGCACAGGCAATGTTCTGTTGTTAAATGTAAATGTCAGGTGACCGGAAGCCAGTTTCCCCTGGGTAATTTTGTTGGCTCGTTTACACCTTCGTGCCAGCCAGTATTGTCGTGTCGAGACGACACGCGGTAGGTGGCCGAGCGGATGTAAACAGCCTATTCGTAGGCTCTTTCAAACTGCGCGGCACTACGGTGCTGCCATCTATAGGACTATCAAGGTCGGGCTGGTCAGCCATGATTCTCTCTCACTCTGGCGGCCTACCTCACAGAAACAGGTTCTACCCTTGCTGGCTCCCGGTCCCCTCACGCTCTGCCCAGTGTATACCTACACTTTCCCATTAATAAACTGAGTCTAGTCATCGGCCGTATCTCTGCACCTACGCTACCATTCTACTGCCCAACGTAAGCAGCCAAGAAAATAGAGTTAACATTTATTACTACTTGTTTACATAAGTAAATATAAACCTCCACTCATATTTCATATATCATACGATACATTGTTTATTTATTTACGTGGAGCATTAAAGCAGTGAAAGGTATCAGTTATATGATCGAAAGCTTCTTTGACTGGGTCACCACATGACTGAGACTCGTGTGAAGAGTAACTCTCATATAACTGAAGGGTGAAACGCCTTGAGACCTACCTGACTGGGTGGGTGTCTGAAGGAAGAGGTATGGTGAGGTTGGCAGGGCAGGCGTCCGTAGAGGTGGGCAGTAATTCTGGTGTGATGCCCAGGATTGTAGCACCGAAGCTGAAGCTGAGTGCCACAGCCGTGCCCACGACCAGCGCTGAGCACGCCCCCTGGTCGCACGTCATTGAATAAGGTTAAGAGACATAATATATACCCAGGGGTGTATGTCTTTATGTATATACAATGAGAATTTAATCTAATCCCGTTGTAAGGGATTAAAACATTCTTGACAGGTTACATGCAACCTTAAACCGTGACTGGAACAATACACAAACAACCTTCATACAGGAGAATGAAACTTATGACGACGTTTCGGTCTAACTTGGACCATTAATTAGTCACACGATGTGACTAATTAATAGTCCAAGTCCTCATAAGTTTCATTCTCCTGTGTGGGAGTTATTTGTGTATGACAACCTTAATGACCGTGGTGTAGTCGATAGGCGTTAAACCCAATTAACCAACTAAGTTTAGTCTTCAGACTAGAAGAGAACTGGTTGTAAATGGTATGATGATACCGACAAATTGTGGAAGAATAACACTTGTGTACAGTTCAGGTCATTTACTAAACAAAACGTTTCTCCACTCAAGGCGAAACATTTCCTTTAATAAATGTCCTGAAATGTACACAAGAGTCCTTTTCTACACACTGAAGAGGATCGTTAAGGCAGCATGTTAAAAGTAGGCTACTTTAATCCCTAGGACATTTTATTCCAGAAAATAGAGGTGAAAGTAAACTCTCACTGTATATACAATGAGAGATACAGCAAGGGTATATACACTGAGACACAGACCACTTGGTGTATATACTTTGAGGGATACACGCCTATTTGTGTAAATACACATATATACCTCGGTGTTTTGAAAATGGTATAAAATAGCGAGTTAATGAGTAAGACACATGTCCACCTCAAATATTATTCCTCCAAGGTTGATGAATTGATTACATTGTCTTCATTTCACTACTACTACACCTGCTGCCTCTGTATGTGACTGAAGAAGCCCACTGTGTAGACGAAACGTTTCAACAGTAAAGAAACCCACTGTTGCATGTGTCTTACTCATTCTTCGGTGTACAGAATCTGCACTGATAGATACACAACTCTCGGTGTCTGTGCACTGGGATATACACACCTCTTGGTGTATATACCTTAATACGTGTATAGGATACACGTAGCAAGAAATTAGTTAACTAACTTAGAGTTATAATATGCAAAGAAATAATTCAGTACAGTCTTTTGGTGATATGTGACTTCCTCATGGGAGGTGCCTTGACATCGGTAAGGGGCTCTTGATCTAAGGAACTGAACTTATTCTCCCTTCTCTTGGATCGAGCCTGATTGCCTCCCGTTCTCCAGGCGCTATATGACCTCCTGGTTGAACAAAAATTGTGATATGTGAAAATTGCAAAACAGATATTCGTACTCTATCACGTTTTCAATTACAAAAATAAATTGAAAATATGTTTCAAAATTGGAAATAGCGTATAACAAAGGCCGCTAGGCTAATCTTATTAAATGTCTTTGTTTACCTTTTTAGCGTAGTCTGCATACCATTCCAAATACGAACTTATAGATGTATATTGAAATAAGGATTTGTGGTAGTGATTTGTAGGATTTGCCCTAAAATACATGTCAATAGCACTAAAGGACATGTGTTTACTGGACTGGTGGACAGGTGGTTAGCGTGTTAGGTGTGAAGCCTATCGACTGCACGAAAATCAATTAAAGGCTACATTTCACCTTTTCTCCACCCGTCGTAAATATTTTAATACATAAAAATGGAATAATAGTAACCTCAGCGTATAGTCACTAAAAGATACACACATACGCATTGGCGTATGTATTGTATATCCTGTTGGTGCTGTGTTTTTTCTGGTTCAAAGAAAGTAGTCAAGAAAAAAATTTGAGAGGATTTGTGAGAACTGTTGTATGCAAGTCTCTTGTAAAAGACGAGACGTCTTGTTTCTCTCAAGATTTGTATGTTATCTATTAGTGGTTCTGAGATGATCTTCCTAAAGGTCCGGTTTCAGACCAGTTCTAGACTGGAAAGGAAATATTTCAGGATTAAGAACTACCAAAAAGCTCATGAGAAAGTAATGCTATGTGCATACTGAAGTTAGACTGAAGTTTGTAAGATTTATCTATTACACTGGTCAACAAAAAAAATCGTTGCCAAAGACATTTGAAGTTATTCAGGGTATTTTGGGGTTGCTGAATTCGAAAATGGTTTTTCAAATTGGCTCTAGTTTGTGAGATTGCATACCTACCCTCAATTAACAGGGAAATTAGCCATAACGTGTGTATATGTATATTTAGTGACAATTTGTATATGCAGATAATATTAAAAAAGATTAGAATGTTATTTTTAAATTATTTAATAATTAACGAAAGGAACTGCATCAACAACGACCACGTGACAATACTGTAGCCTTTATTTTGCTATTTTTTTTCCAGATGAGCATAAGTTCTTCAAGAAGAGTCTGCTTAAACAATCCCTATGCATTTTGCTACATTTGTGACGAATACTCTTTGCAAAAACAAAGAAAAAACATCACATTTTTTTTAAACTAAGCTTATCTTGATTATTTTGGAGTGGCGCTTGTAGAACAAGACAAGTCTTGAGCTCCTATATGGTTTGAAAAAAACCTGTGCAGAATGCTTAGGCAATGGAAAATAGGCAAAGGAAAAATTTAAACTTGGGTGTGCCTATGGTGTGGAGAGAACCGAAAAACCACCACGATGATTGTTATTTTTGTATGGTGAAGGTGAAAGGTTTTGCTAGATACAAAAAAGTCAAGTGAGAAAATCCTGATTTAGAGTCAGCAAGGAGACCTGTGCCACACAAGACGTTCCCATACCAGTGTTTACAACACTGCCTAACCTTCCATTGTCTAGTGTTGAAGACACTCAGGGTTTAGCATGTAACACAGGTGATAACAGTAGAAGTGAATATGAAGTAAGCATATCAACAGCCCAGCAGGTCTCCCAAGAAGAACTCAATGATCTGATACGTGATCTCAGTCTGTCAAAGAAAGCATCTGAACTTTTAGTATCCAGACTAAAAGAAAAGAATTGTCTACAACAAGAAGTTAAAATAACAGTTTATCTGACAAGAGGAGTTGAACTCCTTCCATATTTCAGCCAAGATGAAGAACTTGTTTACTACAATAACATTCCAGGACTTCTTCTTCGAATGTGACTTGAATATCGACCAGGAGATTGACGGCTGTTTATAGACACCTCTATTAGAAGCTTGACATGTGTCTTATTGCACAATGGTAACCAATATGCATCTCTTGCAATTGCTCACTCAACAAAATCGTACAAACAACGTTTCCATATGCAGTAATTAGTGGCATCTGAATTAATCTGTTATTATATAGAGAGAAATACTAGTATGTATTATAAGATTTGACTGTTGCATGATCTAAAAAAATAATTTCAGTGCGATTTGTAAGTTAGCCGCCTGATCAATATACTTTTCACATCTATGTTTTTCAATGGGACACCAAATTTCTCAAAAACTAGAGCTAATCAAGCAAAACCGATCACATATTTGGAATCAGCACCACAAACTTTCCATAAAATCGGTGTAATATTATTGTCCAGAAAATGAGTGTTGACCAGTGAATTATCTCACAACTTGAGAAATAGAATCTGTTACTTCATTTACGTTCTTAGGTTAATCAGTTTTCCGCTAAATTATAAATAATTAATTGATTTATTAGAATCAGGTTTGAATTGATCTTCAGCTCAGCTTTTACCGTAACTTGAAGCTATTAAATCATTGATGGGAAATTGCAAAAAAAAAAAAAAAAATAATAACGAGTATATGTTTTGACATTGATTTCATGGCATCGAAATTTCCGATAACCCAGAACTGTATGAGTATTGTTGCCATTAGATTAATTAATGACAATGTGTCAGGTTTATAATTAAAGATACTATGTGTCGTGTAGGCCAGAATCAAGGGCAGCCTAATGTCAGTTCTACCTGAAAGAGGAAGATATGTATTCCCAGATGATTTAGAAAGACGGTTGTGTTAACTCCCGAATAACCTACTCTCCAGAGACGCAACTTTAGACGTTCTAGACCGTCCTGGGCTAAAGTCGAGTCACAGATTGATAATGCTGTGACGTGATAATGGTCTATGACAGGCTGAAACCTCGTCATAAGTTTCCACTCCAAAGTTTTCCTTATTTGTGAACCCTTCCAGCCACGGCATTCTGACATTTATTCTTCAGGTATGTTAGTGTAACAGTTGTCTGCATCTCTTTAAAGTACAGCAGGATATGTTTACATATTTAAGAGACTATAAGGAGGTGACAGTAACTTTGCCCTCGTGACGGCCGTGAAGTGTGTCATAATGAGTATAATTTCTCTATTCTCGAACTACAATAGAATGTCATTACAGACATGTGGGACAGGAAGAAGGGGTAGGATCTTTGTATCTTACCTTTATGTTACTGAGTGGCATAAACAGAGCCACGAGGAACACCGCCAGCAGAACTTTGAAGTTCTTTACCTTGGAATTAGTGAAGGGCATGAAGAGAGCCATGATGAACACCGCCAGCAGAGGTCCAGCCACGGAGGAGGTGACAGCGATGGCTGCCTGAAGAACCCCACCCAGGTTCCCCGCCAGGAAGGCCAGACCCACCGCCAGGAAGCCATAGGCCAGGGCTGAGGAGGATACACTTACAAGCTTGCGTATATACTCAAATACCAGAGCTGAGGATACACTTACAGACTCAGGGAAAAAATGAAAATATTAATCTATTTTAAACAGAGCCAGGAACCAGGAAAAGCCCAGTCTTGTTATAATACTATCAAAATTGGTAGAAATAGTTTTAAATGCAATTAAAACACTACAGCGGAAAGAAAGAGAGGATAGCGAAATTGCAAGGAGATTGCATACACACTGAGAGGTATATATGTCAGTGAATATACACTAAGAGGCTTATCTTAATGTATTTGCACTTGCGTTTAATTGCGAATTCTGCTAGTGATTAAAAAATGCAATAGTTGATAGCTTTGAAAATGCGGGTCCTAGTAATCACAGTGCCGGCACTCTGAAGGAGGGGTGTTTATGTTGCAATTTTATAACTGTAGTGTAAGCGCGCCTATGGCAAGACAGTGATGGAGTGAATGATGATGAGTTTTTCTTTTTCGGGCCACCCTGCCTTGGTGGGAGACGGCCGATGTGTTAATAAAATAAAATAATGTGTTTGTGTGTATATATATATATATATATATATATATATATATATATATATATATATATATATATATACTGTATGTCGTGCCGAATAGGTGAAACTTAACCCTGAACAAGATCCCAGAAGTCAATGCTGTGGTTCTTTTCTTGTGGGAGTGAAAACCTTACCACCGGTAGGCCAGCAGATAACTGATACCAAGTACCAGTACACCAGAGACTCACTGATAGCACCGGATTACTGGTACTGAGCACCAGTACGACAGCAGATAACTAGTACCCGGCAGAGTACACTTGAAATCTTCATCAGACATAAACCAGCGTCAGGAGACATGTTCTTTCGTGACGAACCAAATACCAAAGAACAATGGAAGGGAACACCAAGAGTAGTGTAACCAAATACCAGAGAAACGGAACGAAACTCCAAAGAACAAACGGAACGAAACGGCAGAGAATAAACAGAACGGAACGCCAGAGAACAAACGAAACGCCAGAGAACAAACGAAACGCCAGAGAACAAACGAAACGCTAGAGAACAAACGGAACGAAACGCCAAGAGTAGCGTAACCAAACACCAAAGAACAAACGGAACGAAACAACAAACGGAACCAAGCACCCAGAACTTGGGGTAGAATGACCAGCAGTATTGTGCACACACACACACACACACACACACACACACACACACACACTCACACACACACACACACACACACACACTCACACAGTCGCGGTCAGAACTTGACTCTCCTGTTAGATGACACAGCAAGACTAGGACTTACGATCCATCCATGGTATGTGAAGGTAAACATATACATTAGCACATTGTTACTACTTCATGTAGTTATTACGTGTTTTCGGCTGCTGCAAATGTATAAATTCTCCAAGAATTGTATTTTTATCTGGAATTTTACTCACAGAAGACAAAGGCAGAAGTTACAGAATATATTTAAACTAGGAAAACATTCTGCTCTCTGCAGGCAATACGCCGTTTCAGCCTTCAGTTATAAAAATGTCTCTCTAACTTTTTTTCAGTTACTTTAAGCAAATAAACGGAAGAACTCGGTAGCAGCTTCTTTACCTGTAAACTCTTGTCTGCATGAGACCTAACTTTCATTTTGCAGCAACAGGTGAACATTATCTGAGGAAGAATGTTAACAGGTCTTCCATCTACCCAAGTACCATATTTCGGTCTCTCTCTCTCTCTCTCTCTCTCTCTCTCTCTCTCTCTCTCTCTCTCTCTCTCTCTCTCAACAGAGCGTGACTGGATCACGTTTCCACAATTGCCTTCCCGTACTTACCAGTTTTGCCTTGTCATGGTGAGCAAGGTTCGCATTCCAAGGTAATGGAACCACTGCCGAAGAAACCAGTCATCGCTTGCTGGCGGTACATTGGATAAACAGATCAGGTGGTTATATACACGGGGTAGATATATCAGGTGGTGGTACACGGGGTAAATAGATCAGGTAGCAGTATTCAGGATAGATGGGGCGGCGTCACATACAGTAGTCACCTACCGGCAAACGGGTCACATCTCCCAGTAACTCTTAAAAACTCACTAGGTAAATCGAGAAAGGGTATGAGGTTCTCTTTTTTTCTTTTTTTCCCCTTCAGCAGTGACTGTACTGGTGGGTTCTACACTGAAGAGTGAGACACTTGTGGAACACTAAGAATCTGAGGCTTCTTCAGTCAATAACAGTCATCAGCACTGGTGGAAGACGAAGTAGACGAAGTGAAGAGGTAGTTGATGTAATCAGTCTATCACCCTTGGAACAAGATGATAATTCTCTTATTCTATATTATTGCTGGTCACAACGAAGAACCCGTACTCCTAGGCGTCTAGACATGACGTGTATTCAACATTGTTACTGTGAACAATGTTTAATAAACAATGGTTTGGACTCACTATGGGCTCTTCCCTCAGCGCCATCCTAGCTAATGTATTTATGGAAGATACATCAGCTAACCGCATCCTCGCCGTCATAACTAAAGTCATCTGGATGCGGTTGGTGGACGATGTACTAGTTATCATGCCTAGGAGCCCTCACACAGGGAACCTTGTTTACATTGTCAGTAACTCAGAATCAACGACCAGGAAAAAAAAACACGCTAAAGTATGTTTGATAGTGTTAACTGGATAACTACTTAGTTAAACAAAATAACGAGGAGTGTGAATTAACGACAGTAAAGATGACGCCGAGTGTTAACGACATTATAACAACGCTCGTTAATTAACGAAAATGAAGTTTAGTATAAAGAGGTAATTTTTATTATTTTATCCCACGCGGGTTTTCATTACTATTAAATTTACGGAGAAACGCTAAACTCGCAGGGGTTACGCAACGCCTAAGAAATAGAAGGCAACCTAAAAAAAAAAGACATGCGTTCACCATCATTCATTCAATACTAATATTAAGTGAAATGCCTGGAAAGTCGCTTTCTATTAGACGTGTTATGTAAAATTTCTGTTATGTTTCTCTTCTGCCGTCTTCAGAACCAAACATAGTTCTGTTAGGAAACGTAAATCTCTGGTGTTAATAGCATATCATTTATTATACTCTTAAAGATATATTTATTCTTTATTTAAAGTGGAAAGTAACCTTTTTTAATATTATATATATATATATATATATATATATATATATATATATATATATATATATATATATATATATATCAAACACTGATCTCTGGCCGACGGAGACTCGACCCTACGAACCTTGTGACAGGAACGCAGTGTTTTACCGACCGTACCACACTGGACCAATACCTTGGCATCCAGCTCACGCTAGACGTTGATCCAAGGCAGCCAGCTTTCAGGCAGGTGGCTTACAGCTTTTCATCTCATCCCCTGCATGCATCGACACAACTAGAGATTTATACAATGCTAGGAATTGCAGAGCAGGCGAAATATTCACAAACACTGATCTCTGGCCGACGGAGACTCGACCCTACGAAATTTACGGTCGAGTCTCCGTCGGCCAGAGATCAGTGTTTGTGAATATTTCGCCTGCTCTTGCGAATTCTAGCTAATATATATATATATATATATATATATATATATATATATATATATATATATATATATATATATATATATGTTGGAAGGAGAGAGTATGGAGGAGGTGAATGTATTCAGATATTTAGGAGTGGACGTGTCAGCAGATGGGTCTATGAGAGATGAGGTGAATCATAGAATTGATGAGGGGAAAAAGAAGAGTGGTGCACTTAGGAGTCAGTGGAGACAAAGTTCTTTGTCCATGGAAGCAAAGAGGGGACTATATGAGAGTTTAGTTATACCAACGCTCTTATATGGGTGTGAAACATGGGTGGTGAATGTTGCAACAAGGAGAAGGCTGGAGGCAGTGGAGATGTCGTGTCGTGTTTGAGGGCAATGTGTGGTGTTAATATAATGCAGTGAATTTGTAGTTTGGAAATTAGGAGGAGGTGCGGGATTACCAAAACTATTATCCAGAGGGCTGAGGAGGGGTTGTTGAGGTGGTTCGGACATGTAGAAAGGGAAGAACGAAACAAAATGACTTCGAGAGTGTATAAATCTGTAGTGGAGGGAAAGCGGGGTAGGGGTTGGCCTAGGAAAGGTTGGAGGGAGGGGGTAAAGGAGGTTTTGTGTGCGAGGGGCTTGGACTTATAGCAAGAATACGTGAGCGTGTTAGATAGGAGCGAATGCAGACAAATGGATTTAGGACTTGACGTGCTGTTGGAGTGTGAGCAAGGTAACATTTATGAAGGGATTCAGGGAAACCGGCAGGCCGGACTTGAGTCCTGGAGATGGGAAGCACAGTGTTTGCACTCTGAAGGAGGGAAGTTAATGTTGCAGTTTTATAAGTGTAGTGTAAGCGTGCCTCTGGCAAGACAGCGATGGAGTGAATGATGATGGAAGTTTTTCTTTTCGGGCCACCCTGCCTTGGTGGGAGACGGCCTATGTGTTAATAATATATATATATATATATATATATATATATATATATATATATATATATATATATATATATATATATATATATCATATATACTAGCCTCCACAAACAGTATATATGGTATTGTAACCACGAACGAGTGGTATTTAATCAATAACAACACTGCGACTAGTCGGGGGATCGAACCCGTGCTGTTTTAGCCCGCCTCATGGTGAGCGAAAAATCCATGACGCTCTAACCCACGGGACCATACAATCTTACAAGAATCACGCACCCAGCAGGGCTAGGTGTTGTTCCGTGATCCGAGGACATACGATGGTGTGGGTGCCTCAGAGCTAATTTCATTCTACTTAGCATTTGGTGTACTAGCCTTCACAAGCAGTATATATCGTATTTTAACCACGAACGAGTGGTATTTAATATGTAACAACACTGCGACTAGCCGGGGATCGAACCCGTCGCAGTGTTGTTATTGATTAAATACCACTCGTTCGTGGTTACAATACGATATATACTGCTTGTGGAGGCTAGTACACCAAACGGGGAGTAGAATAATATATATATATATATATATATATATATATATATATATATATATATATATATATATATATATATATATATATATATATATGAGGGGTCGTATATTCTGGGAGTGCTAGGGAGCGCCGCACACCCACCATAGATGGTAAATTCATCATAAATATTAAGCTCACGCAATAATATAATCATGGATCATAATTGGAAACTAATTTTTCTGTCCCCTGTTATGAAATATTGTGGCAGTTGTTGTGAGATAGCACTACACACCCCACTGCTAGTTGTATCATATGGCACTGAGCGGATAATGAGATAATGGGAGAATTACAAAAATACAGGTTGAAAGGTGAGTGACATTCCACCATCACAGATCCTGTGTTCGTTTTCGTGGTGAGAAGTTTTATATATAAATTCTTTGAAAATTCATCAACTGAAACTGATTTTCTTTATAGTAATTCTGTTTTTCAGTATCATGATATAATCTGGTCATAATTTGCTTTCAAATCTAATAATACATATCCATAAACAAGATTAAGACAGGTCGAAGTCTGGGGCTGTTGACGTAACAATATCAGCTGTTATTTACACTAGTCGACGGGAACAATTTAACCTGAAAAGTTTTATGCTGATATGCTCGCTCAGTTTCATGATTTTCTTGCGTTCTTTATATGACAAAATATATTAACGTTGATCTTAAATACTATTCAGCTACAATAATATGTGATTTTTTAAGCATATTTTTTATCACTATAATTCGTGCAGTGGAAAGTTATATTGGTATACTCACTCAGTTAAACACATGATTTTCTTGTGTATTTTATTTGCCAGAATTACTAACGTTGATGTAATTAAATACTATACAGTTACAATAATATGTGAATTTTTTTTAAGCATATTTTTTAGTATTGCTTCAGCAGAACGCAGATTTTCCGTCCTGAAACGAGTAATTAATTGTTTTTTATGCCACACAAAGCCAGGAAAGGAAAGACTTAAGTGACCTCACTTTACTCCATTGAAAAAAAGAGTATTGATGCAACTGAGATAAAAAGGCTCATTGTATGATGAGATCAAAGAACAGTTTACATCTCAAAGAAGAACAGAACTGACGTACACGTGAATTTAGTAAGTACAATTATCTAGTGCTTATTTTTTTTTAAATTTATCCATAAGATAAAATTCATCTCTTATTTTGAATATTAAAAAATCAATTTATTTATATATGACAATTCATACATGCAATTTGCAATCCGCACTATGCATAGAAATAGCCTAAAGTTTGTATGTTTACTTTGAATAACACCTATGCCATAGTAGCACAGTGACAATAACCACCATACGCTACTAATATATATATATATATATATATATATATATATATATATATATATATATATATATATATATATATATATATATATCAATACCTACACTGTACTCCCGAGGGGTCGAACCCATGATGCTTTGGCCCACTTCTTGGTGAACGAAAACACATGACACTCTAGTCCACTGAACCACACAATCCCTGGCTAGTGCAGTGTAGTTATTGATCAATACCACTCGTTCGTGGTTACAATAATATACATATATGTATATATATATATATATATATATATATATATATATATATATATATATATATATATATATATATATATATATATATATATATATATATATATATATATATATATATATATATATATATATTATTTTATTTATTATTAGGAACTGGCTTAAACTGCATATCCGCACTTTAAATACCAAGGTTTTTTCAGTGTAGTTTTCATAAGAATCACTGTGTTTTTAAAGTCATCAGTGTGTGTGTTTTAAAAACCTGAGACTTATCTTGAAGTGAGTAGCTCAAATTGACTGCCTCGTTTCCCCATCTTTCCCTGGCCCCATTATCCGCCCAATTCTTCATGGGTGATTCATGCCGGCAGTTTTTTATATTAAAAAAAAATAAAAAACGCACGCACACACACACAAGTCCTCTAACAGCCACAAACACACACAAGGTCAAGTGTCTACCTATAGGTGCCTTTCATTGGTCCCTAACACGCATACACCAGTAGTGATGGAAATAGTACCTTAGGAAGCGAAGTCGGGTTAAGTTAAATACTCAAACTGCAAATACAAAGAAGCGAGTACAAATTGGTGCTTATTCCCTCTTACATAGTGATGAACTACACTCATCACCAGCAATGAAACTTGCCAAGGGTTCCCTTGAGTGCTGAAAAAAGGAGCGGAAGCACCGAGCAGACCAAGTTTTCTGAAGATTGTCCTCTTCCTTAAAATGAAACAATCAAACCCAACATTTCGTTGTTTTCAGAAGACATAAAAATAATAAGAATAACAACAGAATAGAGGACAGAGCCTGGCTACAAGAAGACATTGGACAGTCTGTCAGAACCGTCAAATACTTGGCTACCAAAACTCAACCCAAATAAGCGCTAGGTCACGCAGATATAGAGTACATTGTACACAACTTCTAAGATTACCTCATATCTCGATTTTCTTCATAACACCAATACCTCGCTTCTTCCAGCATCCTCACAGGCCTCTTGGGTACCATGGTTACTATACAGATACAAGATATAGTAATGAAAAATTAAAAAAAAAAAAATCGATTCACAACCATAGATCTGAGAATCGTACGGGACCCATGTACGGACCCCTGAGAAGTGGGGACCCATGTACGGACCCCTGAGAAGTGGGATGGTGGAGGCTGGGGTGGAAGCTTCAGCAGTCTAGCCTCGCAACGCTCCAAACTTTTCCCCTGAAGCTGCACCGTAATAGACGAATTTCACAGCAATCGAAAATATGCGGCAGTTTTGTAAGTCTTATATCGAAAACGTCATAGAAAATCGCGTGTTAATCAACGGTCTACAGTACGTATGTATGTATGTATGTATGTTAATGAACCGCGCAGAAACAGGAGGGTATATACAAAGAAAGATCGCAGCAGAGCTCGATCCTACTACAGGGAAACTGGCAAGGTTCTCAAGTGACGCTCTCTAGCTCTCGGCCACAAACGCCCATAAGCTTGGCAGCCTGGTTTACAAGCCATGGCTCTTCCCAGCCGGGGCACATCAGAGAGCCACAAGCATGGTTTCAAGATATCTCCTCATGCTTGGAAGTTCACTATTTTTTCAAAATGATTTCTCTGCAAACACACACACACACACACACACACACAAAATGGTAACTAACTAACACACACACACACAAAATGGTAACTAACTAACAATACACACACACACACACACACACATATATATATATATATATATATATATATATATATATATATATATATATATATATATATATATATATATATATATATATATATATATATATATATACATATATATATTGCCAGCCGTTCGGGATCGGTTCCCCAGTCTCTTTCCCTTCATTTCAGCTGGCTACAGCAAACCCTCGACTCTTTTGTTTGGGGAACATGAAATTCCCTCCTCTGAGGGTGTTCAGCAGGGTGATCCACTCGCTCCACTTCTCTTCTGTTTGGCAGTAAGAGAACTAACTTCCAGCCTATGCAGCGAGCTCAACATCTGGTACCTGGATGATGGCACTCTGGCAGGTACTGGGAGTCCTTGTTAGAGGACCTACAACGGGTGAAGACACAAGGAGAAGCCTTAGGACTCATCCTCAATCCTCAAAGTGTGAAATTATCACAACAAATCAGGAAATAATCAATGCGGTGCAAACAATCCTCCCAGAAGTCACTACTACCACTCCATCCAACAGTACCCTCCTGGGAGCACCGCTGGGTCACCACGCCATCGACACTGTCCTCAAGGACAAAGTGAATGACCTGAAAAGAATGGAGGAGAGAATAAGTGATCTTGATGCCCATGATGCCCTGTATCTCCTCACAAGGTGTCTTACTATGCCAAGACTCACTTACTTCCTGAGGTGCGCACCCTTCTTTGAAAACCCAACACTTGACGAGTATGACGCACACCTGAGATCAACCTTCAAGAAGGCACTGAATCTGTCACAGAGGATCACCAATGGGAGCAGGCAACCCTCCCAGTGCGACTGGGAGGTATAGGGTGCAAAGCAAGGCAGGTAGCGTTACCTGCATTTCTGTCATCGTGTTTGGCTTCCAGTGGATTAGTCAAGAGGATTGTCCCTGAACGTTTGAGAGGTGTGGTGGGAGCTCAAGACCCCAAGTTCATTGAAGCAGCAGTGCAGTGGGACATCCTGGCAGACTCCTCCAGTAGACCAGCTCCTCCCAAAGAGCACAAACAGTCCCACTGGGACAAACCGATCATGGAAAAAATTTCCAACACAATGCTCACCAACGCTTCAGGAAAGGACAAAGCTCGTCTCCTAGCGGTGAAGGCACCACACTCAGGAGATTTCCTTCTTGCTGTTCCCAATTCCTCTCTGGGGACTCGACTCGACCCACAGGCCATTCGGATTGGTGTTGCTCTTCGCCTAGCCGCCCCCATACTCACCGAACATAGGTGTATTTGCGGCAGGGCGACGGCTGACCAATTCGGACTTCATGGTCTAGTGTGTCACACATCAGAAGGGAAGTATGCTAGACATGAGGAGGTCAATGACATCATAAAGAGAAGCCTCGCCACAGCCCGTTGCCCAGCTCAACGGGAACCCCAAGTGCAGAGGTCTGATGGAAGTCAAAAGCGTCCTGATGGAGCCACCATGCTACCCTGGAAGGATGGTAAGCAGATTGCTTGGGACTACACCTGTGCTGCCACATTGGCAGACACCTACCTGCCACACTCCTTAGCCGAAGGGGTGGAGCTGCCAGCCACAGGGAGACCCAGAAGACCCGCAAATATGAAGACCTTCCCTCTTGCTATAACTTCATCCCAATAGGGTCGGAGACCCATGGAGCATGGGGCAAGTGTGCTCTAAAGTTTCTCAAGGAGCTGGGTGGAAAACTCATCATAGAAACCAAGGACCACAGGGCGACCAGCTTCCTCTTTCGAAACTCAGTGTTGCGATCCAGAGGGAAATGCCTGCAGTATTCTGGGCACGCGGCCCACTGCCGGGGAGTTGGACGAAGTATTTGACATGTAGCTCTGAGTTGTTATCTATGTTGTTTTACTCCCATTGTATTTTGTATTTTGTCTTGAAATAAAGTTTATATATATATATATATATATATATATATATATATATATATATATATATATATATATAGATATATATATGTGTGTGTGTGTGTGTGATTTAAAAATGCAGTTATGGCTGACTTACCCAGGAACTTGGTGAATAAGGCTTGTGTGGTGCTGGTGAGTTTAGCGAACCTGGGAATGTTGGAGAAGGCATCTTCCCAGGTCACAGCTGCTTGTGAGTTGACCCCGGAGGAGATTGTGCTGAGGATGGAAGTCAGATGTCAGTATGTGCGGGAGTTAGTGCGTTTGTGTGTCTCAAGAACATAAGAATGGACGAATATAAGGCAGGTCCTTATCAAAACCACCGATGTATTTATCCAGCCTTTTCCCAGAGCTACCCAAGAATTTGCCTCAGTACGTCAAGTACTAACCAAACCCAGCCCTTTTTACTCATATATTTAAATTTGAAGACAGCAGTATGCGGCTACCATATTCTGCGTCCATTATGTTGTGGGAACAAAAGCCAGCTATGCTTCCCATTGCCCATTCCATCACTACACAAATGACCAGCAATTCCGAAACTGAAACCTTTGATGACATTCGGACCCTTCTAGCTTCTCTCGGACCATTAATAAGAGACATCTCTTATTAATGGTCGGAGTCAGACCGAAACGTCGTCATAGGTTTTAGTCTCTTAACTGAAGATTTATATATTGTTCCAGCCACTGTATTGTGACTTTTATTCTTCATGTCCCATCACTCAACGGAAAGATATTTCAACACAAGAATGAATTATCACTGCAGTAGGCCTACTGGTCACTGGTGTAAACTTTAGTAAGGGATGCCGACAAACGGTTTAAAAAAACATGAGCAAACACTAGTACATATTTATTAGAAAGCGTTTCGGTCCTGGCACTCTGATAAAGGTGCCAGGCCGAAAAGTTTTCCAATAAATCTGTCCAAGTATTTGCTTACGTATCCTCTGAACTGGCCCTTAGATGTCAAGACTTGCCGACAAATTATGGTGCAAAATACACTATGTAAAGAGACAGTATTTACAAACTACGTTTCACCCCATTTAGAGTGAAAGAAAAGTGTAGTAAATAAAAGTTTGTTCTGTACATTGTGTCTTTTGGCTACAGGCGTCTTTAGGTGGAAGAAAATAAGTCTGAAGACAGTGTCGCTACAGAAATGTTGCCACGTATGTCATGTAAGAAGAGATGGTGGTATAAAACTTGTTAATAGATACTGACAAGCTTTTTCAGAAAAACATATAAGATATATTTATTAGAAAATGTTTTGGTCCTGGGTCCTTGATCACTTCTAATGCTTCTGTCTGTATGTTAGAAGTGATCAGAGTCTCAGGACCGAAACGTTTTCTAATAAATATGTCCTAGTGTTTGCTTACGTGGTTTTTTTTTCTGAACCAAGAAGAGACGGTGACTGGGGCAACAAGCCCCGTCGCTTAACGACGGGGATACATTCTGAGAAATGCGTGGTCGTTGTACGAAAGTCATAGATTGTACATACACAAACCTAGATGGTATAGCTTACTACACACCTAGGCTACATACCTTAGGGGCCATGATGAACAATACAACATGAAATTAAATTAAGCACAAGGGAAAATGATTCTATCAAGATACGAGATAAACACGAGATGAATGAGGCTGCTTCCGGCGTAACATAGCATACTGTTTTACAGTGAACTTTTTTTATAAATAGAAATAGTACACTCTAGAATGACGATAAAACGTACAGTATAGTTACTACATAAACCAATAACAAACTTGTTTATTGTAATTCACAGGTATTATGTGCTGTGTATAATTGTATATGATAACTTTTATACGACTTGCAGCGAATGGACCACCGTCGTATATGCGATCCGTCGTTGACCGAAACATCGTTAGACAGAGCATGACTGTACTTTAAAAAACGTTTCACCTAAATTTGAGCTTTATAGTCTTGATAAAGCTCTTCTTTTTTTATCAACATGCGAGGTGTTAGCACTTGTGTAGTGTTTACTTGTGGCCTCACCGCCTCAACAGCTCTGTATCACTGATTGCTTTCGGTAATATGTCCGACCGTAGAGACAAATGGTCTATTGGCCATTTGCTTCATATGCCTGACGCCATGCGAAGCGACGGATTAGAATAAACATTTTGTCATTACATGTTTATATTTTGTTTGAAACTTATTCTGATAGCCAATATGTTTTTCGCTTCTGAAATGTATTGCATTTGACAACACACAAGAAAAGCAGGGGAAAAAAAGATGGTGTAAATATTTGCCTAAATAATAAGTGAAGGTTATAATATCCCGTTCATGCTTAAATCACGAAAAATAGACGTGGGCCAAAGTGTGTGATGTATCACCCCACATCGTCAAAGAAAGACTGAGAGGGGAGACAGGCAGTCATAAATATACAAATATATATATATCACCTACCTGAGGGCACCAGAGAAGATGCAGGCAACAAAAGTCCAGGTAAGCCGGGGATGGAGCTAAGACGGTCCATGACGTAGAAGGGGAGGATCTGATCCTTCTTGGTGATGAGACCGGCCGCAAGGGATCACATCCCTCGTAAGTTGCAAACATCACAAGACCTGAGGATTCAGTAACCCAACTTCAGGATCCTAATAATAATCTGAGAAATATGTCTTGGCGTGTCGTTCGTAGGGGTTTCTATCCTTATTAATGCTGTTGAATCTAAATGGAAACACATGAAGCCTGTGTTGTCCTGTGCTCTGAGAGTTTCATAGAAACATTGTTGACATTGGGAGTGCTAAGTATTTTAGATGTAACAGGATGACATAGATCAAACACATTCACAGTGCTACCATCATAAAAAAGAACATCATGAGGAAAAAGAACACTTGTGTACAGTCAGGATTTTTATTACAGGAAATATTTCGCCATGACTGGCAAAAGTCACTCATGGCGACACGTGTTCTTTTTCTAGTTTGTCAGCCTCACTATTATATTTACAATCAAAACCCATCATTGTGCCTCACATGTTCACCATTCTACACACAATCACCATTCCGCACACTATCATCTTTCCACCCCACACTATCATTGTCTCACACTCCATCCCCATCCCACACACCGTCACCATACCATACTCCATGATAATTCCACACACACACAAAACCATCCCACACACCATTGCCCAACCACACTATGACTACCACACACTATCACTACCACACCGTCACTTCCACACACCATCACTAACACACAATATCACTACCACAAACCTTCACTGCCACACCGTCACTACCACACACCGTCACTACCACACACCATCGTTACCACACACCATCACAACCACACACCGTCACCACCACACACCATCGTTACCACACACCATCACAACCACACACCGTCACCACCACACACCATCACTACCACACACCATCACTCCACACACCGTCACTACCACACACCATCACTACCACACCATCAAAAAAAAAAAAAAAAAAAAAAAAAAAAAAAAAAAAAAAAAAAAAAAAAAAAAAAAAAAAAAAAAAAAAAAAAAATGGCAAAAGTCACTCATGGCACACGTGTTCTTTTTCTAGTTTGTCAGCCTTACTATTATATTTACAATCAAAACCCATCATTGTGCCTCACATGTTCACTATTCCGCACACTATCATCTTTCCACCCCCACACTATCATTGTCTCACACTCCATCCCCATCCCACACACCGTCACCATACCATACTCCATGATAATTCCACACACACACAAAACCATCCCACACCATTGCCCAACCACACTATGACTACCACACACACTATCACTACCACACCGTCACTTCCACACACCATCACTTCCACACACCATCACTTCCACACACCATCACTACCACACACTATCACTAACACACAATATCACTACCACAAACCTTCACTGCCACACCATCACTACCACACACCGTCACTACCACACACCATCGTTACCACACACTATCACTACCACACACCGTCACTACCACACACCATCACTACCACACACCGTCACTACCACACACCATCACTACCACACACCGTCACTACCACACACCATCAGCAAGCCTCACCTGTGATCATGGTGAGAGAGATGAGCAGAATGAAGAAAGGGATCACCATAAAAATTGACCTGAAATCATCAGAAGTTCATAAAGCCATAATGGTGATATCTTCGACGTGGTATTTATAAACACTTGATTTTCCAGCATAATTTTGACCAAGGGGCGCTAATGATACCCCCTCCCCAAGTCCAAGGGGCGCTAATGATACCCCCTCCCCAAGTCCAAGGGGCGCTAATGATACCCCTCCCAAGTCCAAGAGGCGCTAATGATACCCCTCCCCAAGTCCAAGAGGCGCTAATGATACCCCTCCTCAAGTCCAAGGGGCGCTAATGATACCCTCCCCAAGTCCAAGGGGCGCTAATGATACCCCCTCCCCAAGTCCAAGGGGCGCTAATGATACCCCCTCCCCAAGTCCAAGGGGCGCTAATGATACCCCCTCCCCAAGTCCAAGGGGCGCTAATGATACCACCTCCCCAAGTCCAAGAGTATAATTAAAAGAAAAACTGAGGAATATAAGTGACTAACCACATTATTAAAAAAAAAAAAAATGAAAGATAGCAAAGGTAGTTTTAACAAATATTTTTCTTTTGTTTTAATGCAAGTCTTAAATTAAAACGTCGCAGCAGTAAAACGTTTTGTTCCGTACTCTAGAAAGATAACTGAAAGTAGTTACAAAAAACGATATTCCAGCAAAGAGCATTTATTTTGTACTGCCTTAGTAGGCTAATTTATTTTGTACTGCCTTAGTAGGCTAATTTATTTTGTACTGTCTTAGTAGGCTAATTTATTTTGTACTGCCTTAGTAGACTAATATATTTTGTACTGCCTTAGTAGGCTAATTTATTTTGTACTGCCTTAGTAGGCTAATTTGGCCTGCTAGGTTACACGTTACTTGACGTTATGGCTTCCGGAGTAATTAATATTTTTCACAATTTTTATAGTACTTATAAAGTATTCTAATATTCTAATATGTATTACTCTATTATAAATATTGACGTTTGTTTGACGTTTATTAGTTAAAATTACTTATTACTTCAGCTAATACTAATGTATTAGCTGAAGTGGTGCTGTAGCATTAACCACTAGTTTTGTGTAATCTGGAAATTACACTATACACCCTTCAAAGTGCAAGCATTACCCTTCAAAGTGCAAGCATTACCCTTCCTACCTCCAGGACTCAAGTCCAGCTGACAGGTTTTCCCTGAATCCCTTCATTTATAAACACAATCTGGTATCCAATGTTATTAACGTATTATAGAAAGCCACTAGTAATAAAAACTAAAAGCAGTATCTTTGTGTCACGTTACATGGCCTCTTGTAGACCTCAAAACAATAGAACTGAACGTAAACTTGACACATACACAGCAGTACGTACGGGTATACAGTACTCACATATAAGCATGAGTGAGGGACTTCATGCTGACATATCGCTGGATGGTGGTCTGAGTGCACGAGTACTGGGCTACCTTACTCACTATGGCACTCACAACGATGTTAGCGACGGTGTGACGCTCCATGGGGTCATACCCGTACCTGTAGGCAGCAGGAGGGAATGATGTATAGGCAGAGTGAAGACACAGCAGAGAAAGACTTCAGACAGCGTTACACTGAGAAAAACTGAGTCTCTTTGATGCTCTAACCCACAGGACCACGCACTCCTACAGGAATGACGCACCCAGCCAAGCTAGGTGTTTTACCGTCATCCGAGGGCATACGGTGGTGTGGGTGCCTCTGAGCTAATTTCATTCATCTCCCTGGTTTAGTTCACCAAACGGAGTAGAATAAAATTTTCGCTTGCCTTCTTCGGCAAGAATAAACACAAAGAAATATTTTTTTCGTTAGATTCAGAATGATTATCGGGAAATTATTGCATACACAAATTTTAGCTTCCTTATTCGGCAAGAATAAACAAAATTAATAATATTTTTTTTGTTAAGTTCAGAATGATCTTTGCGAAATTATTGCATACACAAATTTTCGCTTGACTTAATCGGCAAGAAGAGAAGGTAAAACTTGCTACTTTGGCTTAAATAACAGGTCGATCACCATGCCCAGCCCTTTTAGGGCAGGGTAGGTGCCAAGGCTGGAGCTTGCTACCATCTGCAGCTCGCAAGACTGCCTTCCCGTCAGCCTCCTTGGGGCGGGGAAGTGGCAGACCAGAGTGGCCTAGCATCTATCTACCTACCTGCCTTGTGCTTGTGGGCGAATATGGCTAGGCCTGGGACCAGTTGGTCCCGCCGCTGAGGGGTACCCCCTCCCATGGGAGACATAGGTCTCTGATACTCCCACGCCAGGGAGCCGGAGCCGGGTCGGCATCTGGTAAAGACCCGGGCCGGGTGAATTCCCGGTGAATCAACACCACCACCTTAAATAACAACGCTCTTCTTGTCTAATAAGGCAATAATTTCACAAAAATCATTCTGAATCTAACGAAAAAAAAATATTTAATTGTGTTTGTTTATTAATTAATTATTGTAAACTTATCAAAAATATATTTAGTTGAATTAGGCTAAATTAAATTGCGCTTGTTATAATAAGGTTAGGTAAGTTTTCTAAGGTTCTTTTGGTACAACATTATTATTTTTTACATTAACATAAATGAAAAAAATATATCTTTAAACGTATAAGAGAAAATTTTAGAAAGAACTTAATTTTAAATGAGTTCTTGCTAAGTGACCAGTTTTACCTATCGGCAGGAACAGAAGGGTAGCTCTATTTCTTTGACTCAGAAGCCCTTCACTTGTATCAAAGCACCTTCCTTGAAGGGTTCTCATGAAAGCACCTTCTTTGAAGGGTCTTCATGAAAGTACTTTGATTTAAATGTCCCCATGAAAGTACCTTCCTTGAAGGGTCCCCATGAAAGTACCTTCCTTGAAGGGTCCCCATGAAGGCACTTTCCTTGAAGGGTCCCCATGAAAGCACCTTCCTTGAAGGGTCCCCATGAAAGCACCTTCCTTGAAGGGCCCCATGAAAACACGTTTGAAGGGTTCCTATGAAAGTGCCTTCTTTGAAGGGTCCTTACGTAAAGATCTGAGGTCCAGCTCTGTTGTGTTGGACGCTGATCTCCCACACCCGCTGGAAGCTGCCCATGTCGATGAGTCCCTTGATGATGACGGCGATGAGGCCCAGGATGAGGATGAAGAGTTGCAACACGTCAGTCCACACCACCGCCTTCATCCCTCCCTGAGACAAATTAAAAGTTATTATGTTTTTGGTACACAATACTGACAAATAGGCTATAGGACTGAACACCTTCCGTTAAAGCTAAGGGATTGAACGCCTCATAATTACCTGTCTCAATCTTCCAATCTCTCCAGCTTCATAAAAATAACTCTTGCATTCGACTGAAGAAACATGTGTCTTACCCACTAACCAACAACATCAAGTTTTGGTTAGTGGATAAGACAGTTTTCCTTATGTTTTTAAAGTGTGATGTATACTATACATATGTATCAACGTGAATATTTACTAGACATGAAGTAGTAAATTACAACGACCTTCCGTAATAACAATATTTCATAAATTGAGTTACAAGAAATAGTAGAAGTAAGTGGTGTTGTAGTGGTAGTAGTAGTTGTGGTATTTTATTTGTTTATTTATTATTATTATTATTGGAGTTACGGTAGTACTAGAGAATTATTAGCACCTGAAATTGTAGTAATAGTGATTGTAACAAAATATAACGTTGCAATACAGTAATAGAAGCAGTGCCTACTGTAATATAAGTATTATCATCATTATGGTGACAAAAAGGGCAAATGGTGTTGCAGCAGCTGGTGAACCTCTGTTCTCCCTCATGTCTCACTGGTGACACTGGTGATGGCCACAGGTGCAAAGGTGTAATGGTTGAGACTGTGAGTGTGCACCTTTGCGCATCCTGGTTTCAATCTCAATTTCCTCAGGGCTATTGCTGTAGTTAACTAGCATCGCTGTATTGATCGCGTACCCACCCACATGTTGTGCTTTGATTTCCTAAAGGAAAACCAAAGAATATTTTTTTATTAACACATCGGCCGCTTCCCACCAAGGCAGGGTGGCCCGAAAAAGAAAAACTTTCATCATCATTCACTCCATCACTGTCTTGCCAGAGGGGTGCTTTACGCTACAGTTATAAAACTGCAATATTAACATACCTCCTTCAGAGTGCCGGCACTGTACTTCCCATCTCCAGGACTCAAGTCCGGCCTGCCGGTTTCCCTGAATCCCTTCATAAATGTTACTTTGCTCACACTCCAACAGCACGTCAAGTATTAAAAACCATTTGTCTCCATTCACTCCTATCAATACGCTCACACATGCTTGCTGGAAGTCCAAGCCCCTCGCACACAAAACCTCCTTTACCCCCTCCCTCCAACCTTTCCTAGGCCTACCCCTACCCCGCCTTCCCTCCACTACAGATTTATACACTCTTGAAGTCATTCTGTCTCGTTCCATTCTCTCTACATGTCTAAACCACCTCAAGAACCCCTCTTCAACCCTCTGGATAATAGTTTTGGTAATCCCGCACCTCCTCCTAATTTCCAAACTCCGAATAGTATATCCAAAGAATATATCCTACCAGTATCTTTGTATATTCGCGGATTTGTTTGTAAATTCTGTCAGTCACCTCCACGCTACTGTACTAAGCAAATTTTTAAATTTCAGATACATCTTAAGGTCGGGCCTTAAGATTTAATTTTATAAAAAAAAAGTCTTGGTGTACATGGTATTAACTAAGCTAGAAGACCTCCACGACTCTTAACAAGACCCAGGTAAACATTGTGAAAAAATTGTAGTGTTACTGATGTGTGTTTAAACTAGCCGCATTTGAATCCTCTATAAATCCTTCAATAAAAAAATATACGTTCACCTAATGGTAAATCGAACTTACAAAAGCTGTGTACAACGACGCGATGACACCAACAGCGATGACGGAAACCCACAGGGGAAAGTCTGTGACGGAGGCGAGGGCGAGAGCCGGGGCGTAGATGACCACAGCCTGGTAGAGCAACATCTGGATCACAAACATCCCTCCGGCCACACACCGTACCCAGCGTGAGGCGTAGCGTAGCTCCAGATACTGTGGAGTGCGGGCGATGTGGCGGATGAGATGGCATATTGCGTACATGTATTGAAAGACAAGTTGCAGAAGAAGCTTTCACTGGGAGAACGTTTCTCTCCTTCACTCTACACAGAGAAATGTTGTCCCAGTGGAAGTTTGTCTTCAGACAATATAGTTATATTGTGCTTGCTTTCTCTTATTTACAAGTTATCTATATTACAAATCAGTTTTGTTATAAGAGATAAATACACAAATCATAACACACCCACAAAATGAAGCCGAAGAATGAACAATGTTTCTGTCCTTACTGGATCATTATCACTTGTAACTTGATAATGGTTTATGAGGAACCGAAACCAAGGTTCAGAGGCTCCAACCCAGTACACTTACTTCCTCACGTAGATATATTCTCAGTAACCACCAAGAAAACACTACAGTACATTCCCTTAAGTTCAGTTTAATGTGAGAGTTCATTGACCTGAGGTGCTTAATAACATGATTTTACCAGTGAGGCTTTGTATGTGATTGTGTGTGTGTGTGTGTGTGTGTGTGTGTGTGTGTGTGTGTGTTGTGTGTGTGTGTGTGTGTGTGTATGTGTGTGTGTGTGTGTGTGTGTGTGTGTGTGTGTGTGTGTGTGTGTGTGTGTGTGTGTGTGTGTGTGTGTGTGTGTGTATGTGATGTGTGTGTGTGTGTGTGTGTGTGTGTGTGTGTGTGTGATGTGTGTGTGTGTGTGTGTGTGTGTGTGTGTGTGTGTGTGTGATGTGTGTGTGTGTGTGTGTGTGTGTGTGTGTGTGTATGTGATTGTGTGTGTGTGTGTGTGTGTGTGTACTCACCTAGTTGTACTCACCTAGTTGTGGTTGCAGGGGTCGAGTCAAAGCTCCTGGCCCCGCCTCTTCACTGGCCGCTACTGGGTCACTCTCCCTGCGCCATGAGCTTTATCATACCTCTGCTTAAAGCTATGTATAGAGCCTGCCTCCACTACATCGCTTCCTAAACTATTCCACTTCCCGACAACTCTGTGACTGAAGAAATACTTCCTAACATCTCTGTGATTCATCTGAGTCTTCAACTTCCATCTGTGTCCCCTTGTTGTTGTGTCCCATCTCTGGAACATTCTGTCTCTGTCCACTTTGTCAATTCCTCTCAGTATCTTATATGTTGTTATCATGTCTCCCCTATCTCTCCTGTCCTCCAGTGTCGTCAGGTCGATTTCCCTTAACCTCCCCTGTGTGTGTGTGTGTGTGTGTGTGTGTGTGTGTGTGTGTGTGTGTGTGTGTGTGTGTGTGTGTGTATGTGTGTATGTGTGTGTGTGTGTATTACACAGTTTGATGTAGTAAAAATATTGTATAAAAAATACTCCATAGTTCCGGGATTGTTCTGAAACTGGACGCGTATTATTCCTGGTCAGTGATAGTAGCCAGGACAGTACAAGAAGAGCGGCGGCGGCGGCGGCGGCGGCTGGGAGAAGTCGTTATTGTTTGGCGTTGGTGTAAGTGTAGGTGGGGGTATTTTTTTTTTTAAGTTTATGCCATAGGTTATTTTAGTTGTGTTCAAGGCCCTAGGGCGCCTGTTCAAGTTTTGGGAGAGTAGTGTATGGTGTTTTTGAATGCTGGTAGACACACCGGGCAGAAAGGGAGTGGATGGGGGGGGGGGTCATGGAGCCTCCCTGTTTATAATTTTTTATATATTTTGTTTTACCCGCTAGTATCAGTGTGCTAGTGAGCTAATGTGAGTACTGGGTAAAGGTGAACTTTAGTGTGATGTTGGTTGTAGTAGAGTAGATTGTAGGTTGTATAAGTTACCTTAAAATATATATTATATTTTTGTATAGGTAAGTTTTTGTGTCCCTCATAATACATTGAACACTTAAATTTATGCTTCATAATTTGTATGAAGGTACAAGCTGGCCCTAAAGTGTTTTCTTTTTCTATTTTAAATAATATAAATGCCCCTAGATTCGGCAGGTATACCCTTTAGGAGCCAGGACTTTTTATATACGTGACGCAGCCAAAAAAAAGCGTAACAGTACTCACCTAATTGTACTCACCTAATTGTGGTTGCAGGGGTCGATACTCAGCTCCTGGCCCCGCCTCTTCACTGATCGCTACTGGGTTCCCTCTCATCTTGCTCCAGTGTGTGTGTATGTGTGAGTGAGTGTGTATGAGAGTGAGTGTATGTGTATGAGTTACATTGTCCTAGGCACATGTCGATTTGACACTAGGCCTGTTGTATGTAGTTGTGTGTGTGTGTAGGAAACACTGAAATGTTTCGCCCCGCCGAATAGAACCGCCCTCCGTGCGTGAAGCGAGAGTTTTACCACTAGGCCACCGGGGGCGAGTGTGTGTGTCTGTGTTTGTGTATATGTGTGTGCGTATTTGTGTGTGTATATTTGTGTATGTGTGTGTGTATGTGAGTGTGTGTGTGTATGTGTGTGTCTGTGTATATGTCTGTGTGTTAGTTACCATTTTGTCCTAGGCACATGTCGATTAGACACTAGGCCTGTTGTGTATTTGTGTGTGTGTGTGTATGTAATGTGAGTGTGTGTGTGTGTGTATGTGAGTGTGTGTGTGTGCAAACGCATATTTTAAGACGCATTACCTCGTAAACTGAAGTAAGTTTGAGCTCATAGAAGAATGGCATGAAGACGACAGCAGACAAAGGTAAGGCAAACTGGCCAGCGCAGATCACCCACCACTGTACGCCGTGGTAGTACGCCTCAGACGGACCTCCTGAACCACCATCACAAGGGTTAAAACAGAACACAAAATATGAGTCAAAACTTAAGATCTAAAAATAGAGAAACTGTAAAAGAGTTTAAAATAATTTATTTAACAGAAGTGCACAATAACTGGATTTATAAAAAGTGTTTCTGTAAAACAATTCAAGGTAAAAAAAAAAAATAGTATATTACGCAATGTAATTGATGCAAAAACATGTCAATAGGTGACAAAATATACACACACACACACATACAAACACACACACACACACACATGATAACGACATACAAAATACTGAGGGGAATCGACGAGGTAGATAGTGACAGGATGTTCCAGAGAGGGAACACAGAAACAAGGGGACACAACTGGAAGCTGAAGACTCAGATGAGTCAACGGGATGTTAGGAAGCATTTCTTCAGCCATAGAGTAGTCAGGAAGTGGAATAGTCTAGCGAACGATATAGTGGAGGCGGGAACCATACATAGTTTTAAGACAAGGTATGATAAAGCTCATGGAGCAGGGAGAGCAGAGACCCAGTAGCAGACAGCGAAGAGGCGGGGCCAGGAGCTGAGTCTCGACCCCTGCAACCACAATTAGGTGAATACAATTAGGTGAGTACACACACAGCCACATCAGGAAGAAAACAACAGTCAAAGACCAGGTAATCAGTAATAAATTAGACACATATGCAACACTTGGGTATCTTTATTGAGGAAACGTTTCGCCACACAGGGGCTTCATCAGTCCAATACAAAGTAGAAAGGTGTAAGGAGAGGAGGAGTTTGAGGTAATCAGTCCCTCGGCCTGGAGTCGATGTGTTCAGTCCATCAATCTTGTTGGAAGTGCAGCACAAGGCCGTAGAGGTGGCTGTAATCAGGTGAGGCGAAGCAGGAGGAGGCGGGGTCATAGTGGTACCATCCACTAGTCGAAGTAGGTCTTCGTCCAAAGGTTGGACAAGTGTTAAAGAATTCGTTTGTATCAAGATCCCAAGCTGTTGCTGTGTCAGACAGGATGTAGATGAATGGTTCAGAGACTCCAGGCCGAGGGACTGATTACCTCAAACTCCTCCTCTCCTTACACTTTTCTACTTTGTATTGGACTGATGAAGCCACTGTGTGGCGAAACGTTTCCTCAATAAAGATACCCAAGTGTTGAATATGTGTCTAATTCATAACTTGTCGGTTCTCTGAACCATTCATCTACAGCAGGTAATCAGGCTGAGGAAGGAAGGAAGATCACAAGAAACACTCGAGAAGTGTGTGAGAAACTCAACAAGAGATTTAAAGAAGTATTTACAGTGGAGACAGAAAGGACCCCAGAAAGCCAGAGTGATGGGGTACACCGTCAAATGCGGGACACAATACATATAACCAAGGAGGAAGTGAAAAGGCCGTCATGAGAGCTAGATACCTCAAAGGCGATTGGGCCAGACAATACCTCTCCGTGGGTCCTGAGAGAGGCGCTCTGTGTACCCTTAACAATCTTCAACACATCTATCGAAACAGGGCGACTACCTGAGGTGTAGAACACAACAAATGTAGTCCAAATTTTTAAGAAAGGAGACAGATAGGCAGCATTAAACTACGACCAGTGTCACTGACATGTATAGTATGCAAAGTCATGGAGAAGATTATCAGAAGAGTGGTGGAGCACTTAAAAAGAATGAGCTTATTTACGACAACCAGTTCGGTTTCAGGGAAGGGAAATCCTGTGTTAAAAACCTACTAGAGTTCTTCGAGAAGGTGACAGCAGTAAGGAAAGAGAGAGAGAGAGGGGGGTCGGTAGACTGCGTTTTCTTGGACTGTAAGGAGGCTTTTGAGACAGTTCTAAACACGAGATTAGTGCAAAAGCTGGAGAACCAGGAAGTATAACAGGGAAGGCACTGCAATAGATCAGAGAATACCTGACAGGGAGACAACAACGACTTCATGATACGTTACGAGCTGTCAGAGTGGGCGTTTGTGACGAGTGGGGTTCTACAGTGGTCAGTACTGGGACCGGTGCTGTTTTTGGTATATGTGAAAGACATGATGGAAGAGATAGTTAGAAGTGTCCCTGCTTTGCAGACGATGTGAAGGTAATGAGGAGAATTCGGTCGGATGAGGACCAGGCAGAACTGCAAAGGGATCTGGATATGCTGCAAGCCTGGTCCAGCAACTGGTTCCTAGAGTTCAACAACACCAAGTGCAAAGTCATGAAGATTGGGAAAGGGAAAAGAAGACCGCAGACGACAGTTAGGCAAGACTACAAACTCATCAAGAATCATTTTTGCGAGCACTCAGTCACCCCAATGTATGTCAGGGCCCATACTCTAAAGTCATCAGACCAGTCTGGAACCCATACATCTCAGTCTAAACCCCGTCAAGAAATTAGAGAAAGTGCAGAGGTTTGCAACAAGACTAGTCCCGGAGCAAGGAGAGGTTAAGGGAAATCGACTGACGACACTATAGGACAGGAGAGAGAGGGGAAGACATGCTAACGGCATATAAAATATTGAGAGGAATCGACAAGATGGGACACAGCAAAAGGGGTCTCAGTTGGAAGTTGAAGACTCAGACGAGTCACAGGGATGTTAGGAAGCATTTCTTCAGTCACAGAGTTTTCAGAAAGTGGAATAGTCTGGAGAGTGAGGTGATGGAGGCAGGATTCATACACAGCTTTAAGAAGAGGTACGACAAAGCTCATGGAGCAGGGAGAGAGTGGATCTAGTAGTGACCAGCGAAAAGGAGGGGCCAAGAGCTGTGAATCGACCCCTGCAACCACAATTAGGTGAGTACAGGAATCAGAGGAACTGTGTGTGCCGCTAGCAGCAATCTTCAATAACTCTATCGAAACAGGGCAATTGCCTGAGGTATGGAAGACAGCAAAAGTAGTTCCATTTTTAAGAAAGGAGACAGATAGGCAGCGTTAAACTACAGACCAGTGTCACTGACATGTATAGTATGTAAAGTCATGGAAAAGATTACCAGAAGAGTGGTGGAACACATTGAAAGGATTGGGCTCATACATGACAATCAGCACGGCTTCAAGGATGGGAATTCATGTGTCATAAATCTACTTGAGTTCTACGATAAAGTAACAGTAAGACAGGAGAGAGAGGGATGGGTAGATTGCATCTTTTTGGACTGTAAGAAGGCTTTTGACACAGTACCACACAAGAGACTGGTTCAAAAATTGGAGGAGCAGGCAGGAATAATAGGGAAAGTACTGCAGTGAATCAGGGAATACCTGACAGGAAGGAAACAACGAGTGTTGGTACGTGATGAAGTGTCAGAATGGGCGCATGTGTCGAGTGGGGTTCCACAAGGGTCAGTCCTAGGTCCGGTGCTGTTTCTTGTATACGTGAATAACATGATGGAAGTATCGATGTTTGCTGATGATGTGAAACGGATGAGGAGAATACTAGTGGGCGAGGATCAGGAAAGATTACAAGGAGATATGGATAGGCTACAAATCTGGTCCGACAAATGGCTCCTGGAGTTTAATCCCAGCAAGCGCAAAGTCATGAAGATTGGGGAAGGGCAAAGAAGACCGCAGACGGAGTACAGGTTTGGGGAGCAAAAGCTGCAAACTTCACTTAAAGAAAAGGATCTTAGGGTAAGCATTATACCGAGCATATATGTCCCCTGAGGCACACATCAATCAAATAACTGCTGCAGCATATAGGCGTTTGGCAAACCTGAGAATAGCATTTCGACATCTAAGTAAGGAGTCATTCACGACACTGTACACCGTGTGCATTAGACCCATGCTGGAGAGTATGCAGCACCAGTCTGGAACCCATACCTGGTCAAACACGTCAAGAAATTGGAGAGAGCATAAAAGTTTGCAACTAGACTAGTCCCGGAACTGAAAGGTATGTCTTACGAGAAGAGGTTAAGGGAACTCCATCTGATGACACTAAATGTCAAGAAGGATAGGGAAGACATGATAACGACGTATAAAATACCGATAGGAATTGAGAAGGTGGACAGGGCTCGAATGTTTCAGAGATGGGATACAGGAACAAGGGCCCACAATTGGAAATTGAAAACCCAGATGAGCCAAAGGGATGTTAGGAAGTATTTCTTTAGCCTTAGAGTTGCCAGGAAGTGAAATAATTTGGAGAGTGAAGTAGTTGAGGCAAGTTCTATACACAACTTTAAGAAGAGGTATGATAAGGCTTTAGGAGCGGGGAAAGTGTAATCTAGTATCGACCAGTGAAGAGGCGGGACCAAGAGCTATGACTCGACCCCTGCAATCACATATAGGTTAGTACATATAGGTGAATACACACACACACTTGAAGAAGACCCTACTTAATTCTATATTTCCTATCTTATCCTATACACCTACAATCATTTCCACTATTCTATCTTACATCAATCCTTCTTACGATCTCTACTGCAAAGTAAAATATTCAGAGCATAATATTTAATGTTTAGAGCATAATATGTAATGTATCAATGCTAATAGCAAAACTACCTTATATGAGGATCCTTATTAGGTATGCTGTTTGTGACTGAGAATAAATAGTTGGAGGACTTAGAAAGGCTTACTTAGATCCTTATATTCCCTTCACACGATAGTTTGTTATTCATAACAAAGAAATCAATATGAGATGAAAATAGGAAAACTTTACGATCTATCTTGGATCATTATTAAGTTATAATAAAAAAAGACTGATAGAAGACCCTACTGTACATAAGGAGAAGACTTAGCTACAGTGTAGCTGCCTGTGTTTCTGTCTAATTATGAGGGAAATGAACAAAAATACATTTCGCTAGAGCACGTTTATTGAAGACGTCTCGGTTCCTGGATAGTGAAGTGATCAAGGTCCAAAGGTCGAAACGTCTTCAAGTTATTGGCTGTCATTTTCCTCTTATCTCATTCTGTCAAGATAGTTCACATAGTGATTGATTTCTGCTATTAGAATTACTACTACTATCATTACCAACAGTAATGGTCTATCATAAACCTATATGTCTCCTTCTTCTATCTTATAATATCATTGGTTTTGCTTCCACACTAACCCAAGACAAGAATTGCGGAGATGTAGGAGGCCAGGAGGGACATGGAGACCGGGAAGCAGGAGAGGCTGCGGCTTCCCAGGAGAAACTCATCGTTGGCTTTATTGCGGCTCTTGATGGCGTAAAAGATGCCGATGGCCAACGAGGCCACCAGCATCCCGACGAAGACCAGGTAGTCGGCCCAGGTGAAGCTGCCTCTCATCCCAGCTGACCAGTCGAACGTTGATTCCAACATTTTCTGCCTATTTTTTCTCCTTTCTTAAAATTATTATTATTATATTATTGTCTGTTCTTTACTGATTTTTATTTTCATTTAGCATTTTTATTCTCCCTTTTTTATTCTATTTTAATTTTATTTAGGCTTGATTTTCGTTCTTGTTGATGACTTTTTCGGTTCTTAAATTGTTATTTTTTCAGTAGTTACAGATATTTTCCAGACCCATCAATCTTCTTGCTGTGGAAGAAACAAATATTGTTACAAAAACATACAAAAAAAAATCCAAAATACAGAAAAGAGTGAAGAATTTTTTTAAAGGTGGACACGCTATTTAAACTTTGTCATCAATTAAATAGAGATAAACATTGATAAAGTGGTAATTATAATCCCCATTGTCGTTTACACATCACCTGGGGTTTGGCAGGTAAGCAAGTTTCAACCGAGGAATTTAATAGCATCTCCAGTTCCTTGATTCAAGAGCCCTTCGCCTGCATTAACTCACCCCTGTGAAGCGCTAAACCCGTGAAAGCCTTTGACTCTGTAAGAAGTCCACTGATGAAAGGTATTTTGTTGTTTGTAGTTGGTTTTAGACCCTGTATAATTGTAAATACAAATGTTGTCATATTAATGGAATGTATTGGGTCTTTATTTGCTGGCACTAATATATGTTGTCCTGGAGTGAGGGCCACTGACTGTGCCTCCACTCCAGTAGTGATCCTAAGTCGTGTTATATTTTTGTCATTTCTTGCCAGTTTTTTTTTACTTCCGGGCATTTAAAGATCTCTGTCTCTGGATGGGCTGTGACTATCCTGGTTTGTTTCCCATGATGTGAGTGATTTCTGCCTTCTTGTCATCTTTAAATGGTGTGCCTAACAGACTGCGTGCATAGTTAAAAGAGAGAGAGTAAAAAATTATTGGGGGATAAACCCGTTGAGTGTACCAGGTACAGTGTATGGTAGACTTATTATTGAAAGAATTAAGGGTAAGACAGAGAGCAGGATCGCAAATGAACAAGGAGGCTTTAGGGAGAGTAGGGGGTGTGTAAACCAAGTGTTTACATTGAAGCATAAAAGTGAACAGTATTTAGATGAAGGTAAAGAAGTTTTCGTTGCATTTATGGATTCAGAAAAGGCTTGTGATAGGGTGGATAGGGAAGCAATGTAGCAGGTGTTGCAAGTATGGAGTAGATTGTAGGTTGCTGAAAGCAGTTAAGAGGTTTTGTGAGGAGAATGAGACTCATATTAGGATATGTAGTAGAAAGGGATATTATTCTCCAGTAAAAGTAGTCATTAGACAGGGATACGTGATGTCACCACGATTGTTTATAATATATATATATATATATATATATATATATATATATATATATATATATATATATATATATATATATATATATGTATATATAGGTGTGTGCAATGCCTGAGACCTAACAATGTCCGTGATGGTTACAATAGAAAGGAACTACCTTTAATTGGCAGTGTTAAATTGCGCCACTTGTGCAACATCCACAGCAAGATTTGTTTTATATCCTCTTTCAACTTTTGTTATTGCAAGTTTTCTGAGCACTTTGACACTGGTATAGGGACGAGAGCAACGTCTATCACTGCTGCTGTTGATGGTGGGAGGAGAACTAAGAAAACCTGCATGATATGGCAATGTTTATCATCCAGCTTCAGGAAAATGTGTAAGTTAGGACCACCAGTCTGGCGTTTCCGAGAAAAAACCAGGTCACAGATCAAGCTTTTATTCAGACAACGTTTCGAGCTGTTAGAGCGAAACTTTGTTCAATATAACAGCTTGTTTTTGACAATGTGTGCTTTTCATAGTGAAGGTTTGTAGTTCACTGGAGACGCAACGTCTAGTTTAAATTTTAATGCAACAACATGTTCTCTAGAAACAACTGGTGACTAGCAAAAAAAAAAGGTTAGAGGTGAAGGAAAAAAGGTTACAAACATCTAGGTGTATGGGAAGAGGAGTGTTGCTATGAAATACACACGCACGCACACACACACACACACACGCCCCGATGGCATGGTGGCTAAAGCTCTTGCTTCACGCACGGAGGGCCCGGGTTCAATTCCCGGCGGGGCCGAAACATTTCGAAGTGTTTCCTTACACACACACACATATAGAACAGGCCTATTGTCTACTCGACATGTGCCTAGGACAAAATGGTAACTAACTAACGGTAGAGTGACCGAGTAGCGGACAGTGAAGAGGCGGGGCCAGGAGCTGTGACTCGATCCATGCAACCACAACTAGGTGAGTACAACTAGGTGAGTACACACACCTGAGCGCCTGTGACGAGCGAGGTTCCACAAGGATCAGTCCTAGGACCAGTGCTATTTTTTGTCTATGTGAATGATATGACGGAAGGGATAGACTCAGAAGTGTCCCTGTTTGCAGATGATGTGAAGATAATGAGGAGAATTAAATCGGATGAGGATCAGGCAGGACTACAAAGAGAAATGGACGGGCTGGAAGCTTGGTCCAACAACTGGCTCCTCGAATTTAACCCCACCAAATGCAAAGTTATGAAGATCGGGAAGGGCAAAGAAGACCGCAGACAGAGTATAGGCTAGGAGGCCAAAGACTGCAAACCTCACTCGTGGAAAAGGATTTTGGGGTGAGTATAATACTGAGCACATCTCCTGAGAGGAACATCAACCAGATAACTACTGCAGCATTTAGGCGCCTGGCAAACCAGAGAATAGCGTTCCGATACCTTAGTAAGGAATCGTTCAAGACTCTGTACACCGTGTACGTCAGGCCCATACTGGAGTATGCAGCACAAGTTTGGAACCCACATCTGGTCAAGCACGTCAAGAAATTTGAGAAAATGCAAAGGTTTGCAACAAGACTAGTTCCAGAGCTAAGGGGAATGTCCTACGAAGAAAGGTTAGGAGAAATCGGCTTGACGACCCTGGAGGACAGGAGGATTAGGGGAGACATGATAACGGCATACAAAATACTGCAAGGAATTGACAAGGTAGACAGGGACAGGATGTTCCAGCGATGTGCCATCGCTGGAACATCCTAGTTAAAGACTTAGATGAGTCAAAGAGATGTTAGGAAGTATTTCTTTAGTCATAGAGTTGTCAGGAAGTGGAACAGTCTGGCAAGTGACGCATTGGAGGCAGGAACCATACATAGTTTTAAGGCAAAGTACGATAAAGCTCATGGAGCAGGAAGAGAGAGGGGACCTAGTATAGATCAGTGAAGAGGCGGGGTCCAGGAGCTATGTCTCGACCCCTGCAACCACAAATAGGTGAGTACACACACACACATATACATCAAAAACCAATGGGATTTTGATGAGATGGAGAGGGGAGACAGAGGAGAACCAAGAGACTACATTATAGGAACACTTCAGTTTGGAGGTCCCAAGGTGGTAATAGCAGTGATGTATAACCCACCACAGAACAGCAGGAGGCCAAGGCAAGAGTATGATGAGAGTAACAGAGCGATGGTTGACCCACTGGCTGAAGTGGCCTGAAGGGCTCATGAGAGCAGGGCGAAGCTGCTGATTGTGGGTGATTTCAATCACAAGGAAATTGACTGGGAGAACCTGGAGCCACATGAGGGCCCAGAAACGTGGGGGGCTAAGATGATGGAGGTGGTTCTGGAAAACCTCATGTACCAACACGTAGAGGAGAGGATGAACCAGCAAGACTGGACCTAGTATTCTCCTTGAGTAGTGCAGATATTGAGGACATCACATATGAAAGACCCATCGGGGCCAGTGACCACGTGATTCTGAGCTTCGAATACATAGTAGAGTTACAAGTGGAGAGGGAAGGAGGAAGGAAAGCACGAATGAAGCCAAACTACAAGAGAGGGAACTACACAAGCATGAAGAATTTCCTGCACTGGGTTCAGTGGGACAGACAACTGGCAGGGAAGTCAGTAAACGAGATGATGGAATATGTGACAACAATATGCAAGGAAGCTGAGGAGAGGGTTGTAACCAAGGGTAACAGAAATAAAGAGAAAGCCAGGATGAGCCCATGGTTCACCCAAAGGTGTAGAGAGGCCAAAACAAAGTGTGCTAGAAAATGGAAAAAGTATAGAAGCCAAAGAACCCAAGAGAATAAGGAGAGCAGTCGTAGAGCCAGAAATGAATATGCACAGGTAAGAAGGGAGGCCCAACAACAATACGAAAATGATATATCAGCGAAAGCCAAATCTGACCCGAAGCTGTTATATAGCCACATCAGGTGGAAAACAACAGTCAAAGACCAGGTGATCAGGCTGAGGAAGGAAGGGGGGGAGATCACAAGAAACGACCGCGAAGTGTGTGAGGAGCTCAACTTGAGATTCAAAGAAGTGTTCACAGAGGAGACAGAAGGGACTCCAGAAAGACGGAGAGATGGGGTACATCATCAAATGCTGGAAACAATACATGCAACCGAGGAAGAAGTGAAGAGGCTGCTAAGCGAGCTAGATACCTCAAAGGCGGTAGGGCCAGATAAAATCTCTCCATGGGTCCTAAGAGAGGGAGCTGAGGTGCTGTGTGTACCACTAACAACAATCTTCAACACATCCATCGAAACAGGGCAACCACCTGTACTCCCAATTTTTAAAAAAGGAGACAGACACAAAGCATTAAACTACAGACTAGTGTCACTAACATGAATAGTATGCAAAGTCATGGAGAAGATTATCAGGAGAAGAGTGGTGGAGCACCTAGAATAGAATGAGCTTATCAACGACAACCAGCACGGTTTCAGAGACGGGAAATCCTGTGTAACAAACCTACTGGAGTTCTATGACAGGGTGACAGCAATAAGACAAGAGAGAGACGTGTGGGTAGATTGCGTTTTCTTGGACTGTAAGAAGGCGTTTGACACAGTTCCACACAAGAGATTAGTGCAAAAGCTGGAGGACCAGGCAGGGATAACAGGGAAGGCACTGCAATGGATCAGGGAATACCTGTCGGGAAGACAACAGCAAGTCAGGGTACGTGACGAGGTGTCAGAGTGGGCGCCTGTGACGAGTGGGGTTCCACAGGGGTCAGTCCTAGGACTGGTGCTGTTTCTGGTATATGTGAACATGACGGTAGGAATAGACTCAGAAATGTCCCTGTTTGCAAATGATGTGAAATTGATGAGACGAATTCAATCGGACGAGGACCAGGCAGATCTACAAAGGGATCTTGACAGGTTGCAGGCTTGGTCCAGAAACTGGCTCCTGAAGTTCAACCCCACAAGTGCAAAGTCATGAAGATTGGGGAAGGGCAAAGGGTCTAGACTGCAGACGGAGTACAGCCTCTGGAGCTAGAGACTACAAAGCTCGCTCAAGGAAAAGGATCTTGGGGTGAGTATAACACCGGGCACATCTCCTGAGGCGCACATCAACCAGATAACTGCTGCAGCATATTGGCGCCTAACAAACCTAAGAATACCATTCCGACATCTCAATAAGGAGTATACAGCACCAGTTTGGAACCCACACCTAGCCAAGCACGTAAGGAAATTAGAGAAAGTGCAAAGGTTTGCAACAAGACTAGTCCCGGAGCTAATGGGCATGTCCTACGAGGAGAGCTTAAGAGAAATCGACCTGACGGCACTAGAGGACAGGAGAGATAGGGAGGATATGATAACGAAATATAAAAAACTGAGAGGAATCGACAAGGTGGACTGAGACAGTTTGTTCTAGAGATGGGGCACAGCAACAAGGGGTCACAGTTGGAAGTTGAAGATTCAGGTGAATTCAGGAATGTTAGGAAGTATTTCTTCCGTCACAGAGTTGTCAGTAAGTGAAATAGCCTGGGAAGTGATGTAGTGGAGGCAGGATCCATACATAGCTTTAAGAAGAGGTATGATAAAGTTCATTTATCAGGAAGAGTGACCTAGTAGGGACCAGTGAAGAGGCGGGGCCAGGAGCTGTGAATCAACCCCTGCAACCACAACTAGGTGAGTACACACACACACACACCTTCCTCAGAATCACCTACAGAAGACCAACAACTCCGAGAACCCCACAGCAACCAAGCAAACTAACCCAAAACAACCCACACTCCGATCCCACAGCCCCCATTCCCCCCCATCACAAACCCCACCTTCACAGCAACCCCCCCCCACCCCATAGTATCCTGCTGGGTCTTCCACTCCGCCAATCCCAACAAACCCCCCAGACCACAGTATTAGAAAATAATCTGAAGGTTTGGTACACCAACACAGACGGAATAACAAATTAATACGAGGAGTGGCAAGAAAGAATCATTGAGACATCCCCAGACATCAGAGCACTCGCGGAAACGAAGCTCACAGGAATGATAACAGATGCATCTTTCCATCCGGATATCAGATCCTGAGGAAAGATAGAGGGAGCAGAGGGGGAGGAGAAGTTGCACTGCTAATCAAAAACCAGTGTAGATTTGAGGAAATTGAAGGAATAGACAGAATGGAAGCAGGGGACTACATAGTAGGAACACTTCTGGCTGGCTGTCCCAAGGTGGTGATTACAGTGATGTACAACCCACCACAGAATAGCAGGAGGCCAAGAGATGAATATGATGAGAGCAACAGAGCAATGGTGGACACACTAGCTGAGGTGACCAGAAGAGCCCACATGGGTAGGGCAAAGTTACTAGTTGTGGGTGATTTTAATCACAAAACGACTGACTGGGAAAACCTGTCAGTCCTAGGGCCAGTGCTTTTTCTGGTATATGTGAATGAAATGACTGAAGGCATAGATTCAGATGTGTCCCTGTTTGCAGACGATGTGAAGCTGATGCGAAGAATTTAAGCAGATGAGAATCAGATAAGACTACAAAGGTATCTGGACAGGCTGCAAACCTGTTCCAACAACTGACTCTTGGAGTGTAACCTCACCAAATGCAAAGTCATGAAGATTGAAGGTGAAAAAGACCGCAGACAGAGTACAGGCTAGGGGGCCTAAGACTGCAAACCTCACTCAAGGAAAAGGATCTTCGGGTGAATATAATACCGAGTACATCTCCTGAGGCGCACAACAGCCAAATAACTGCTGCAGCATATGGGCGCCTGGGAAACCTAAGAGTAGCGTTTCGACACCTGAGTAAGGAATAATTCAAGACTACATACTGTATGTCAGGCCCATATTGGAGTACGCAGCACCAGTTTGAAACCCACACCTGGTCAAGCACATCAAGAAATTAGAGAAAGTGCAAAGGTTTGCAACAATATTAGTCCCAGAGCTAAGGCGTATGTCCTACGATGAAACGTTAAGGGAAATGAACTTGACGATAATGGAGGACAGGAGGAATAGGGAGGATATGGTAAGAACATATAAAATACTGAGAGGAACTGACAAGGTGGATTGGGACAGGATGCGTCAGAGATGGGACACAGCAACAAGGGGTCACAACTGGAAGCTGAATACTCAGATGTGTCACAGGGATATTAAGAAGTACTTCTTCAGTCACAGAGTTGTCAGGAAGTGGAACAGTCTGGAGAGTGATGTAGTGGAGGCACGATCCATACATAGCTTTAAGAAGAGGTATGATAAAGCTCATGGAGCATGGAGAGTGTAGACCTAGTAGCGACCAGTGAAGAGGCGGGGCCAGGAGCCATGAATCGACCCCTGCAACCACAGTTAGGTGATTACACACACACACTAGTACTAGTGTTACAGGAGAGGTATGGTGCTTGTTTATATCCTTGACACACTTATAATGGTACCACCACAATAATGCTTTCTAAAGCAATCACTGCCTTCGTTTCCTCCACTGTGACCATACAGTGACACCAGTGACATCACATTGACACCACAGTGACACCACAGTGACACCACAGTGATAACAGTGATACCACAGTGACACCACAATGATACCACAGTGATACACAATGACACTACAGTGACGCCACAGTGACACCACAATTACACTACAGTGACACACAGTGACACCACAGTGACGCCACAGTGACAAACAGTGACACACAGTGACACCACAGCCCAAGTGACCACTGCACGAGAGGTGGCCCTCGTACTCACTACAACAACTACCTCTCGGCTTATAATTCTTGTGGCATCAATGCTCAGAGCTCCTAAAAGTTTTCACAGCGACAGTAACACCAGCATGATTTACAGTAGGTCAGTAAGCATTGAGCACTGTTGATGTAAGCCAGGAAGCACCGAGCACTGTTGATGTAGGTCACCAATACCAGTTTTTCTCGCGACTAAGTTTTCCTAGAGGAATGTCTAAATTGTTACCCGTTTCATTTCTTGTTGAACACACACACACACACACCAGCGCTGGGTAACAGAGATAAATCATTATAGAGAAGGGAGGGCGAACTGCTTATTCCTGGATTATAGTAGAGCATTTGATAATGTACTACTCCAGAAACTGCTCCAAGAAATAGATGAGCAGGCAAGAATAACAATGAAGATAACAGTAGCAGATTTCATGATACCAAAAGGGGTTTAAACGGAGGGATGAGCCTTCAAAAATCATCTATTAGGTACGGAAAAAAAAATTTAATCCCACAAGAATTAGTACTGCGACCGTTGCCGTTCCTCGTATACGTAAAACCTTATACTAGAGAACATTAAATCTTTTTTGTTGTTGGTTGCCGATGCTGTTAAATTAATGAAGAGAATAACAACTGGAAGAGAGAGGAAGACGCTACGAAATTACCCCATCAGACGACGAGGACGATCAGACAAACAGGAAGTGGAATTCAACCTTAACAAATGCAAAGTTATGAGAATAGGTGAAATAGGAAAATTGGAGACCGAATGTAGACTGGGAAGACCTTGGCTGCAGACACTGAAAAGGGAAGACCTTGGAGGAGGAATATTAATGAATATGTGGCTGGTGCAGACCCGTCAGTGTGGTCTTGATCTTGTTGGATGTGGTCTTAACGAGGACACCTCTGATATATCTCTAGAAAGTTGTCAGTTCAAGAATATTTGCTAGTTAAAGGATGTTGTTAGTTCAAGGATATTCAAGGATGCTGTTAGTTCAAGGATGTTAAAGGATATTCACGGACGCTGTTAGTTCAAGGATGTTAAAGGATAGTGTTAGTTCAAGGATGTTAAAGGATAGTGTTAGTTCAAGGATGTTAAAGGATAGTGTTAGTTCAAGGATGTTAAAGGATAGTGTTAGTTCAAGGATGTTAAAGGATAGTGTTAGTTCAAGGATGTTAAAGGATAGTGTTAGTTTAAGGATGTAAGTTTACGAAAGTTGTTAGTTAAAAGATGTTGATATTTAAAGGATGTTCAAGGATGCTGTTAGTTCAAGGATGTTGTTAGTTTATTTGTCAATGCACAACAAATAATCTTTGTTTAACCTAAGAGACCATCCGGTATCACGGGTTAATTTCTATTACGTCTGAGACGAAATATATGTTCAGAAAAACAGAATTAATTGCAAACAAATATTCATCTTTATATGACCAGAGTTACCCACTGTCAAGCCAGTGGCCTCAGCTCTCTCTCTCTCTCTCTCTCTCTCTCTCTCTCTCTCTCTCTCTCTCTCTCTCTCTCTCTCTCTCTCTCTCTCTCTCTCTCTCTCTCTCTCTCTCTCACACACACGTGTACATTTTCTCTCGGTAGCAGGCAACATAACGGTTTCCACTGCCGGTGTATGTAAGGTCAGCTCTCAACGCTCCTTCGGACTTTTAAACGTTGCTGGTGTGAGGGAGATGCAGCTTCTGCCTTCTCCCTCCCTCCCTCCCTCCCTCCCTCCTTCTATTTCTCTCCCTCCCTATTTGGTACTGACCAATCAAGCAAAAAAATCCTTTGACTTCTACAATGGCAATAACAATATCCGTGTCCCCCTTCCCATTAGGTGGGGAGAGGGTTATGTGAGGGGTTTTATGGCGTGGGAAGGGTTGAAGTTATATTTATTCTCGAGAGAATTATAGGTTAACTCAGCCCCAAGGTTATTCATCCCTTTATTAACCTGTTTAAATCGTTATATCCGTCATGGACTGGATATATCGATATCGATCTGTCGCTTTGTAAGGTTCACATGACGTCTGACAAGCTTTCAGTACCAGTCTTAATTTCTCTGTTTCTGTCTCTATCTCTCTGTCTGTCTCTCTCTCTCTCTCATTCCCGGGAATAGCATGAAAAGCATTCCACTGGATCAAAGAATACCAACGAGGCAAAAGAGAAGTATATACAACACACACACACACACACACATACAGCCCCCGGTGGCCTAGTGGGTAAAGCTCTTGCTTGACGCACTGAGGGGCCGGGTTCAATTCTCGGTGGGGCAGAAACATTTCGAAGTGTTTCCTTACATACACATACACACACACATATATACAACAGGCCTAGTGTCTAATTGACATGTGCCTAGGACCAAAATGGTAACTAACACACCATGAGGATCCCTTCCTGTTTCTGGTTCGGTTTACTCTTGTCAATCTGGCTTCAGCACTGGTGTTTGTGAAGAGAAGAAGGGGAATCCCCATTTGCTCGTCAGTGTAAAGATTCTAGTGTCGTTCGGATGAGAGCTCCTCTCCTGGACTGCAACTTCTGTGTCCGTGGTCAGATGACCTTTTTGTCTCCCTGGCCTTCTTGGATGGTGCCTGAAATTCATCTTTGTAGGCAGTGGATGGGATAATGACTTAGCTAATTTGTTTGGCGTATGATTCGGCTCATGCTTCAAGGATAAAGGTCTTTACCGACGGGTCTAAGAGCGAGGGTGGTCTTTGTTGTGGTGGCTGATGAAGACTGCATAGTTACAAATAAAGTCCTCAATGTTTACTTCGGAATTTAGTGCTCTTGTCCTAATAGCTGCCTTTGTTGTGTCTCGGTTCACTGTTTCCTCAGATTCCCAGTGTGTTTTGCCAGTCCTGGCCCAGCACGCTTCTGCGTAACAAGGATACAGAGGTGAAGGCTGATGTAGCGAGCCCACGCTACACTGACTACATGGACCCTACCCATAAATATGTCCTTGAGAAGTGGTGGGGCAGGTAAGTGCTGGAGACTGGGAACAAGTTATACTGGGTTCACCAGAACATTCCTTCTGCAGGAATCGTCACTTTGAGATGAATGGTGCTGCTACTCCTACTCCTGCTTCTACTATTACTACTCCTACTATTATTACTACTGCTGCTGCTGCTGCTGCTACTACCACAAATACTACTACTAATACTTTTAATAATAATAATGCTACTACTGCTGCTGATTCTACTACTACTACAACTAATAATATTACTTCTACTACTACGACTACGACTACTACTACTACGACTACGACTACTACTACTACGACTACTACTACTACCACCAGTATTACTAATATCTGGTTCTCGTGTTTTTCCAATAGCCTCTTCATTCTAATTATTATTATTATTATTATTAATATTATTATTATTGTTGTGGAAGGTAAGAATAATGAGACAAGAAAGGTAAGAAGAATGAGACAAGAAAGGTAAGAAGAATGAAACAAGGAAGGTAAGAAGAATGAGACAAGAAAGGTAAGAAGAATGAGACAAGAAAGGTAAGAAGAATGAGACAAGGAAGGTAAGAAGAATGAAACAAGGAAGGTAAGAAGAATGAGACAAGAAAGGTAAGAAGAATGAGACAAGAAAGGTAAGAAGAATGAGACAAGGAAGGTAAGAAGAATGAAACAAGGAAGGTAAGAAGAATGAGACAAGAAAGGTAAGAAGAATGAGACAAGAAAGGTAAGAAGAATGAGACAAGGAAGGTAAGAAGAATGAGACAAGGAAGGTAAGAAGAATGAGACAAGAAAGGTAAGAAGAATGAGACAAGAAAGGTAAGAAGAATGAGACAAGGAAGGTAAGAAGAATGAAACAAGAAAGGTAAGAAGAATGAGACAAGAAAGGTAAGAAGAATGAGACAAGGAAGGTAAGAAGAATGAAACAAGGAAGGTAAGAAGAATGAGACAAGAAAGGTAAGAAGAATGAGACAAGAAAGGTAAGAAGAATGAGACAAGGAAGGTAAGAAGAATGAAACAAGGAAGGTAAGAAGAATGAGACAAGAAAGGTAAGAATGAGACAAGAAAGGTAAGAAGAATGAGACAAGGAAGGTAAGAAGAATGAGACAAGGAAGGTAAGAAGAATGAGACACGAAAGGTAAGAAGAATGAGACAAGAAAGGTAAGAAGAATGAGACAAGGAAGGTAAGAAGAATGAAACAAGAAAGGTAAGAAGAATGAGACAAGAAAGGTAAGAAGAATGAGACAAGGAAGGTAAGAAGAATGAGACAAGGAAGGTAAGAAGAATGAGACAAGGAAGGTAAGAAGAATGAGACAAGAAAGGTAAGAAGAATGAGACAAGGAAGGTAAGAAGAATGAGACAAGAAAGGTAAGAAGAATGAGACAAGAAAGGTAAGAAGAATGAGACAAGAAAGGTAAGAAGAATGAAACAAGGAAGGTAAGAAGAATGAAACAAGAAAGGTAAGAAGAATGAGACAAGGAAGGTAAGAAGAATGAGACAAGAAAGGTAAGAAGAATGAGACAAGAAAGGTAAGAAGAATGAGACAAGAAAGGTAAGAAGAATGAAACAAGGAAGGTAAGAAGAATGAGACAAGGAAGGTAAGAAGAATGAGACAAGGAAGGTAAGAAGAATGAGACAAAGAAGGTTAGAGAAGTCAGTCTTGTCTCACCAAGGACAGACAAATCTGGCTGGACCAGCGTGACGACCTGCCCCTGAAGTGAGGTCCTATGTAAAACACTCAAGCATCACCACCACTATCATGTTCACCATCACCACCACTGTCATGTTCACCATCACCACTACTGTCATGTTCACCATCACCTCCCTTGTCATGTTCACCATCACTAAAATTGTCATGTTCACCATCACCACTACTGTCATCTTCACCATCACCACCACTGTCATGTTCACCATCACCACTACTGTCATGTTCAATATCACCTCAATTGTCATGTTCACCATCACCAAAATTGTCATGTTCACCATCACCACTACTGTCATGTTCACCATCACCACCACTGTCATGTTCACCATCACCAATACTGTCATGTTCACCATCACCTCCCTTGTCATGTTCACCATCACCAAAATTGTCATGTTCACCATCACCACTACTGTCATGTTCACCATCACCACCACTGTCATGTTCACCATCACCAATACTGTCATGTTCACCATCACCTCCCTTGTCATGTTCACCATCACCAAAATTGTCATGTTCACCATCACCACTACTGTCATGTTCACCATCACCACCACTGTCATATTCACCATCACCACTATCATGTTCTTCACACCATAATGTTCACCATCACAATAATGTTCATCACAATCACTACCATAACTTTCATCACCATAATTCAATTCAATGATCCTAGTTACTCTAGACAGAGATGTCAGACGCAGTAGATCTAGTGTCAGCTTATTAGTTATAGTCAGTTGACAATAATCAGACTATTTATGCTTATTATTTATTTTGGTTATAAATAATTAAAGATGTAGATGAATGGTTCAGAGAACCGACAAGTTGATAAATTAGACACATATGCAACACTTGGGTATCTTTATTGAGGAAACGTTTAGCCACACAGTGGCTTCATCAGTCCAATACAAAGGAGAATCGTGAAGATCAGGAGGAGTTTGAGGTAATCAGTCCCTCAGCCTTGAGTTGATGTAGTCAGTCCATCAATCTGATTGATGGACTGACTCATCGACTCAAGGTTGAGGGACTGATTACCTCAAACTCCTCTTGATCTTCACGATTCTTTTTTGTATGGACTGATGAAGCCACTGTGTGGCGAAACGTTTCCTCAATAAAGATACCCAAGTGTTGCATATGTGTCTAATTTATCATAAATAATTAAAAATGACTTAATATATTTCAAAGTTCTGATTGTTTGCAACAGTATAAATCCTTGAGAACAGCCAGGTTGTGATGGCCAAGCAGATGTGCTGACAGCCAGGTTGTGGTGGCCAAGCAGATGTGCTGACAGCCAAGTTGTGGTGGCCAAACAGATGTGCTGACAGCCAGGTTGTGGTGGCCAAGCAGATGTGCTGACAGCCAGGTTGTGATGGCCAAGCAGATGTGCTGACAGCCAGGTTGTGGTGGCCAAGCAGATGTGCTGACAGCCAGGTTGTGGTGGCCAAGCAGATGTGCTGACAGCCAGGTTGTGGTGGCCAAGCAGATGTGCTGACAGCCAGGTTGTGATGGCCAAGCAGATGTGCTGACAGCCAGGTTGTGATGGCCAAGCAGATGTGCTGACAGCCAGGTTGTGATGGCCAAGCAGATGTGCTGACAGCCAAGTTGTGGTGGCCAAACAGATGTGCTGACAGCCAGGTTGTGATGGCCAAGCAGATGTGCTGACAGCCAAGTTGTGGTGGCCAAACAGATGTGCTGACAGCCAGGTTGTGATGGCCAAGCAGATGTGCTGACAGCCAAGTTGTGGTGGCCAAACAGATGTGCTGACAGCCAGGTTGTGATGGCCAAGCAGATGTGCTGACAGCCAGGTTGTGGTGGCCAAGCAGATGTGCTGACAGCCAAGTTGTGGTGGCCAAACAGATGTGCTGACAGCCAGGTTGTGATGGCCAAGCAGATGTGCTGACAGCCAAGTTGTGGTGGCCAAACAGATGTGCTGACAGCCAGGTTGTGATGGCCAAGCAGATATGCTGACAGCCAAGTTGTGGTGGCCAAACAGATGTGCTGACAGCCAGGTTGTGGTGGCCAAGCAGATGTGCTGACAGCCAGGTTGTGGTGGCCAAGCAGATGTGCTGACAGCCAGGTTGTGGTGGCCAAGCAGATGTGCTGACAGCCAGGTTGTGGTGGCCAAGCAGATGTGCTGATAGCCTGTTCGACCAGGCAGTCAACAAAAAAGCCTGGTCTCTTTCTGGGCAGTGAGGGTAAAAATAACACTCAAAATTGGCCACAGGTATGACACAAGTAGAGTGCAACTACTTGTATTATTACCTTCTGTTGTAAGTGCAACAACAATCAACAAATGTAATTTTTAAGAACATATAAAGGAGGAACACTGCAGCAGGCCTATTAGCCCTTACCAGGCAGGTCCTTATCAAACTCAAAAACACAAACAAAACTATTTGCCCAACCCATTTTTCAATGATACCTAAGGAATAAGCTTTGATAACCTTGTTAAGTCGTGTGAAAGTCCCACTCAGATCCATCCTTCTCTCACTCATGTATTTATCTAACCTAAACTTGAAGGTATCCAAAGATCATTGTCCATCTTGTAGGTATTTAGCTTCAATAACCCTACTTGGAAGACTGTTCCAATCATCCACTACTCTATTTCCAAATCAATACTTTTCTATATCCTTTCTATATCTAAATTTATACCTACATATATTTTTAAAATACTTTAGCAATTCACAAGATCTTACATTTGAGTAAAGACAGCTACGAAATGAATGATGATGAATGTGTTTCATTAATCCGGTCATCTCTCCTTTATGGTAAATGATGAATATGTTAAAATACTGTGCAGTATAATTTTCACTGAATCCATATCAGCATTTACTGTAAAATATAATATATAATGTATTACAGCCCGAAACTAGTAATAAAAACTGCATACACACTTATTATGACCCACTTTTCGCATCCGACCCTTATTTTAATCCACATAATCCTTGAATTTATTAGTGCAGTACATGATAAAAAAGATGACCTTTCTGTCAGTATACAAGGCAAAGTCGTCATACAAGATTAATTAATTACGTGTCAAGGGAAGTGTCTTGTTACTGGTGAAGGATTCTTTTTTTTTTATCTAAGAAATAAAAACTACTCTCCTTTCTCAGATCAGTTCCCCAGGCAGTGTATCGCGTCTGTGGGCTCAGAATTTACCCATAAGTATCAGTAAAATATTACACTACTGTCCAGTCAGATTGCGATATCTTAGAGAATGTACAGACACTGTACTACATTTTTAGCAAATTCTGCATTTCTTATATATTAAATCTGAGACAGCTCTATCATATCTAAATCAGCCTCAAAATATTTCAAACTTGATTCATTTTTTTCACATTCGTGACTTTCCTCTAGTATAGGGTATACTAGCATATATAATACTGTGTTAATATTTTATTTCGGATAAGTATTTTGCTTTGATACCAAATATTGGAACCTTACTCTATATATAATATAGAGTAAGGTTCCAAGCCTAAGAAAAGAGAATAATTATGACACTTATGAACTAAATAACAACACCAAAAAGGTCGGTTTTGTAAGCCATTTATTTATATCCTGACAGACACAGCAACATCTTGGGATCTTGATGCAGTGATTTCTTCAAAACGTGTCTAACCTATAGACACGACCTACTGCTACTAGTGGCTATGCCCATTGGTGACTCCACCTACCACTGCTCCACCTCATCTGTCATCAGTATATAAGTCCGATCTCCGCACATTTGTGCACCTTTGTCAATATTGATGGACTGAACACATCGACTCCGGGCTGAGGGACTGATTACCTCAAACTCCTCCTCCTTCTCATCTTCCACCTTTCTCTGTATTGGACTGACGAAACCACTGCATGGCGAAACGCTTCTAGAATAATGATACCCAACATAAACAATAAACAATAAAAGAAGCAGCAACAACAAAAACAAAAGCAGCAACAATAACAAAAACAATAATAACAAAAGCAACAATAACATTAGCAACACCAGCAATAACAAAAACAACTACAACAACACAAGCAGCAGCAACAACAAGAGAAGCATCAATAACAGCAACAATAACAACAACATTAGCAACACCAGCAATAACAAAGCAACAACACCAGCAACATCATAAGCAGCAACAATAACAAACCCAGGCAACAACAACAAAAGTAATAACAACAGCGTTAGCAACAATAACAACAACATTAACTACACTAACCATAACAAAAGCAACAACAACAAAAAACCAGCTGCAACAGCAGCAACAGCAACAAAAGCAGCAACAGCAAAAAAAGAAGCAACAACGACAAAAGAAGCAAGAAGCAACGACACGATACATGTCAGTAATCACCAGCTTCTACACGACGAGTATTGTATTGTCGTCTGAACAAGACTTTCTAGGTTGTACTCTATATTTAACTGCCTTTTATAGAAGCTGCCTTGATGTGCGTGCCTTTGTAGCCGTTGTCTCGATGTGCGTGCCTTTGTAGCCGTTGTCTCGATGTATGTGCAACAACGTCAGTTGATGAAACCTTTGTGTCGAGAGGTTGCAACCTTTTATGCCAGTGATTGTTAGGGCGATGCTTCCTGTGTTGTGCGTCTACCCAAGGTAATTGTACTGAGATTGTTGTTTCTGGGGGTTTCTGCACATCCCTTTCTCTGTTCCCCTCTATCATGCGTGCTACCATTATCCGTGTTATAGTATCATGCGAGTGTACTTTATCATCCGTACGCTATCATGCGTACTTCATCTCCCTCATGCACATGCCAGCATCCATCCCTCCATCATGCACGGCACATTCTAAATGATAAATACTTCATCCCTCGTTGTGCAGATCTTATCATCCATTTTTCATCATGCATATCTCGCCCCTATTATGCATAACTCATCAATTAGAATGCATACTTCATTTCCTTATCGTGTATATTTCATTCCTCATCATGTATACTTCATCCCCAATCATGTATACCTCATTCTCAATCATGTATACCTTATTCCCAATCATGCATACGTCATCCCTTTTCCGCATTCAAGCATACCTCTTCTCCCCTTAAAACACTGTATATTTTGAGTGGTATAATTCTTTCGATATACGTACTGAGAGCAGAAGTGTATATACACCGAGGGGAGTATATCTCAGTATATATACTCGGAAAATTTAGGCTCTATATTTGGTAACAAAAGAAAAAAGTATTCTTGATTAGTGAAAAGCAGCCTTGATGACCCTCGTGTGGTCGATAGGTTTCAAACCTACCAACCGACTATCTTAACACTGCAGTGTAGAATAGTATCCATATCGTGTTATATTAACAGTGGGTTAGACAAACCGAACTGCCTTAAAAGCCTCTGTTTTCGAAATGTTTGTCTTTGACATTAATAAGATACACTCTAATTATCATAGACTACATATTTATTCTTATGTACCAAAACTAACATAGCAACCTAACCTAACTATGATAAAATCAAGGAAGCCTAATTTAGCATAGTTTTACTCAACCTATATTAGATCAGTGTTAATGTTAACATACTTATTTACCAAGAGTGTCCATAAAGTCCTTTACTAATTTTAAAAATTTCTTTCAACTTAATAAAATGAATGTGAAAATGCACTTCTCCTATAAGATAGCGTAGTTACTGCAGCGCAACACGAGTGCCCTGGCATGTGAATTGGGAACGATGACTCCATCAAAGGACCCACAATCTCCCCTGGTATTACTCCTCTAGACTTCAGGTGACGGTCACTGAGGGGTAGTTTTCTACATTAAAACACTCTGTGCTAGAATAAACGATGACGCCGGAAGAGTCACACTGGATATACTAGCTAATATATGCACTGGACTGGAAAAGAGAACAGATGTGTTACGGACCCGTAGTTGTGCACAGGAAGAATTTGATACAAGTACAACATAATGATATCTTTACTTGTAGACGTTTCGCCCTCCTGTGGCTATATCAGTGCAATACATGGACGTAATCTGAAGACTGTAGAAATATATACAGCAGACAGTGGAAGACGAGGTAATCAGTCTTGGGGCAGGTGATGAGCACCGTAGTCTTGAAGAATCTGAAGTACAGGCAGAAAGAGTGGTGCTTATATCCTAGCGTCAGAGAAGGTGCAGCAGACGAAGTCATTGTCACTGGTAGGCGAGATTCCTCAGTGGAAGTAGGTCATGCCCAAGAGCTGGGACAGGAGTTGGCTCTACGTTGTGGTGATGTCCTCTGTACGAAAGTTCCATGATGTTGCTGTATCTACGGTGCACATGTTGAGGTTGCAAAGATTAGCCAACCGTGAAGCTTTGTAGAAGCTATATTAGTTCAGCTCCCACTTGCAGAAAACTGCATTTACGTACAAAAAAAATAGAAAAAGAACCTTATGGATACATTATATTTCACTATTGTTTTAGAATTTAATTAGAAAATTTCAATAAAATCTTTATAATTTGGCATTTTTTCATCTAAATTAATGCACTTTATCCAAAAATATGTTAATTTTATTGGAAACAATTGAAAATTCCTCAGCATGATACCTCGTAATATTCAGAATGAAATTTCAGCAATGAATTTACGCTATTTTTTTGAGAAAGCGATCGCTGCTTTATGAACCCAGACGACAGTCTGTGACTAAACACCACGACATATAAGAACATAAGAACATAAGAATGGAGGAACACTGCAGAAGGCCTACTGGCCCATACAAGGCAAGTCCATATCAAAACCACCACTACCTAAGAATTTATTCCCGTACTCACGACACCAATCAAACCCAGCCCCTCCCACTCATATATTTGTCCAATCTCTTTTTAAAGCCACCCAAGGTCCTAGCCTCTATCACAGTACTCGGAAGATTGTTCCACGCATCTACAACTCTGTTCGAAAACCAGTACTTGCCTATGTCCTTTCTAAATCTAAATTTATCCAATTTAAATCCGTTATTTCTGGTTCTTACTTGGTTCGATATCCTCAGTATTTTATTAATATCTCCTTTGTTTATGCCCATCATCCACTTGTACACCTCGATGATATCTCCCCTCATTCTACGTCTCTCCAGAGAGTGGAGATTCAACGCTCTAAGTCTATCGTCATACGGGAGATTTCTTATACTGTAAATCATTTTAGTCATTCTTCTTTGTATGTTCTCCAATGAATCTATATCCATCCTGTAGTAAGGAGACCAAAACTGAGCTGCATAATCCAAATGAGGTCTCACTAGTGATGTATAGAGCTGTAAAATAACTTTTGGACTTCTGTTGCTTATACTTCTTGAAATAAATCCTAGTAATCTGTTAGCCTTATTGCGCACACTTAGGCACTGTTGTCTTGGCTTTAGATTCCTGCTTACCATGACTCCCAAGTCTTTTTCACATTCTGTATGATCAAGCTCTACTTCACCTAGTTTATAAATTCGAGGGAAAGTATGCCTGGGGGTCCCCAAGTAGTAGCAGATAACTAAGTGGTAGCTGCGTCGCCTCACAACCCTTGAGTATGTTTCCATACACCTATTCCTTCTCTTTTCTCGCCCAGCAGCAAATAGGTACCTGGAAATTAGTCGGGTTTTTGCAGGTAGCATCCTAGGGGTAATATTTGCTACTTAATGCTGGGCTTTGAAATTAACCGAGATGGATAACACCTCTTAGCCTGTAAACAAGCCGAGATTGGTTAAAAGTTCATAGCCTGTAAATGACTGAGACACGATAACAGCTCTTAGCCCCTAAATGACTAAGACAGGATAACAGCTCCTAGCCTGTAAATGACTTAGACAGGATAGCAACTCCTAGCCTGTAAATTCAATGGTGTGCATGACCTTTACGCCAGAGGGGTTAGGTAAGATTTGTCGGGAAACATGACATGTGTTTCCTGAAGCGAGGCAGGCACGCAACTCAAACTGACGGACCAGCGCAAGTCAACACACGTACGGTCTTCGGTCACCACGTACGGTCTTCGGTCACCATGCACGGTCTTCGGTCACCATGTAAGGCCTTCGGTCACCATGCACGGCCTTCGGTCACCATGCACGGCCTTCGGTCACCATGCACGGTCTTCGGTCACCATGTAAGGCCTTCGGTCACCATGCACGGCCTTCGGTCACCATGCAAGGCCTTCGGTCACCATGCACGGTCTTCGGTCACCATGCAAGGGCTTCGGTCACCATGCACGGTCTTCGGTCACCATGCACGGCCTTCGGTCACCATGCACGGCCTTCGGTCACCATGCACGGCCTTCGGATCGAACTACCCGCGAAAACTAGTAGTGGCATGTCACAGGTACGACAGCCTACCTCCCGTGAAGGGGGAGTATTTTAGTTACCGATGCTAGGGAGGGACACTTGTTCCAGGGAATTGGAGTTGCTCTTCCCCTTCCTTGGATCGAACCTGCAACCCTCACTTCCTCATTACTTACCAACTTCAGTATTTTTTTTTTGTTTATTTACCTATTTGTAATTATCCGTCTGCAGTAAAAAAAATAATTACCTATTTTCATTTAACGATTAATAGTTATCTTTATGTAATTGCCTATGTTTGTAGATATATATTTGTAAGTACCTATTTTTATCTACTTGTAGTTATCAAATGATTACCTATTTGCTATTACCAATTTATAGTTCCCTATATGTGATTACCCATGTTTAATTACCTATTTCTGATTGCCTATTTGTAGTTACCTTTGTGTGATTATATGTTCGTAAATGTTTATTTGTAGTCACCTGTTTTATTACCTTTTGTACTTATCTGTTGGTAATAAATTAGTAATTAGCTATTCAGATTAACATATTTGTAAATACCAATTTGTAGTTACCTATTTGTGGCTACAGAAATAGATTTGGGTGTCCTTCAGTTACGTAAACTATCATGTTAATGTTTAATTTCACTAGAAATACCTGGAGTATACCTGGAGAGGGTTTCGGGGGTCAACGCCCCCGCGGCCCGGTACCTGGTAACACTTTCTGCCTATTTGTGTGATTGTGTAAAAGAGAGTTAGATAGATAGAGAGAGAGAGAGAGAGACGAAGACACATCTCGAGAGCCTATCCACATGAGGCGAGTGGACCTAATAAGGAAACAAGCGCATCAAGGCTAACATTCAGGTCCAAAATAAAAACCTAACTTCTCAGCCGTCAGGCCACCGTCCTATCGGGAACCCAGCCAGCGCTCCAGCTGCTGCGGGAAGATAGTACAAAAAGACGTAACCGGGAGGTTTATGATTCGATCCGACGAAGGTGAGGGGTGGTTCCATGTCCCCGAATAAAGTTCCCCTCACCAACATCAAATCACCTACATTGAAAATGAGATACAATTCCAGAGGACGTTTCGGTTCGTGTGCTGGACCATTAATAAGTAACCTGAGCGAGGCTCAGAACGTCGTTTATTGATTTATCTTCACTTTGTTGGTTACTTTTGAATTGTTTAAACGTGGTACTGTGACCTCTAATTCTTTTTTTTACACTCGAGAGCATCAAGAAACTTTATCAGGACGGTAATGGTCCATGTCGGACCGAAATGTCGTTATAAGTTTCACTCTCCTACGTGCGGGTTGTTCGTGTATCAAGAAAATAGCAATTTGCAGCAAGAAAAACGACTGAATAAAGAGGAACACGTGTTTTAAGACACCATCTTCAGTCGAGCTCTGAAGTATTTGCTCTTAGACGAATAATTCTTGGCTGGCAACTACACGCCAGCCTCGCTGCTCGCGACAATCAAATTTGCCGCTGTCGATGGCTAGTGTTGATTTTCGCTGGCGAGAAAACATAGATTATAATGGCTCAAGTCAACAAGTCATTAATACCGAAGATTCAGTGAGAATTATCATGATACTTGTCACTCAGCAGTGAATTACATAATTTGGATTATCTGAACCGGTCTCAGACCAGTTTCTTAATCCTATGTGGGAGTTATTTGTGTATTGTTCCAGTGATGGTATTGCGTCTTTTTGTTCTTTAAAGGAAATATTACATACAGTTATCGGGAAGTGAACCTTCTGCTGAAACTGAACCTAAGCTGACAAAAAGAAGAATATTACAGGATTAAGAAGTATTAAGAAGGGCATAGGAAAACAAAAGTATGAGCACTATATACTGGTTGTAGGAAAGAGGTTGTAAGAGTTACCCGGGTGCAACATTGTGTTGCAACGAGGGGGAAGTACCACGTGATGACCTTTGTCCGCAAGTCACATTAGGAGCATTTTACTCTAGATGACCGCTGTGAGATAACCTTAACACACACACACACACACACACACACACACACACACACACTCTCACAACACCAGTCATGACTTCATCACACACATGTCACAACACAGTCACAGTTATACACATACTAATACTTCAACATACATAATTACCTGCATGATGGTGACTCAGCTCACACTAGACTAAAAATTCAACTGCGTTATTATTATGCGATTGGAATACCTTAAAAAAGTATACCTAGTACGCAATACTCGCGAACAAGAGATACAAGACGCAAAACAACCTCAGGGGGAGTTGAACGATAGCTTTAGGCCCATTGTGTTGTAACCAACACACTATTAGGATCTTGCAGTGTTGCAGAAATGAGTAGGAAGTCCAAGTAGTTACGTTCAGGGAAACGAGTTAAACTTGCAACATCGCAAGCACCTGATGATGTGTTGACTGCAATACTAAAGCCCTAGAGCTATCATTCAACTCCCCCTGTGGTTGTTTTGCTTACCCAGTATATTCGTTGCATTTCCAATATATAATATTAGAAGTATGTATATGTGTGTATGATAAAGCGCTAAACCCGTCGGTCACACAGCGACTGGAAAATTAAGTGTTATCAGTCCTGCTCCGAGAAAAAGGAGTATATTGTTCCAAATCCTTGGATCAAGACTAGTTTAAGATCAAATTACCCCCTCACCACTCCCCCCTTACTTCCCCTCTATTCATTCTCCCTCGCCCTCTTCCCTCCCCTCACCCCTCCCATGAAGGGTCACTCACAGGAGCTCACTTTCTAATTGGTGGTGGAAAGCTCTTGGTCCAGGGAATTGGAGCTGCTTTCCTACTTCCTTGTATCACACCTGATTGCTTGTTAATGATCCCAATTGGTTTAAGACATTCTTATGAGTAATAATAATAATAATAATAATAATAATGTATTTGTATAGTAATTACGAGGAAAAGGCAGTGGAACTGCGTACGTCATGCACAGCTGCATGTGAAAGTACGACAGTAAATACATCATTAGTTAACATTACACTAACGTCACGTGACGCAGTGATACTAGATACAAGTATTTGTTAATGAAGATAATACCATATACGTTATTGTGAAATTATAAATATGTAAAAATTTATTCGTATTTAAAATTATTTCGCAAATTTGTTATATATATATATATATATATATATATATATATATATATATATATATATATATATATATATATATATAATCCAAGCGCTTTCGTGATTTCTCACATTATCAAGCGCTTGGAATCACACCGGCCATCTCCCATCATCGTTGGGTGACTCGAAAAACAAGAAACACTTTGACCATCACTCATTAAATGACTGTATTGCCAGAAGCGTCCTTACATCACAGTTCAGATCATCCTCCGGTGATCACCATCCTTCAGAGTGTAGGCACTGTACTTCCCACCTCCAGGAATCAAGTCCTGATAACCGGTTTCCCAGAATCCCTTCATAAAATGTTACCTTCTTCACACTTCAGTAGGAAAAAAGTTTGTATTAATCTTCTGTTTTCAAAGTCATAATAAACTTCATACGTAAATGTACTGCACAACACTAACTTACCAAAACTAGAGTAACTTAGGCAAGCAGTCTACTGGCATAACTAGTAAATTCGTAAATAAAACAAGAACAATTGTCGAGAAGAGAGTTGGTCATCTGAGGTCTCAGTGTATGCACAAGGAGAGGTGGACGCTTCTCAGTATATGTACAAGGAGAGATGGATGCCTCTCAGTGTATGTACAAGGAGATGTTACTTTGGTATCTAGATATATTTGCAGATAATTCCGCCTTTTTGTTTGAAAATTTGCTTAGTACCCTGAACGAAATTAAGGTTTTTAGTCGGCAGCCAACGTGGCCTTGATAACAGATCTAGTGTGATCTTGACGACCAGGTCTAATGTGATCTTGAAAACTAAGTCGATTGTTGACTCGACAGCTAGGCTGGGTATGGTCTTGACGACTAGTTAGGGTGTGTCTTAACAACAAAGACTTAGGTATCTCATGGATACATTTTTTTCCACTGCTCGTCTTGTACATAGGTCGATCAGATAGAAAGTTCCCTCGACTCACTCCTTCAAACATCTCAGTGGTGTTGACAGAGCTCCACCATCCTTGAACATTACTTGTGTTAGTATTCTAAACTAATAGGGGTCATACAACACCCTTGGAATAGAAGATAATCTGCCTTAATCCTTGGATCAAGAACTCTTTACTGCATCGATAGACATTGCCTGAAGAGGATGCGAGTTTAACAGGTTAAATAAACAGATTTTATACAGTCTTCCGTTTATCTACCAACGCTTTCCCTGATCTCGGTATAATTAAAGAAAAATCATTAAATTTGTACGTCCACTAAATGATTGTCACAAATGACTACATTCAGCTAAATTACATCACGTCTACACTCATTAAACACCAACATTACTCCACTGATAACAGACTCATTTTCGTATTTCGAATACACTTCCACTAATCTCTTAAAGTGCCAACTCAAATTTCAGGGCAGATTGCAGACTCATTTCAAGTAAACTTATGAAAAACACATTACCCAGAAGTCAACTTTCCAGCATCCATCGGTCGAAAATTAACATTCTAAACTCAAAAGAGAGCCTCAGTTCATAGCCTCACCTCTTGCTGCTCCTACGATGGTGGACATGGAGCAAAATTAGAGAGATTTCAACTAGATATGAGTAGTGATATTTCTCCCTGGGCCTGGGAGGTGCACGTTCGCTTCCCTGCGGTTGGTGGCACACTGAGGCTGCCAGCAGTGTACAGTGACCATCAGAGCCACCTCATCACGCGCTTGGCAGCGTTCCATTGTTTATCTGGGCACCAGCATTGTACATTAAAAAAAAAAATGGCTATCCAAATTTGTTTATTAAAATAAAAAAAGTCCAACGAGAACTAATATTAGTCACCATAGATCCAAAAGAAACGTGAAAGTAACTCGTTGGAAACTGGTACTGTATTGTTATACTAGAACCACAAAGAAAATGTATATTTAACCCTTAGAAAAAACCTGACCTCATTACCCAAACAGATTTTATAACCAATTTTTTTCAAAAAATTATAGAATCTTTGTTGCACCAGCAGTGTGTGAATTCCTTGTAATGACTAAAAAATATAAACATGGGTTCAACAGGTAGGAACTTGGTCGCTAGGGTGAATTTAAGATGTGTGTTAGATATGTACAAGACAGTTCAGCAATTTACTAGTCTGTTCAGAATCATAACTATGATATTAACCTCAGCCCCTACTGCACTGCAACACTAATCTTCCTACAACACTAATGTTCCTGCAACTCTAATGTTCCTGCAACCCTAATGTTCCTGCAACACTAATGTTTCTGCAACCCTAATGTTCTTGCAACACTAATGTTCCTGCATCACTAATGTTCCTGCAACTCTAATGTTCCTGCAACACTAATGTTCCTGCAACACTAATGTTCCTGCAACTCTAATGTTCCTGCAACACTAATGTTCCTGCAACACTAATGTTCCTGCAACACTAATGTTCCTGCAACTCTAATGTTCCTGCAACACTAATGTTCCTGCAACACTAATGTTCCTGCAACACTAATGTTCCTGCAACACTAATGTTCCTGCAACACTAATGTTCCTGCAACACTAATGTTCCTGAAACACTAATGTTCCTGCAACACTAATGTTCCTGCAACACTAATGTTCCGGCAACACTAATGTTCCTGCAACACTAATGTTCCTGCAACACTAATGTTCCTGCAACACTAATGTTCCTGCAACACTAATGTTCCTGCAACACTAATGTTCCTGCATCACTAATGTTCCTGCAACACTAATGTTCCTGCAACACTAATGCTCCTGCAACACTAATGTTCCTGCAACACTAATGTTCCTGCAACACTAATGTTCCTGCAACACTAATGTTCCTGCAACACTAATGTTCCTGCAACACTAATGTTCCTGCAACACTAATGTTCCTGCAACACTAATGTTCCTGCAACACTAATGTTCCTGCAACACTAATGTTCCTGCAACACTAATGTTCCTGGAACACTAATGTTCCTGCAACACTAATGTTCCTGCAACACTAATGTTCCTGCAACACTAATGTTCCTGCAACACTAATGTTCCTGCAACACTAATGTTCCTGCAACACTAATGTTCCTGCAACACTAATGTTCCTGCAACACTAATGTTCCTGCAACACTAATGTTCCTGCAACACTAATGTTCCTGGAACACTAATGTTCCTGCAACACTAATGTTCCTGCAACACTAATGTTCCTGCAACACTAATGTTCCTGCAACACTAATGTTCCTGCAACACTAATGTTCCTGCAACACTAATGTTCCTGCAACACTAATGTCCCTGTAACACTAATATTCCTGCAACACTAATGTTCCTGCAACACTAATGTTCCTGCAACACTAATGTTCCTGCAACACTAATGTTCCTGCAACACTAATGTTCCTGGAACACTAATGTTCCTGCAACACTAATGTTCCTGCAACACTAATGTTCCTGCAACACTAATGTTCCTGCAACACTAATGTTCCTGCAACACTAATGTTCCTGCAACACTAATGTTCCTGCAACACTAATGTTCCTGCAACCCTAATGTTCCTGCAACACTAATGTTCCTGCAACACTAATGTTCCTGCTAGCCGCCTCGATGACATCTTATCTCCCAGGAAGAGCTGCTTACATGTGGGTTCATTAAGGGCGAAACATCAGGCAGGTCTCCTGACACCTAGTGGCAAACAACTCGGATAATTGGACTGTCATGGATTGCATCGTAGGGAAGGATCTGGGGATACCAACGGAACTGTCATGGATTGCATCGTAGGGAAGGATCTGGGGATACCAACGGAACTGTCATGGATTGCATCGTAGGGAAGGATCTGGGGATACCAACGGAACTGTCATGGATTGCATCGTAGGGAAGGATCTGGGGATACCAACGGAACTGTCATGGATTGCATCGTAGGGAAGGATCTGGGGATACCAACGGAACTGTCATGGATTGCATCGTAGGGAAGGATCTGGGGATACCAACGGAACTGTCATGGATTGCATCGTAGGGAAGGATCTGGGGATACCAACGGAACTGTCATGGATTGCATCGTAGGGAAGGATCTGGGGATACCAACGGAAGTGTCATGGATTGCATCGTAGGGAAGGATCTAGGGATACCAACGGAACTGTCATTTATTGCATCGTAGGGAAGGATCTAGGGATACCAACGGAACTGTCATGGACTGCATCGTAGGGAAGGATCTGGAGATACCAAAGGAAATTAAGCCACATTGCTTGGCCTTCTTGGGTTGTCCTGGATTTTAATCCTCTGGGGTTAACTAATGTGTACATAAAGTTCCTGTCAAATTCCTTGGGTTATCCTAAGTAATTTACATATTTGTTGCTATGTAAGACAATTGTAATAATCCAAGAATTGTGTAATTGCACCTAAATAAACTTACTTAAACAAAATGTTCATTTTAAAATACTAGTTACACGATTATATATATAAAAATAAAACCTGTGAAATAGAGTGTATCATATTTTTTTTTCTGTTTAAGATTCAATAACTTTAAGTTTGCTTTTAAATTTTTTTAAGATACAGTCATATTAGACTCGTCTTCAGCTCACATATTGATGGACCGGGAATCGCTCCCCGGCACTGATGAAGCGTTGGGCATGTTTCCTTATATCTGCTGCCCCTGTTCACCTAGTAGTAAGTAGGTACCTGGGTATTAGTCGATTATTGTGGGTCGCATCCTGAGGGAGAAGAATCAAGGTCCCCAGTGGAAATAAGACAGACAGTCCCTGATGATGCACTGACTTACGTTTTTACACAAATAAATTTTACATGCTAAAGCTGTTATCCTACTTCAGTTTATTTCAAAACCCAGCCCTATCTGATGTATACTACCCCTCCCCCAGGATGCGACCCACAACAGTCGACTAACATCCAGGTACATACTTACATACTTACTGCTAGGTGAACAGGGACAGCAGGTGTAAGGAAACATGCCGAACGTTTCCACCCGTGCCGGGGATCGAGCCACGGACATTTAGTATGTGAGCTGAGTGCACTGCCAATCCGGGTGGATAGTCATAGTTGGTGGCAGAAAATAGATTTTTATCCATTTTCTCTGAAGCTTATAAAGAAAACGAATTTATATGAAATTTTAGGACAAACATTAAACTTCAGTGAAAATCTAAGCAAAATATTTAAAATGAAGAAGAATGTAAGGAACTTTGACCTTTGAGCCCTGGTCAAAGATGACCGCTTCATCCTGGATCAGGGGTCAGGGGTCCCTTTAATCTCTCCACACAATCTGCTCAATTGCAGCTTTTGGGGACTAGCTTCCCAGTCCCCCTAAGCTACTGGATAATAGTCATTGCTTTAGTCTAAATTATGTCTAAAATAGTCACTAGTAACTTTAGAGAGCCAGTCAGGAGGAACTGACACTATTATGTCTAGAACAGTCACTAGTAACTTCAGAGAGCCAGTCAGGGGGAACTGACACTATTAATTAATTAGACAAATAACAGATATACACTCTAGTTAAGGACTTATTACTGTATAAATTATATATTAAACTCCTGTCATTCCCACCAAGGCAGGGTGGTCCGAAAAAGAAAAACTTTCATCATCATTCACTCCATCACTGTCTTGCCATAAGGGTGCTTTACACTACAGTTATAAAACTGCAACATTAACATCCCTCCTTCAGAGTGTAGACACTGTACTTCCCATCTCCAGGACTCAAGTCCGGCCTGCTGGATTCAGGAAAACCAGCAGGCCACAATACTGTGACTGGAACAATACACAAATAACCCGAACATCGAAGAAAGAAAAGTTTAACGACGTTTCGGTCCAACCTGGACCATTAACTAGTCACACTGTGACTTTAATGGTCCAAGTCGGACCGAAACGACGTCATAAGTTTCTTTCTCTTGTATGAGGGTTATTTGTTAACTCGTGTCTAAAGAATCACTTCCACTCATTCCTGTATGACAAAAACCACACTGAAAACACAATAAAATTGATCATATTCAGATTCAGATTATTTTATTTCTCTGTAAGGATAACAATGTGTGGTTTACATTTATAAGACAATAATTACAAAGATGGCAATTAGCATGTCTGGGCATGCTGGGCATTTCAGGCAGAATACTACTAGTTTTTAATCTATATTACAAATTTCAAATAATTAAATAGATTACAATAGTGAGGTAGTTCAGAATATTTAGATTGTATTTAGATTGTATTACAAATTACAAATGAATACAAATTTCAAATGATTAAATTAGATTGTAAAATTAGTATTGAAAATGGTTTTGTCATGGCTTGTTACATAGTTTCTATTAAAGCTCCTATATTGGAGTATATCAGGCAAACTTAAAACTAGTTTGAGATTTATTAGACAATAGCTATATTCGGGATTTTGTGTTTACTGTCTTTTGGGTCATTGTTGTGTAGATGAGGAGGATGTGTGTGTATGTGTGTGTGTGTGTGTGTGTGTGTGTGTGTGTGTGGTGTGTGTGTGTGTGTGTGTGTGTGTGTGTGTGTGTGTTTGCGTGAATCGGTGGTTTTCGTGTATTTAGGTGATGGTGGGGTGTTAGTGAGATAAGATGTTTTTTGATGATAGTGTTGAAAATGGTGGCTGAGTCTGCAGTTCTGGAGTTTTCAGGTAGGGAGCTCCAGATTGTACGCCCTTTAATGTACATTGAACGTTTGTATAGATTTAGTCGGACACGGGGAATGTCATAGAGATTTTTATGTCTGGAATTGTGCCTATGGGTCCTGTCACAACTATCAAGAAATCGTTTTAGTTCAGGGTTAATATTGGAATTTATGGTTCTGTACATGTAGGTTGCACAGTAGTAAGGGTGGATGTTTTGAATAGTGAGTATATTTAGGTTTTTGAAGAGTTTGGAAAGGGGGGTGGTGCCTGGGATTGGATTGCGTGATAATTCTTACTGCGGCTTTTTGTTAAGTTAATATTGGTTTTAGGTGGGTTGTTGCTGTTGATCACCAAGCACATATGGCATATGTAAGGGTAGGGATAGATGAGTGAATAGTATAGTGTGAGTAGGGCTGATTGTGGTACATAGTAACCTATCTTAGAGAGGATCCCAACCGTTTTGGATACTTTTTTTGCTATGTGGTTGATATGGGTGCTGAAATTCAGGTTGCTCTCCAGGTGTAGGCCCAGGAATTTGCCCTCACTGTGTTTAGCAATAGGAGTGTTGTCAATCATTATGTTCAGTTGTGCAACACCTGTTCTGTTACCAAACATAATGTAGAAGGTTTTGTCAGTGTTAAGTGTAACTTTGTTGGCTGTCATCCAGGTTGATATTTTTAGCAGCTCTTCATTAACAATGGTGTTGAGTGAGGCAAGATTTGGGTGGGAGATGACATAAGTCGTATCATCAGCAAAGAGAATCGGATTCAGGTGTTGGGATACGTTGGGGAGATCATTGATGTATAGGAGGAAGAGCAGGGGACCAAGGACACTTCCCTGTGGCACTCCAATATCAAGTGGTCGTGTAGAGGAGGTTGTGTCTTTAATGGTGACGTATTGATACCTGTTAGTAAGATAGGATTTGAAATATTTAAGCGCGTGGCCTCTTATACTGTAATTGTCTAGTTTTTTGAGTAGGATGCCGTGGTCTACTGTATCAAAAGATTTCCTTAGGTCAATAAAGAGTACTAACGGATATTCCTTATTTTCCAGTGCTGTGTAAAGTAGGTCCAGCATTTTTACAATTGCATCGATTGTGCTTTTTTTTCTAAAGCCAAATTGGCAGGGGTTGAGTATGCTTTGTACTGTAATAAACGAATATAAGCTTTTGTGCACGAGTTTCTCACCTTTTAGAATTGGTGTAACCCCTTGTTGTCTTGAGGGGTGTCGGGAAAGTGCTAGTTTCTAGTGATTTGTTAAAAAGTAGTGAAATAGCAGGCGAAAGGTCTCTTACTTTTCCTCTCTACTCAAAATCTATTTCTCTGCCCTGTCCTGCCCATCCTGGCCCGCCCATAATTGCCTTCCATCTTGTTTCATAACAAAAAAAACACACACACACACACACACACACACACACAGCCCCCGGTGGTCTAGTGGGTAAAGCTCTTGCTTCACGCACGGAGGGGCCGGGTTCAATTCCCGGTGGGGCAGAAACATTTCGAAGTGTTTCCTTACATACACATACACACACACATATATATACAACAGGCCTAGTGTCTAATTGACATGTGCCTAGGACAAAATGGTAACTAACACACATCTCCTGAGGTGCACATCAACCAAATAACTGCTGCAGCATATGGGCGCCTAGGAAATCTAAGAACAGCATTCCGACATCTTAATAAAGAATCGTTCAGGACCCTGTACACTGTGTACGTTAGGCCCATACTGGAGTATGCAGCACCAGTTTGGAACCCACACCTAGCCAAGCACGTAAAGAAGCTAGAGAAAGTGCAAAGGTTTGCAACAAGACTAGTCCCTGAGCTAAGGGGTATGTCCTACGGGGAGAGGTTATAGGAAATCGACCTGACGACACTGGAGGACAGGAGAGACAGGGAGGACATGATAACGACATATAAGATACTGAGAGGTATTGACAAGGTGGACAAAGACAGAATGTTCCAGAGATGGGACACAGCAACAAGAGGACACAGTAGGAAGTATTTCTTCAGTCACAGAGTGGTCGGGAAGTGGAAAAGTTTGGGAAGCGATGTAGTGGAGGCAGGTTCCATACATAGCTTTAAGAAGAGGTATGATGAATCTCATGGCGCAGGGAGAGTGACCCAGTAGCGGCCAGTGAAGAGGCGGGGCCAGGAGCTATGTCTCGACCCCTGCAACCACAACTAGGTGAGTACACACACACACACACAGTTGCACACAAGAGATTAGTGCAGAAGCTGGAGGACCAGGCAGGGGTAACAGGGAAGGCACTGCAATGGATCAGGGAATACCTGTCAGGAAGACAGCAGCGAGTCATGGTACGTGGCGAGGTGTCAGAGTGGGCGTCGGTGACGAGCGGGGTTCCACAGGGGTCAGTCCTGGGACCAGTGCTGTTTCTGGTATTTGTGAACGACATGACGGAAGGAATAGACTCCGAAGTGTCCCTGTTTGCAGATGATGTGAAGTTGATGAGAAGAATTCAATCGGACGAGGACCAGGCAAAACTACAAAGGGATCTGGACAGGCTGCAAGCCTGATCCAGAAACTGGCTCCTGGAGTTCAACCCCACCAAGTGCAAAGTCATGAAGATTGGGGAAGGGCAAAGAAGACCGCAGACGGAGTACAGCCTAGGGGGCCAGAGACTGCAAACCTCAATCAAGGAAAAAGATCTTGGGGTGAGTATAACACCAGGAACATCTCCTGAGGCGCACATCAACCAAATAACTGCTGCAGCATACGGGCGCCTAGCAAACCTAAGAACAGCATTCCGACATCTTAATAAAGAATCGTTCAGGACCCTGTACACTGTGTACGTTAGGCCCATACTGGAGTATGCAGCACCAGTTTGGAACCCACACCTAGCCAAGCATGTGAAGAAGCTCGAGAAAGTGCAAAGGTTTGCAACAAGACTAGTCCCGGAGCTAAGGGGTATGTCCTACGAGGAGAGGTTAAGGGAAATCGACCTGATGACACTGGAGGACAGGAGAGATAGGGGGGACATGATAACAACAGATAACAACATATAAGATACTGAGAGGAATTGACAAAGTGGACAGAGACAGAATGTTCCAGAGATGGGACACAACAACAAGGGGACACAGATGGAAGTTGAAGACTCAGATGAATCACAGAGATGTTAGGAAGTATTTCTTCAGTCACAGAGTGGTCGGGAAGTGGAATAGTTTAGGAAGCGATGTAGTGGAGGCAGGCTCTATACATAGCTTTAAGCAGAAGTATGATAAAGCTCATGGCGCAGGGAGAGTGACCCAGTAGCGGCCAGTGAAGAGGCGGGGCCAGGAGCTTTGACTCGACCCCTGCAACCACAACTATGTGAGTACAACTAGGTGAGTTCACACACACACAGCTACTGATTATGGGTGTCTTCAACCACAAGGAAATTCATTGGGAGAACCTGGAGCCATAAGGGGGCCCAGAAACGTGGAGGGCTAAGATGATGGAGGTGGTACTGGAAAACCCCATGTACCAACACGTAAGGGATACTACCAGAAAGAGAGGAGAGGATGAACCAGCAAGACTGGACCTAGTATTCACCTTGAGAAGAAGTGCTGACATTGAGGACATCACACATGAAAGACCCTTCGGGGCCGGTGATCACGTAATTCTAAGCTTTGAAGACATAGTAGAGTTACAAATGGAAAGTGAAGCTGGAAGGGCTGGACGAATGAAGCCAAACTACAAGCGAGGGGACTACACAGGCATGAAGAATTTCCTGTACGGGGTTCAGTGGGACAGAGAACTGGCAGGGAAGTCAGTAAACGAGATGATGGAATATGTGACAACAATATGCAAGGAAGCTGAGGAGAGGTTTGTACCCAAGGGTAACATGAATAACGAGGAAGCCAGGATGAGCCCGTGGTTCACCCAAAGGTGTAGAGAGGCCAAAACCAAGTGTGCTAGAGAATGAAAGAAGTATAGAAGGTAAAGGACCCAGGAGAATAAGGAGAGCAGTCGTAGAGCCAGAAATGAATATGAACAGGCAAGTAAGGAGGCATAAAGGCAACATTAAAATGACATAGCAGCGAAAGCCAAATCTGACCCAAAGCTGTTGTACAGCCACATCAGGAGGAAAACAACAGTCAAGAACCAGGTAATCAGGTTGAGGAAGGGAGGAGGGGAGATCACAAAAATCGACCGCGAAGTATGTGAGGAACTCAACATGAGATTCAAAGAAGTGTTCACAGTGGAGACAAAAGGGACTCCAGAAAGACAGACGGGGTTCACCATCACCTGTTGGACACAACACATACAACTGAGGAAGAAGTGAAGAGGCTGCTAAGCGAGCTAGATACCTCAAAGGCGATGGGGCCGGATAACATCTCCCCTTGGGTCCTGAGAGAGGGAGCAGGGACGCTGTGTGTACCACTAACAACAATCTTCAACACATCTATCGAAACAGGGTGACTACCTGAGGTATGGAAGACAGCAAATGTAGTCCCAATTTATAAAAAAAAGGAGACAGACATGAAGCATTAAACTACAGACCAGTGTCACTAACATGTATAGCAGGCAAAGTCATGGAGAAGATTATCAGGAGAAGAGTGGTGGAGCAACTAGAAAGGAACGAGCTAATCAACGACAGCCAGCACGGGTTCAGGGACGGGAAATCCTGTGTCACAAATCTACTGGAGTTCTATGACAGGGTGGCAGCAACAAGACAAGAGAGAGAGGGGTGGGTAGACTGCATTTTCTTGGACTGTAAGAAAGCTGTAAGACACAGTTCCACACAAGAGATTAATGCAAAAGCTGGAGGACCAGGCAGGGATTACAGGGAAGGCACTACAATGGATCAGGGAATACCTGACAGGAAGACAACAGCGAGTCATGGTGCGTGGTGAGGTGTCAGAGTGGGCATCTGTAACGAGCGGGGTTCCACATGGGTCAGTCTTAGGACCGGTGCTGTTTCTGGTATTTGTGAACGACATGACGAAAGGAGTAGACTCCGATGTGTCCCTGTTTGCAGATGATGTGAAGTTGGTGAAAATAATTCAATCGGACGAAGACCAAGCAAAACTACAAAGGGATCTGGAGAGGCTGCACGCATGGTCCAGCAACTGGCTCCTGGAGTTCAACCCCACCAAATGCAAAGTTATGAAGATTGGGGAAGGGCAAAGAAGACCGCAGACAGAGTACACTCTAGGGGGCCAGAGACTACAAACCTCACTCAAGGAAAAGGATCTTGGGGTGAGTATAACACCGGGAACATCTCCGGAGGCGCATATCAACCAAATAACTGCTGCAGCATACGGGCGCCTAGCAAACCTAAGAACAGCATTCCGACATCTTATTAAGGACTCGTTCAGGACCCTGTACACTGTGTACGTGAGGCCCATATTGGAGTATGCAGCACCAGTTTGAAACCCACATCTATCCAAGCATGTAAGGAAGCTAGAGAAAGTGCAATGATTTGCAAGAAGACTAGTCATGGATCTAAGGGGTATGTCCTACGAGGAGAGGGGGAGATCGACCTGACGACACTGGAAGACAGGAGAGATAGGGGGGATATGATAACGACTTTTAAAATACTGAGAGGAATCGACAAGGTGGACAGAGACAAGATGTTCCAGAGATGTGACACAGCAACAAGGGGTCACAGTTGGAAGTTAGAATAGTCTGGGAAGCGATGTAGTAAAGGCAGGATCCGTACACAGCCTTAAGAAGAGGTATGATAAAGCTCATGGAATAGGAAGAGTGACCTAGTAGCGGCCAGTGAAGAGGCGGGACCAGGAGCTGTGACTCGACCACTGCAACAACAACTAGGTGAGTACAAATCAACACACAAGAACCTCAATGGAAATAAGTCTCTTCGTCTGAGTTTTTATGTTATTCAAGACAGTTTACACATATGATAATATACACTTGGAAGGTCCTGGAGGGATTGGTGCCAAACCTGCACACGAAAATCACTCCTTATTAATGCAAAAGACTCGGCAGGAGATGCAACATTCCCCCGATGAAAAGCAGGGGCGCCACGAGTACACTGAGAGACAACACAATAAGTGTCCGGGGCCCAAGACTGTTTAACTGCCTCCCAGCATACATTAGGGGGATTACCAATAGACCCCTGGCTGTCTTCAAGAAGGCACTGGTCAGGCACCTAAAGTCAGTACCTGACCAACCGGGCTGTGGTTCGTACGTCAGTTTGCGTGCGGCCAGCAGTAACAGCCTGGTTGATCAGACCCTGATCCACCATGAAGCCTGGTCTCAGACCGAGCCGCGGGGGGAGTTGACCCCCGAAACCCTCTCCAGGTAAACTCCAGGTAGTCATTTTCTTGTTGCGAGGTGCATCCGCTGCCTAACTTCATTCAAAGTTTGCTGCTGCAACTCTGTTTTTAACTACGGTTGCTACACGCAATGCTTGGGGAATAACCGCTGCGTCATTACACTCACCTGACCTTCCCACCAAGGTGATGTCAAAGAGCCTCGGGGCGAGACACTCAGGCAAGGCGGATCCAATAATGATAGTGAGTTGCCTCTTTTTTCTTTCACATATGTGGTTTCAGGTATAAATCACTACAGCTGCAGCTGTCGTTACTGTGTGTGTGTACTCACCTAGTTGTGGTTGCAGGGGTCGATACTCAGCTCCTGGCGTGTGCATGTTGCTAGTGTATCTTGTAAAGTATATGGCGTTAGTTTATATCATTAATATTTGTTATTACTATTTACTGTGTTAGCGGATGCATCAAAGTATTTTGTGATATTATATGTTGCTAGTGTGTATTCGTAGTTTATGTTATGTTGGCATATGTTATGTATTTCTGTGATATAGTGTATACTTAATGACTGACTCTTGAGGTCTCTATCTGGTCTCTTCAGGAGTTGTGCCTTCGTGTTGCTGATGCTGAAAAATGGTTTTAGAAATGTGTTGACCAAGCGAGTAAAGAAACACGTAACTGTGCTGGGTTCCAGCCATAAAAGAGCTCGAGAGTATAAAAGAATGAGGGAGTTTCCAGGACTCCGCCGAGGGGATCCTAAATTAATTGGAGCTTCAGCACAGTTAAGGGTTCAGATTTATAAGTCATAGTGTTGAGACGCCCCTAAGCCTGACTGGCTAGAAAAGTATTACGTGCCCTCTCACGATTTAGTGGACAGGGGATCGACCCTCCATCACTCCTTGCGCTGAATGACCCACACAGGTTAAGCGCTCCACATAAATATAATAATTGGAGCTCAGTGAAAGTACCTTTGGCTCACACCCGTAGAACCTGGGCTTACTGTTAGGTGACGGTAAATATCTACCTAACAATAAATATGTACCAACAATCGACTGTTGTTGGTGGCATCCTGAGGGGTGGTATGCTGCCTTGGCTTTAAAATGAGCTGAGGTAGGATAACAGTTGTCAGCTTTTACAATCAATTTCGTAAAATACTTAACTTTATCATGGAATGTAAGAGGAAAAACATCTAGTTAGAAAGTTGGAGGCGCAACACTCTGGAAAAACTTGATCACTGTCGCACTCAAAGTCGCTCTTATTAGATGGACAGATTTCATTGAAAACAGACCAAGACATAATTAACTTTCACCAGACATTTAGACAGTAATAATATAAATATAATCGACACAATACAGCCTTTCATCGCTTTATACTTTTGTCACTTTGATTATACAGGTAAAAAAATCGCTTAAAAAGACACGCGAACAAACACTCAGATGTTAGGTGTTCAACACACCTCCAGAGAATCTCCTGAGTCGTTCTGGCACTCGGGCTGCGGCCTGAGTGAAAGGAATGGCTCAAATGGAGTTGAAAGAGTCACCGTGCCCTTATCATAGGGCTTCCCTCGCCATAGGGCTGTAAACGGTACTACCCTTGACAGGAATGCTCACCGAGCCCCTGTCATAGGGCTGTAAACAGTACATCACGTGTACACACTCCGACACTCCTTCGGGAGCAACTGCCGGGTCACCACATGGAGAAGACCCGTGCCAGGACCCATCCTGGCACGATCCTGGACCTGGACCACTTCTAACACACAGAGATTAAAGTGACTATATACAGGCGGAGTTGGGTGTGAGTGGCACATGGTGAAAAATAACATATTTGAGATGAGGTCAGGTAGATAATGAGGTCATGTGATTTATGTGTTGTTAGGTAGGTAGTATCAGTAGCATACATGATACTCAACCAGGCAAAGCATCACCTACATAGCAATATAGGAGTCACATGACCTCATTCACTACCTGATCTCATCTCGGCTATGTCATTTTTCAGGTCACCATGTGTCACTCACACGGTCATTTTAATCTAGGTCCAGGACCGAAACGTTCTCAAATAAATATGTCCTAGTGTTTGTTCACTTGTGTTTTTAAACCAAGGTTTCGGTATCAGTTACCAAGGTTAATACAAAAAAAAATCTAAACGTATTCAATCTCAAGCACAAAGACTCATTCAGTTGTTATTCTAACCCGAGAGTGTTGAGGCTAACTGATCGACGCGCACATGCATGTGTCCATGAATCATGAAATCGTAAGAACACGATTGTAAACAAAACAACCACGAAACGGGTAGTGTTCAAACCCATGGGTTCAAACACCACCCGTTCCGTGGTTTATGTGCACCCAGTTAATATATTTGCTTAACAGCGTTTAACTTAGCTAATCGACGCACACAAACACACAACCAGTTACTGTCCAAACCTAATAATGTTTACTGACGTAGAGGCACTCGAATCTAAAGTTACTGTCAACTTTAAATCACTGTTACCCGACCGATCCGCACACACACACACACACACACACACACACACACACACACACACACACACACTGTGTGTGCCGCTAGCAGCAATCTTCAGTAAATCTAACGAAACTGGACAATTGCCTGAGGCGTGGAGGACAGCAAATGTAGTTCCAATTTTTAAGAAAGGAGACAGACAGGCAGCGTTAAACTACCGACCAGTGTCAATGATCATGGAAAAGAACATCAGGAGAAGAGTTTACCTGGAGAGAGTTCCGGGGGTCAACGACCCCGCGGCCCGGTTTGTGACCAGGCCTCATGCTGGATCAGAGCCTGATCAACCAGGATGTTACTGCTGGCCACACGCAGTCCGACGTACGAACCACAGCCCGGCTGGTCAGGTACCGACTTTAGGTGCCTGTCCAGTGCTTGCATGAAGACAGCCAGGGATCTATTGTCAAACCCCCTTATGTACACTGGGAGGCAGTTGAACAGTGGTGGAACACATTGAAAAGATTGGGCTCATACATGACAATCAGCACGGCTTCAGAGATGAGAAATCCTGTGTCACAAATCTACTTGAGTTCTACGATAAGGTAACAGAAGTAAGACAGGAGAGAGAGGGATGGGTAGATTGCATCTTTTTGGACTGTAAGAAGGCTTTTGACACAGTAACACACAAGAGACTGGTGCAAAATTAGAGGAACAGGCAGGAATAATAGGGGAAGTACTGCAATGGATCAGGGAATACCTGGCAGGAAGGAAACAACGAGTGTTGGTACGTGATGAACTGTCAGAGTGGGCGCATGTGTCGAGTGGGGTTCCACAAGGGTCAGTCCTAGGTCCGGTGCTGTTTCTTGTATACGTGAATGACATGATGGAAGGAATGGATTCAGAAGTGTCATTGTTCGCTGATGATGTGAAACTGATGAGGAGAATACAAGCGAGCGAGGACCAGTTAAGATTGCAAGGGGATCTGGACTGACTACAAGTCTGGTTAAACAAATGGCTCCTGGAGTATAACCCCAATAAGTGTAAGGTCATGAAGATTGGGGAAGGACACAGAAGACCGCAGACGGCATACAGGTTAGGGAATCAAAGGCTGCAAACGTCACTTAAAGAAAAGGATCTTGGAGTAAGCATTATAATGAACATGTCTCCTGAGGCACACATCAATCAAATAACTGCTGCAGCATATGAGCGACTGGCAAACCTGAGATTAGCGTTTAGACATCTGAGTAAGGAGTCATTCACGACAATATACACCGTGTACGTCAGGCCTATACTGGAGTACGCAGCACCAGTATGGAACCCTCACTTAGTCAAACACGTCACGAAATTGGAAAAAGTGCAAAAATTTGCAACACGTTTAGTCCCGGAACTGAGAGGTATGTCTTATGAGGAGAGGTTAAGGGAACTCAACCTGATGACACTAGAGGATAGAAGGGACAGGGGGGACATGATAACAACGTATAAAATACTGAGAGAAATTGACAAGGTGGACAGGGCTCTAATGTTTCAGAGATGGGATACAGGAACAAGGAGCCACAATTGGAAGCTGAAAACCCAGATGAGTCATAGGGATGTTAGGAAGTATTTCTTTAGCCTTAGAGTTGTCAGGAAGTGGAATAATCTGGTGAGTGAAGTAATGGAAGCAAGTTCCATACATAGCTTTAAGAAGAGGTATGATAAACCTCATGGAGCAGGGAGAGTGTGAATTAGTATCGACCAGTGAAGAGGCAGGGGCAGGAGCTATGACTCGATCCCTGCAACCACATATAGGTGAGTACATATAGATGAGTACATATAGATGAGTACACACACACACGCGCGCGCACACACACGCACACACAAACACACACACACACACGCACACACACACGCACACACAAACACACACACGCACACACACACACACACACACACACACACACACACACACACACACACAACACAAAGCACACACACACCACACACACACACACACACACACACACACACACTCACACACACACACACACACACACAAGCACACATCCAGAAACTGTTCATACGCATCAGTGTTCAACCTGAGCCTAAAGTATCGTCCACAAGCCACAGGAAATATATCTTAATAAAAGCCTCCATAGGGAGTCCCATGATGCTGCTTAAGCCTCCATAGGGAGTCCCATGATGCTGCTGAAAGTCTCTAGAGTTAAATACTTGAAGCGACCTTCATCTTGGATCGAACCTTGGATTATACGTTCATTACTGTTGGTCGTTTTTCTGGTTAATTACGCTGTATATCTCTATATTTACATACGTATTTTACACATATTTAATTTTATATTACAATAGTTATTTCTGTTAATTGCTAAAACGAAAATCCCGTACTTTATAATATTACCTATATTTCATAATTACCTTATAAACCATCCAAGTAGTTAGACTGTTGGGTTTAGTCCTGACTCTTTCTATTCTCCTTCAGCTCTTCCTCTCACCGGCTATTCTTCGTCTGTCCCCACTTCCCCCTCGCCCCTAGTGTGTCCTTACCTGAGAGTCTGAACTGAACTGAACTAATTACCTTATTGAGTTAGTGGGTTCCGCTCATTACATTTTCTGTGCTGGCAGATTCGAGGTTCTTATTGGCTATAGCGCTGCTTCTTCATTTAGAATTAGTGTTCTTTAACTTATTCTGTTGGTGTGTCGTGAGTTAAAATGACTCACGTTCAGAGTCTAACTTTACAGACTGCCTCAGACTGGTATCTGTGCACTGTAGTAGTTGAGATTTGGTGGAACCCGAACTCAGGTTCAGTGACTCGGGAGTTTTTTTTTGCCTTTCTCTTTCTACCCGCTGGTGTTTGTGTTCGGCTGCTGTGTACTGCGCATTGCTTGCTGTTCCACGATCTTTTCGTTCATTTGTTAAAGCAAACTGGGCTTTATCCTCTGATAGCAGTTAAACTACCTAGGCACATTAAAGGCCCAAAAATTTGGAATTTATTACCAAAAGAAACCCGGTCTGTACATCAATTCAAAACTCTGCTAAAAAACCACCTACTCGCCCAAAACTAAATACCCACTACTTTACATTACCTACAAAGTTATTAAATAACTTTACACTGCCTCAAAATAACATTATTCACTGTGTTACTCCCATAGCCTTAAAACCCCTTACATAATTGCTCAAAGAAAAATAATTTATCAAACATAATCTAGTACAAATGTTGAAACTTATACCTCATAATGTATAAACCTGTTATATCTCATAATGTATAAACCTGTTATATCTTATAATGTTTAAACCTGTTATATCTCATAATGTATAAACCTGTTATATCTTATAATGTATAAACCTGATATATCTCATAATGTATAAACCTGTTATATCTCATAATGTATAAACCTGTTATACCTCATAATGTATAAACCTGTTATATCTCATAATGTATAAACCTGTTATATCTCATAATGTATAAACCTGTTATAGCTCATAATGTATAAACCTGTTATATCTCATAATGAATAAACCTGTTATACCTCATAATGTATAAACCTGTTATATCTCATAATGAATAAACCTGTTATATCTCATAATGTATAAACCTGTTATATCTCATAATGTATAAACCTGTTATATCTCATAATGTATAAACCTGATATATCTCATAATGTATAAACGTGTTATATCTCATAATGTATAAACCTGTTATATCTCATAATGAATAAACCTGTTATATCTCATAATATATAAACCCGTTATATCTCATAATGTATAAACCTGTTATATCTCATAATGAATACCTGTTATATCTCATAATGTTAAACCTGTTATATCTCATAATGTATAAACCTGTTATATCTCATAATGTATAAACCTGTTATATCTCATAATGTATAAACCTGTTATATCTCATAATGTATAAACCTGTTATATCTCATAATGTATAAACCTGTTATAATTAATACCACCTAATATAAATAAATCCATCCTCATGTAGCCTTGTGCTCCTTGTAACTCATCTAATGACCATATAAACTGTTATTGCAACACAAATTATTGATTTAATTTGTTTAATCTGATTTAATAATTTTATTAAGTAAATATATAAAACTGTAAATGATCCAAAATTATAAAACTATTATGTTTCAAAAATGTCATGTTCAACTTATGTTCAAATTTCATAACTTAAATACTCAACTATACTTATATTGTAAACTGTTTACTATAATTCTTACCATTTAGTTTTAAGTTAATTTAAAGTCTGCCCACAATGCTCTGCATATTAGGGGCCTTTGGCATGTACACCTCATGTAATCTCATAACCCATTGTAATTCTTTGTAACATGTCTCAATAAACTATTCTTATTATATTATTATTATTATTATTATTATTATTATTATTATTATTATTATTATTATTTATCGAGTCGTCTGCTTTATAGTATATTATTTCACGCATTCTAGTGCTATTTGGTATTATAATTTACAGTAGTGTGCTAGATGGTACAGCTAATATTTGATATAATTACAGACCAACCATTTATTTGTGTGTGTGTGTGTACTCACCTAATTGTGGTTGCAGGGGTCGATTCATAGCTCATGGCCCCGCCTCTTCACTGGTCGCTACTAGGTCCTCTTTCTCCCTGCTCCATGAGCTTCATCAAGCCTAATCTTGAAACTATGTATGGGATCTGCCTTAACTAAGTACCTTTCCAGACTATTCCACTTCCTGACAGCTCTATGACTGAAGAAATACTTCCTAACATCCCTTTGACTCATTTGAGTCTTCAACTTTCAATTGTGACGTTTCGCCATCCAGTTGCAAAACGTCTACAATAAAGATACCCCGATGCTGCACATGTGTCTAATTTTTCGACTTGTCGACAATGTATACCATTCATATACAACAGGACAAGTGTTTCCTGACTCAGGTCTCAGTCATATGACTGAGCCTTCCGATGGCTTACCGGTCCATCCCTTTAAAAACTAACGTCATTATTACTAATACAGGCAAGGATAGTCTGTCCCACTTCCCTGAACAATTCCTGGAACCGACCCTGGTGGGAGAGAGCAAACGCACAGGGGTCAGACACCGCCTGGGGAAAAAGGGAGGTACCCAGGTTGACGGGAAGGGAACCTCCTGTTCCATGAACCAAGAGCCCTTCACCAGCCTCGGTCACTACCCCTCCCTTCTCTTTGCTCGAACCATCCACTTTCCCTGCCATGACCTCGGAGCATCGGCAGGGAAACTAATATCTTCATGGGGAAGCAATAAACCCCATAAGAGTCGCCCCTAGGGATGGGGAAATGTATAGATGGGTAATGTTTGTTTCGAAAAAATGATGATAGTAACTCAAATTACTTTGGGTCAAGAGACCTTTCCTCCTGCATCAAGGTCTACCTCCCCCTCCTTTTAGGGTTCACAGCGAAAACTTTTCCTAGTGTGAGGCCTGGAGACACGCTGAGAGTAGAACAGCACCAACATACTTGCATATCAACCAGTCCTATTAAGTTCTATGTTGGTTTTTAACATTTCGTTTTCAGCATATTTCTCGTTTTACGCTATTTAAGTTTGATTATTCATAAAGTTCGTCTTCTAGGTGCGAGTTCTGGATGAAGTGTTCCAGTCAAGTGTTCCAGTCAAGTGTTCCAGTCAAGTGTTCCAGTCAAGTGTTGTGAATTTGTATTGTGTACGTCAGATCATATTAATGGTTTACGACACCGAGGGAGTGAGGGACTGACCACCTCATATTACCTCTTCACGTCTTCCACGGTTAATTCTCTGTACTGAAAAGATAAAGGCACTGGTTGGTGAAAATGCCTTCAAAGTGTAGATAACTAAGTGTTGCACACGAATCTTAGACATCAGTGTTAGGTTAGATTGTCGTCTGTTAATTCATATTACCCAATTTAACATGCTATTACTACAGTAAATGAAATATTTCACATAAACGATAAAAAATTTTGAATTATGAACAGAAAATAAGTATACACGGAACTCACTCTATAATATATAATCAAATAATATCATTGTCTTAGCCACAGTAAAATACTGACTGACTAAGTAGGATGGGCTACATAATAATAATAATAATAATAATAATAATAATAATAATAATAATAATAATAATAATAATAATAATAATAATAATAATATATTTATTTACTACAAGTACATGTACAAGGTGTACAGTCCTAGCTGACATCAATGACATACTACTATATAGAAAGCCCCTTGTTATGCTGAGCATTTCGGGCAAATTAGGTCAGTTTTGTCCCAGGATGCGACCCACACCAGTGGACTAACACCCAGGTACCCATTTTAAACTGATGGGTGAACAGGGACAGGGACAGCAGGTGTCTTATGGAAACACGTCCCTAATGTTTTCCAGCCGTACCGGAGGAGATTCGAACCCCGGACCTCAGTGTGTGAGTTGAGTGCGCTAGAATTACCGACAAAATGTTAGGTATGTGGACACAGATGTAACTAATGTGACATTTTATTGTGGCAACGTTTCGCTCCCCAGGAGCTTAACAATAAAATGTCATATTAGTTGCATGTGTCCACTTTCCTAACAAGACTATTTAACACGACGTTTCACTCAGTACTGGGCAAAACATCGAAAATAAAGTCTTGATCAGCATTATGTGTGTTTACACTTCTTGATGCCCGTGAGGGAGCTTCTAATCTAAGAAATTAACCCTCTTTTCCCTTCCTGGGATGGATCCTGATTGCCTCCCACATTTTCCCTTCCTGGAATGGGTTCTGATTGCCTCCCACATTTTCCCTTCCCTTCATGCATTGTCTGACCCTCTTACAAGTTCAGCTTTCCCTCATGGCCAAGAAGATAATATAGTAATACACCCATTTCTTGGACCAGTGATCCAGTCATCAGTTTGTCTATTTCTTCTACGACCAAACAAGCTGCAGTGTCCTAAAAATAATGCGGTATACACACATTTTGAATTTCGCACCAAAATTGACTTACAACCTTGCTAAAACTATACACGTTTATAAGCCTCTTCTGTATACTGTGACTTTTTACAGATGCAACTAAAAAAAAAGAATTCTCACATGTATATCTCTACCATGAAGGAACATTCACTCGCTATTCAACTTTAGTAAAATATCGTAAAATAAAGAGGAACTTTAGTCACCATATATATAATAAACACAATGGCGCTGTCACGACTTTTCAACGCCCTCCTTCCATGTATACGGGAAATCAACAACAAATCACGAGGGAACTCGACCGACTTCTCAAAAAACAGTTCCTGATCAGACGGATTGTGGTGCATACGTTAGACCGCGGGTGGACGGTACTAACAGCCTGATCGATCAGACAAACAAACAGGAAGCCTAGTCTGGGACTGGACCGAGGGGACGGTGACCTCCGGAAGCGACTCCAGGTAAACCTCTAGGTAAACCTCCAGGTAAACTCCTTAAAATATTTTGAGATTTTTTTAATAGTTATAGTTAAATTTCAAGGATAATTTATCTTATAAAAATATGTCAGAAGATGTACTAACGCTATATATATAATAAATATATCACCTTTAAATCCTTAAATGTCAGGAGTGGTCGGGTCTGCTTGTTGCGTCTAGTACATTGAGCAGACTTACACTTCCTCTTTCCTAGATTGAATAATTTATAGATTCCGTTGCTCGGCTTTGCTCGTGTACTCACCTAACTGTAATCACCTATTTGTATTTGCAGGGGTCGATTCATAACTCCTGGCCCACCACTTTTCTGGACGCTACTAGATCCACTCTCTCCCTGCCCAATGAGATTTATCGTATCTCTTCCTATAGCTTTGATATACCTTTGAAGAGTTTCGAGAGTATCTACTCTCTGAGCCCGGCCAAGGGCCAGGCTCGTCTGGTGCTTGCCTGGTCAACCAGGCTGTTGCTGCTGGAGGCCCGCTGCCCCACATATCCATCACAGCCTGGTTGATCTGGCACCCGATGAAGATACTTGTGCAGTTTCCTCTTGAAGGCTTCTACACTGGTTCCAGCGATGTTTCGGATATCTTCTGGTAAGATGTTGAATAGTCTGGGACCCCGGATGTTAATACAGTGCTCCCGTATTGTCCCCACCGCACCCCTGCTCCTCACTGGGTTTATTTTACACTTCCTCCCATATCTCTCGCTCCAGTATGTTGTTATGGCAGTGTGCAGATTTGGGACCAGGCCCTCAAGTACTTTCCAAGTATATATTATCATGTATCTCTCTCTCATCCGCTCCAATGAGTACATGTTCAAGACTTGAAGGCGTTCCCAATAATTTAGATGTTTCAATGGCTCAATGTGAGCCGTAAACGATCTCTGAATTTGTTCCAGCTCTGATATTTCTCCTGCCCTGAACGGGGCCGTCAGCACTGAGCAGTATTCTAAGTGAGGGAACACTAGCGATTTGAAGAGTGTCACCATCGGCATTATTTCCCTTGTTTTGAAAGTTCTCAATACCCACCCCGTCATCTTCCTGGCTGTTGTGATCTTTGTCTTGTTATGGTCTTTAAAAGACAGATCAGCAGACATAATTATTCCCAAGTCCTTTAAGTGTTCCTTTCGTTCTATGTGGTGACCCTCTTGCTTTTTGTATATAGTGTTCCTTTTGAGTTCTTCATTTTTTCCATACCTAAGCAGCTGAAACTTATCACCATTGAACGTCATGTTGTTCTCCACTGCCCACTGGAAGACCCTGCTTATGTCCTCCTGTAATTTTTCAGTGTCCTCTACCGTAGTGACTTTCATGCTTATTTTAGTGTCATCTGCAAATGATGATACAAAAGTGTGCTGGGTGTTTTTATCTATGTCTGCTATGAGGATGAGAAACAGCAGAGGTGCCAGGACAGTGCCTTGGGGCACTGAGCTTTTGACCTCGCTGATGCTGGATCTTGCCCTGTTCACTACTACTTTTTGTGTTCTGTGTGTTAGGAACTCAAATATCCATCTGCCTACCTTCCCAGTAATGCCTATGGCCCTCATTTTGTGCGCTATCACTCCATGATCGCATTTGCCAAACGCCTTTGCAAAATCTGTGGAAATCACATCTGCGTTTTGGTCGTCTTCCAACGCCTCCGTAATTCTGTCATAATGGTTCAGAAGCTGTGACAGGCATGATCGTCCCGCTCTGAAGCCATGCTGGTTCGGGTTATGTTGGTTGTGCTGGTCCATGAAGTTTGTAATCTGCCGTCTCATCACTCTTTCAAAGATTTTTATGATGTGAGAAGTTAGGGCATCTGGTCTGTAATTTTTAGCTAGTGCTCTACTACCTCCCTTATGCAAAGGAGCTATGTCTGCACTCTTTAAGGCCTCCGGTATTTCACCTAGATCTAAGCTCTTTCTCCACAGAATACTAAGGGCTCTTGCTAATGGTACTTTGCACTGCTTTATAAATAAAGCATTCCATGAATCTGGTCCAGGTGCTGAGTGAGTGGGCATGTTGTCCATTTCTTTTTCGAAATCTATGGGAATTGTACTAATGTCGGTTAGTTGGTCTGCGCTGCCTTCTGCTGGAGTGAAAAATATTTCTGCATTTTCTACCTTGCTGTCATTTAGTGGGTTGCTGAACACTGACTCATACTGTTCTTTTAGGATTTCACTCATTTCCTGTTCATCGTCAGTATACGAATCTCCTCTCAATAATGGTCCAATTCTACAGGTAGTTCTTAGCTTGGATTTTGCATAGGAATAGAAATATTTTGGGTTTCTTGCAATATCCTGTATGGCTCTTTGTTCCCTTTGTACTTCTTCTGTCAGGTATGACATCTTAAGTTTTTGCTCTAATTCAATGATCTCTCGGTTAAGGCTATCTCTCCTCTGTTGCAACATATTTGTGTTTTTCAGCAATTCAGTAACCCGTTTTCTTCTTGTGTACCATCTCCTACGCTCTCTCTCTATATCTGATCTTCTTCTGGGTTTCCTCAATGGTACGTGTTTCATACATACCTTGTATGTATTCAGCTTCTCTAGGCACTGTTGGGGATTTAGGGTGCTCATGTCTGATTCCCATGATATGTCTGATAGCTCTTGGTTTATTTTTCCCAGTCAATTCTATGGTTATTAAAATTAAACTTACTGAACATCCCGTCTCTAACATTAGTGCCGCAGTTCCCTAACCCTGAGTTAATACTCGTTTGAACTTCTATGATGTTATGGTCAGAGTATATTGTTTTTGTAACTGTTATGTCTCTGATTAATTCCTCGTTGTTTGTGAATATCAAATCCAGGGTATTTTCATTTCTAGTGGGATCAATTATCTGTTGGTTTAATGAGTACTTTTCACAAAGCCTCATTAGTTCCCTGGTATGTGCCTGTTGAGCCAGGGTGCTTCCAGGAGATATTTCTTGTATAACATTATGTTGCCTCATCTTCCATTTTACATGAGGGAGATTAAAATCTCCAAGGATTAAAATGTTTGGGGTGGGATTCTCTAGCCTATGTATGGATCCTGCCTCTACTACATCACTCTCCAGATTGTTTCACTTCCTAACAACTCTATAACTGAAGAAGTACTTCCTAACATCCCTGTGACTCATCTGACTTTTCAACTTCCAGTTGTGACCCCTTGTTGCTGTATCACATCTCTGAAACATTCTGTCCCTATCCACCTCGTCAATTCCTCTCAGCATTATCATGTTCCCCCTTTCCCTCCCGTCCTCCAGTGTTGTCAGGTTGAGTTCCCATAACCTCTTCTTGTAGGACAACCCCCTCAGCACCGGGACTAGTGATGTTTCAAACTTTTGCACTTTCTATAATTTCTTGACGTGATTGACGAGGTGTGGGTTCCATACTGGTGCTGAATACTCCAATATGGACCTGACGTACAGTGTACAGTGTCGTGAAAGACTCCTTACTCAGATGTCGAAACGTTATTCTCAGGTTTGCCAGGTGCCCGTATGCTGCAGCAGTTATTTGGTTTATGTGCGGCTCAGGAGATGTGCTTGGTACATCTCCTTTTCCTTAAGTGAGCTTTGCAGCTTCTGACCTTTTAGGCTGTACTCCATCTGCAGTCTTCTTTGTCCTTCCCCCAAGCTTCATAACGGATCAGGCTTGCAGCCTGTCTAGATCCCCTTGTAGGCTTATCTGATCCTCGTCCGCTTGTATTCTTCTCATTAGTTTCACATCATCTGCGAACAGGGACACCTCTGAATCTATCATTTCCGTCATGTCATTCACATATACAAGAAAGAGCACCGGACCTAGGACTGACCCTTGTGGAACCCAACTCGACATATGCACCCACTCTAATACCTAGTCTCAAACTGACACGGGTTGTTTCCTTTCTGTCAGGTATTCCCTGATCCATTGCAGTACTTTCCCTCCTATTCATGCCTGTTCCTCTCGCTTTTCAACCAGTCTATTGTGTGGTACTGTGTCGATAGCCTTTCTTACAGTCCAAGAAGATGCAGTCTAACCATCCCCCTCTCTCTCCTGTCTTACTTCTGTTACCTTGTCATAGAACTCCAATAGGTTTGTGAAGCCTGCTGGTTGTTATGTATGAGTCCATTCATTTCTAGGTGCTCCACCACTCTTCACCTGATAATCTTCTCCATGACTTTGCATACTGTAAATGTCAATGACACTGGTCTGTAATTTAGTGCAGCCTGCTTGTCTCCTTTCTTAAAAATCGAGACTACATTTGCTGTCTTCCACCTCTCTCAGGACCCAAGGAGAGATATTATCTGGGTCCACCGCCTTCGAGGTATCCAGTTCATCTAGCTGGGATATTATGAAAGGTTGCTATGATTGTGGTATTAGTACCAGGAGGGGTGATTTGTTTTTGGTTATTGTGTTTGGTTGGTATGGGGTGGTAGGGGCTAAGGGGGTTCTGTGAGCATTTGTGTTTGGTGTTTCCTCTGAAGCTGAGCTTTCCTGTCTGTCGATGAGTACCCTGTCTCTCTTACCTTCCACTGGTGTATTCTTATTCTCACTCTTGGTTGTTCATGTTCTTTTTGTGTTCTGTCATGGTCGAGATACACTCATTGATATTTTCAGTGGATTCTGTTGTAGTATCCTGTTTCGTACCACATATGTCTTGAATGTCAATCTGACTGGGCGATATTTTCCCTCGAATACCCCCGAGTCTGTGAAAATTTGTTACCTGGGACATGTCTTTCTTTCGTTAATGCAATGATGCTTTCATTCTCGTTTTCCTCCCAATGTCTTCTTTTATCATAGGTAGTCCCTTCAGCCTCCTGAAGCCCATATATAATTATTGACCTCTCCTTCACTTCCCATTTTCCCTCCATATCTCTGGATTAGATTTAATTATCTCCATTGTTGTTTTCGTTATCATCTCTTGGATACTCCGGTGGCCTGATATTGCTTCTGCAGTGGACTTCTTAGCTCCTCCCCCTCCTTCAGTCCCCTCACTGCCCACTGACTTTTCTATTTCTACCACCTTGCTCCTTTCGGTCCTCATCTTTATATCCTGTTTCAGCACTTCCAGTTCTTCCTTCATTCTCTGTATCTTTTCCTCAGCAGCTACAGTTTGTAACTCCCACTTGCTCTCTTCAGATATCTTCTCCACTATTGTAGTGCAAAGCTCGTTTAGCTTTTTTTCCCCATTCTTCATCCATTTTGCTCCTGAGTTTTTATGTATATTCTTCCTTCTCAGACCAGCCATTTTCGGTTCCCTTGCCACCACGTCCTCACTTTTGAGATCCCATTTATTTATTTAAATACTCATAATACACTTAACATTGCCATGTAGTTTATAATACGCTAGGCTACACTACTCTTTTGAAGTTTATATTTATATTTCACTTTGTTCCTGATTAATTATGTATCAACAATTATTATTATATCATACACTGATGCACGTGAGATCTTTTATAAACACCTGTAGGTACACTCAGCACTGCCCATGTTTTTAAAAGTTAATCACTGTTTATATTATGTTAGGTTGCTGCTCCACTTTTTTGAAACGTTTTTAATTTTTTTTTCACTCTATTCCTAATTATATATAATACCAATTATTCAAGACACCCATAGATACACCCCTCACTGCCTATGTACTTGAAAATTAGTCCTAATTATTTATCCTAATGACTTACTAACTATTCTGTCAAGGCTACCCGAACTTATCTCCTGGCAGTCAAAGATAGGGAGAGAGTGATCCTATACAACCAGCTGGGTGAGACACAAAACAAAGACACTGACCAGATTACTCCCACATATAGATGAGAATTTGGCGTCTGCAGCCACAGGCGTAATTTAAATCCTCTTCGTGGTGGCTTCTGATGATGTCTTACGATGTCTATATCATTTATTTTATTATGTTCTTATCATACATTCCAGTTTTTGTCATTAACCCAATACCATCAATACGATGGTATTCACACGTTTTTTCCTTATTATTTTGGTCATAAAGGGACCGAAGCGGCAGCGGCAGCAGCAGCAGGATCCTTGCTCCTCTATTTTAATTCCACCTGAGGTTCCTAACAACCCTGTGATGGGTTTGTAAAGACCCACATAACACTAACCTATGTGAAGACCCAGAATGATATAAATCAACTGCAGAAATCAACCAAAAATACGCAATATTACCAACTAAGAAGACTCGTGTACCACCACCTACCCCACTGCCAGGCGAAGTGAAACTTCACAACATCTAACCATTACCCACCGCCTATGAACCATCTGAAACTACTGTCAATGGCCAGGGGTCAGGACAACGAAAGAAGATCCAGTAACCAACCAAGGACTCATAATACCACAGGTGAGAGAAACATTACTACAAGTTTAACGTCTCCTACTCCCAGCCAGAAGGACGCAACCTTCACCACCCACCGCCTCAACATTCGACGAACAACAACAAACATGGCCGCCGCCACAAATATCCAAGCTGTGATGAATGGTTTTGAAAACCAACACTTTGAAGATTGAGACACTTGTGCAACATATGGGAATCTTTATTAAGGAAACGTTTCGCCACACAGTGGCTTCATCAGTCCAATACAAAGCAGAAAGGGGTAAGGAGAGGAGGAGTTTGAGGTAATCAGTCCCTCAGCCCGGAATCGATGTGTTCAGTCCATCACTCTTGTAGGAAGTACAACATATGGCCAGAGAAGTGGCTTATATACTGTAGTCAGGTGAGTGGAAGCAGGAGGAGGCGGGATCACAGTGGAACCATCCAGGCTGTGATGGATATGTGGGGCAGCGGGCCTCCAGCAGCAACAGCCTGGTTGACCAGGCAAGCACCAGACGAGCCTGGCCCATGGCCGGGCTCAGAGAGTAGATACTCTCGAAACTCTTCAAAGGTATATCAAAGGTATAGTGTAAGTAGGTCTTCGTCCAAAGGTTGGACAAGTATTGAAGAATTTCTTGTATCATTTCTCCGGCCATATGCTGTACTTCCTACAAGAGTGATGGACTGAACACATCGATTCCAGGCTGAGGGACTGATTACCTCAAACTCCTCCTCTCCTTACCCCTTTCTGCTTTGTATTGGACTGATAAAGCCACTGTGTGGCGAAACGTTTCCTTAATAAAGATTCCCATATGTTGCATAAGTGCCCCAATCTTCACCATCCAAGACAATTCCTTCCATGGATTTGAGGATATGAACATTGAAGACCCAGAAATAGCTAAACTCATCAGTATCCAGAATCAAAACATCATCAAGCAAATTCAGGAAATGCAAGAACTTAAAACCTCAAATGATATGTTAACCCGGGAAATTAAGGAACTACAAACCACAGACACACAGTACCTCAGCAATATCACATCTCTGGAACATAAACTAAACACACTGGAACAACTAAGCATCACCCACACCCAGTCTGAGGACACCATCAACCATCTAAAAGATTAAGTAACCCAACTAAATACCAACTTCAAGAACGAAAGAACAAGAGTTGACTTACAACTTACCGATGTTATGAACAACTTCCAAGACAACTTCGATCAACAACAACTGTCTGATTCAGTTGTAGTAAATAGCAAACTTCTCTCAGCAACATTAACCCAGGAAACATGTAAACAAACCACCTTACAACTTATCCAAGACAATCTTCGTCTCAACATACCTAGTGATGACATAAAGGAGTGTAAAGTGATAGGTCACTGATCACAACCAAAATGCTTCAGAGACCAGAGTAGCAATTTCCAATTAATTTTTGGTCACTGTTAATAAATATCATGGTTAAAATTGCTTGTTAGCCCTACTTTTCAATATAGAGCTACGTATCACAACAGGTTCCAACAGGCTTGCAGCAGTGTGTTTCTTACCACACTCACAGTCTCACTGACCTTCATTATTGTTCCAGCAGTCATACAAGGTGGTTGTGCTCTCCAAGTTTATATTTTGAGGTGAAAGGCAGTTGATTTTCTTAGCCAAACACTTTTTAAACTTATAATAAATGTTCACTGAGCAAGCTGTTGATATGCATGTGAGACATATTATATAATTTTATTTTCCTACTGAATTATATAAATACTTCTGCTTAGCTGTCATGCTCTGTATTGTAATAATAAATTAATGAATAAATTTTATGTTTATCTTCTAATTGTTGTTTTCTTCTTTCAGATGCCTCGTATTTGTGTGAATATTGCAGACAACTTCTGCTACATTTATGGTGAGGTGACCTTTGCATTAGAGATGCGCCGTATAACTGCTATGGTTAGAAAGGCATATCACCTATATTTTGGATGCAAGATTAGTGACCAGGATAAGAACTGGCCTCCACACATATGCTGCAACAATTGTGCTACTAACCTTTGCCAATGGTTGAACAGGAAGAGCAAAGAAATGCCTTTTGCTGTGCCAATGACATGACGGGAGCCAACAGACCATACCAACAATTGTTATTTCTGCATGGTACCTCCAGTACAAAAGGGTTTGTCAAAGAAGAAAAAGGGGTCCATTGAATATGCAAATATTCCATCAGCTATTGCCCAGTTGCACATGGAGAAGGTCTACCTGTTCCTGATGCACCAACTTTGGTATCCTTCGAGTCAGATGAAGAAAGTGTTGAGGAGGAAGAGAAGGATGACACTGCTGGATTACAGAGTGACCGAAACTTTGATGAAGCACACTCTTCTAGGACACATCTCATAACAACAGGGGAACTCCATGACCTCGTCAGGGATCTCCAACTACCCAAAAGTAAGGCAGAGCCGCTAGGCTCTCGTCTTCAACAGTGGAATCTCCTAGCAGCTGATAGGATGTAGCATGTCACTTAAAATCCATTTTTTGGACTCACATTTAGACTTTTTTCCAGCGAACTGTGGAGCAGTTAGTGACGAACATGGTCCAAGGTTTTACCAAGATATTTAAATCATGGAAAAATGGTACCAGGGCAAATGGGACACAAAAATACTTGCAGACTGTTGCTGGACATTGCCAAGAGATAATTCTTCAGCCCACTATAAGCGTCAAGCAAAAAGGCAGAGAGTAGGTACGGATTAGAGTTTTATTGTACGTTATAATAAAATAATCAAATAACACATGTCTCGTATCTTTAAACCTATAGTCAATAAGCATTTTTCAATGTGATATTTGGATTCAGGACATGAAAATACATATGAATTAACTAATCTCATTTAAGAAGCATACAACTTTTCAAAAACTGTTGACCAGTGAATTATCAAACTGGGAAGAAACCTGTGATACTAAAGTTGAACTCAAGTTCACGAAGAAATGACCTATTAAAAGCATCTATAACTATGACAACTGAAAGTTACGACATGACCAAATAATCCACCAGTGCTTTGCAATGGATGGAAAAATTGCAGTCAAAAAGGAATCAACAAGAAGCAGATATTTCATTTCCACTGAATGTGAACTAATTTTTTTTTAAGTGGTACTGATCTAATTGAGTCAGAATAAAATGGAATTTGTACCCACTTTTCCCAAGTACTGTTATGAAACCCCCCCAAAAATTTATCCACTTATTTTCTATAAAACCTAATTTTCATTTCTATATTGCCTTGTGAAGCTCTCGCTTCACAAGGCGAGGGTCTGCATTCGATTCCCAGCCAGGGTAGAAACATTGGGCGTGTTTCTTTACAGGGGTTGTCTATGTTCACCCATCAGTAAAATGGGTACCTAGGAGTTAGTCAACTGGTGTGGGTCGCACCCTGGGACAAGGACCTAATTTGCCCGAAATGCTCTGCATAACTAGGGGCTTTCTATATATTGATGTCAGCTAGGCCTGTATACCTTGTACATGTACTTGTAGTAAATAAATATATTATTATTATTATTATTATATTTGTAACTACCTTTTACCCTCCTCTACTAGTATAAAACTATACTTTATTTTTTTTACTGTCTATTGTGTGCAGTCTATAAAAGAGTTAGTGCAAATCTAAAGTTAGGAACTACTGATTTAAAACATTATTTTTTTACTGTCTACTGTATACAGATTATTATAGCATTAGTACAATAACTGTTAGGTGCTATTGATATCTCTTACTAATTCATTATATTTTATTACTGCCATTTCACTATATGTTTATTATGTTTTACAAACTGGAACAATGTACACTTATACCATTATTGTTCAATCACCCCCTTATCACAAATTTTAATATTACCCATTATCACCCTCCTGCAATTCATAATCATTTAAATAATTATCAGTTAACCCCAAATGCTCAATGCTGACATCGACCCTGAACTGAATCTATATAACCTAAATCCCAGTTAACATTTAACTGAAAGTAACTGTCTTTACTGCACAGCAACGTAAGCCAGTACTGTCCTCAGCAATGCCAGAAATATTACAATTTTGAATTGCAATATTAGATCCCTAAGTAAACACTATGATGACCTCCTGGCACTCATAGATTCATTAAAGACAATCTTCTACTGAAATATTCTTACTGAAACCTGGCTTAAGCAAGACACAATAGACATCTACACACTACCAAGATACACAGTAATCTACAACTGTAGGCTAAAACAAATTGGGGGGAACTATTGCCATCTATTTTACTATTGAACTATCATGTAGCAACATCATATCTTTCAATGATGAATATAGTAAATATATATTCGCAAACGTCTCTGTAAAAAAATCTAAAAAAAAACTAAACAATTGGAGCCATATACATAAACAATACACTACTCATACCAGCAATTACAAAACCAACAAGACTAACTGAGACGAGTGAACCATAATTGACCACATATGGACAAACAAACTAGCTCCACTAAAAGCGGGGATAATCACGGACAACACTACTGACCACTACCCAACTTTCCTCCTAACAAACCTAAGCAACCAACGGAATATAAGTTCTTTCGACTCCATGATGAGGCTTCAATAAGTAACTTCACTGCAGAACTAAGCTCACTTGACTGGCCTACAGAGTTTTCCATTGCCGTTGGTGTCGATGAATGGGTAGAGATATTTCTAAACAAAATTCATAAACTATATAACAAACATTGTCCCTTAAAAATAAAAAATAAATCACCAATGAAAGACTAAGTTACTAACTTACTAACAGCATCCTAAGGTCCATCAATATGAGAAACAATACAGAAGGGGCTTAATAACTAAAGAATTTATCAAACACCAAATTAATCAGAAAGTCCTAGCAACTATACTATTCTAACAAAATTACCGAAACGAGAGAAGATATAAAAAAAATCTGGAAGACACTCAGATCCTGGGCACCACAACCCGAACAGAGCTGGTAATATTGTACTAATTAAACCAAACGAACAGAAACTCAAGCCTGTTGATACAGCTAACAAGTTGAATGACTTCTTCTCAACCATAGGATCAAATCTCGAGAAGAAAAATTCCAATTACCAATGCACGAGCTAATGATTATCTTGATAATCGAGCTAATGATTATCTAGATAATCATTAGCTCGGGCATCCCTCTATCTTACACCAACAGAGCCCACTGAGGTTACCATGATTATCAACTCTCTAAAACACAAATCAGTAAATATAACCCAAGTACCACCACTACTGTACAAACGAGCGGCTCAAATCCTTTCACCAACCACTGCATTACTCTTCCACAAATCACTAGAAACCAACACTTTCCCGGCATCACTCAAAATAGCAAGGATTACACCAATACACAAAGGTGGTGACCCAACAGATGTAAACAATTATATTCCATTAGACACATATGCAACACTTGGGTTCTCTGAACCATTCATCTACATCCTGTCTGACACAGCAACTTCTTGGGATCTTGATACAAAGGGATTCTTCAACATTTGTCCAAACCTTTGGACAAGGACTTACTTCGACTAGTGGTTGATACCACTATGACCTGCCTCCTCCTGCTTCATCTCACCTGTCTACAGTATATAAGCAACTTCTATTTGCCTTATGTTGTATTTACTTCAAGATTGATGGACTGAACACATCGACTCCAGGCCGAGGGACTAATTACCTCAAACTCCTCCTTTTATTACTACTTTCTTTTTTGTATTGGACTGATGAAGCCACTGTGTGGCGAAACGTTTTCTCAATAAGATACCCAAGTGTTGCATATGTGTCTAATTTAACAACTTGTCGGTTCTCTGAACCATTCATCTACATCCTGTCTGACACAGCAACTTCTTGGGATCTTGATACAAAGGGATTCTTCAACATTTGTCCAAACCTTTGGACAAGGACTTACTTCGACTAGTGGTTGATACCACTATGACCTGCCTCCTCCTGCTTCATCTCACCTGTCTACAGTATATAAGCAACTTCTATTTGCCTTATGTTGTATTTACTTCAAGATTGATGGACTGAACACATCGACTCCAGGCCGAGGGACTGATTACCTCAAACTCCTCCTTTTATTTCTACTTTCTTTTTTGTATTGGACTGATGAAGCCACTGTGTGGCGAAACGTTTTCTCAATAAGATACCCAAGTGTTGCATATGTGTCTAATTTAACAACTTGTCGGTTCTCTGAACCATTCATCTACAATTATATTCCAATATCAAACTTGTCTTTACTTTCCAAAATCTTCGAGAAGCTCATATACAAAAGGTTATACTCCTTCATAATATCACAAAGCATCCTCAACCCATGCCAGTTTGCCTTCAGGAGGAACAAAAGCACAAATGACGCAATAATAAAAAGGATAGATCTACTTTACACAACACTTGAAACTCTTGGACTCTTTATCGACCTTAAGAAAGCTTTCGATACAGTAGACTACAGCATCTTACTCCTCAAGCTTGATCATTACGGTATAAGAGGCCATGCACTTGCATTCAAGGACGCAACCTCCTCATCAAGACCTCTGGACACTGGTGTACCACAGGGAAGTGTTCTTGTCCCCCTCCCCTTCCAAGCGTATCACAACAACTTAGGACTATTCTTTATGCTGACGACACAACTTTTGCCATCTCCCACCCAAATCCAGCCTCACTCAACACTATTATAAACTAAGAGCTCGCAAAAATAGCAACCTGAATGACTGTCAATAAACTTATACTTAATACAGACAAAAGATTTTACGTTATGTTTGGGAGTAGAGCAAGTGAGGTCCAACTCAACATTATGCTTAACAACATCCTTATTGTTGAACATAACGAGGGAAAATTCCTGGGTCTGCACCTTGACAGCACAAAACAAAAAAAAAGTCTCTAAAACAGCTGGCATCCTCTCAAAGATACGTTACTGTGATCTACCCCTACCTCATTTATGCTATTTGTGCCTGGGGCTCGACAACGACAAATCACCTAAAACCAATAATAACCCAACAAAAAGCTGCAGTGCGAATGATCACTCAATCCACACCTACACATTCATTCGTACTATTGTGCAACTTGCAATTACAGAACAATGAATTTTAATATAAATTCCGACTTGAAATGCTTTCTTGACAGTTGCAATAGGACTCATACACACAACACTAGGCACAAAAACCTCTATGACAGTCCCCATGGCAGGCTAAATCTTTTCAAAAAGGCAAAGTACATAAAGGGGCCCAAAATCTGGAACTCATAAGAACATAAGAAAGAAGGAACACTGCAGCAGGCCTACTGGCCCATGCGAGGCAAGTCCAATTCTCCTACCGGCTTAAGCCAATGCCCTAACCTAGTCAGGAAGGAGCACAGCATCTGACCTAGTAGCACAAGCTAGTAAGTTCCAACTCACACCCACTCATGTATTTATCTAACCTATTTTTAAAACTACACAACGTTTTAGCCTCTATAACTGTACTCGGGAGTTAAACTCATCCACAACTCTATTACCAAACCAGTGCTTTCCTGTATCCTTCCTGAATTTGAATTTTTTCATCTTAAAGCCATTGCTGCGAGTCCTGTCTAGGCTAGATATTTTCAGCACCCTATTTACATCCCCTTTATTTATTCCTGTTTTCCATTTATACACATCAATTATATCCCACCTAATTCTACGTCTTTCTAGAGAGTGCAGATTCAAGGCCCTCAGTCTATCCTCATAGGGAAGATTTCTGATACATGGGATCAACTTTGTCATTCCCCTTTGAACGTTTTCCACTGCATTTATATCCATTCTGTAATACGGTGACCAAAACTGTGCAACATAATCTAAGAAATCATCAGCTCAACCACTCAGTAACACAACTAAAACTTGCTTAAAAAAATCGAGTAGAATATATTAAAATTCTTCAGGTATAAATTTTCGTCCATTAAATAAGATGAGTATATGAAGAATTGCAATTAGAAGTTGGTTGACATATTATTGTCGTCGGAGTTCGCCTTGGTCCTGGCTGTAACATAAGCAGGGTCCTCAAGAGACCATCTCACCCACGGGTGTATCATTGACCGCTCCACGCGACGACCTCCAGATTTACCTGTTGATACGAAGGAAATTGGTGAGTGCTGTCAGCGGGTCTATAGATAATAAATAATGCGGGTTATCGCAATTTATTACCATGGACTTTATCAGTTCAGGGGACTGATAAAATCCTAGGTGAGCGGTGGGGGCGTCTGTCTCTTTCGATTAGCAGACGGATGATTGCGCTTACATGTTGTCTTGATAAATAGAAGAAGGATCAAGCTTCTACTAGCCCTCATGGGTTTAGTAATTCAAATAAAGTAGTCAAAAGAGCATGTTAGGACACACAAGAGCAATTTGAGGACTAAAAGTAAACAGTTTTTTTTTTTTTAAAGCAGAGCATTAAGGGTGCCCACTAAACTTAATTACCTCTTCCTCATAAATATAATTTTAATAAACAGGTGGAATGGAAGGTAATCAGAATTTAATATATAAGTAACTTTAGTCAGATTGATTGGAATTTCTTGACAGGGAATTTAGAATCTAACGACTTTTTAGAGGTAGTTCAGGATTGTTTTTTGAAGCAGTTTGTGACAGAACCTACAAGGGGAAATAACCTACTTGACTTGGTTCTGGCAAACAAGGAATCCCTTGTTAATAATTTAGAAATTACAGACGAACTCGGCACAAGCGACCACAAGATTTAGATGAATGGATGTATGATAGTAGGGATAATTCAGTAACAGTCCCAGACTTTCGCTTAGCAGATTATAATGGGCTTAGAGAACACTTATCAACTGTGGACTGGGGTAACGAAGAGAGCTATCAATATGACAGTTTTCTGAACACTATACAGGCTGCCCAAAGAACATTTATCCCGTAAAAAGAAATAAGATCAAGTAGAAATGACCCAAAATGGATGAATAATAGGCTCAAATATCTTTTAGGGCAAAAGAAAGGAATTTATAGGAGCATAAGTAGAGGTGAGGGTCATCTTATAAATCAGTATACGGACATTAAGCGGGACTTTAAAAAGGGTATAAGAAAAGTTAAACGGGACTATGAAATTAAAGTTGCTAGGGATTCAAAAACTAACCCAAAAAGTTTTTTCCAGGTTTATAGAACAAAAGTTAGGGATAAGATAGGTCCCCTTAAAAATAACTCTGGGTATCTTACTGACAAGGAGAATGATATGTGCTCTATTTTTAATAATTATTTTCTCTCGGTTTTCACACAGGAAGACACTAATAATATCCCAATAATTAATTTTTATAGTGTCCCTGAAGAAGCTAAATTATGTAATATCACAGTCACTATCAAAATGGTTATGAAACAAGTAGACCGACTGAAACAAAATAAATCACCGGATCCTGATTAGTTTTTTGCAAGGGTTCTTAAGGAATGCAAAATGGAGCTCTGTGAACCAATATCTAACATTTTTAATTTACCTCTTCAAACAGGTGTAGTGTCTGATATGTGGAAGATGGCTAATGTAATTCCTATTTTTAAAGCAGGGGACAAGTCACTACCGTCAAATTACCGCCCAATAAGCCTGACCTCAATTGTAGGCAAATTACTAGAGTCAATTATAGCTGATATTATTAGAAGCCATTTAGATAACCATAATTTGATTAATAATACTCAGCATGGATTCACGAGGGGCCGTTCCTGCCTATCTAATTTATTAACCTTCTTTAGTAAAGCTTTTGAGGCTGTTGATCACAATAAAGAATTCGATATTGTTTATTTAGATTTTAGTAAGGCTTTTGATAGAGTACCACACCAGAGACTGTTAAAGAAAGTGGCAGCTCATGGCATTGGGGGAAAAGTGCTGTCATAGATCGAGTCATGGCTCACCAATAGGAAGCAGAGAGTGTGCATAAATGGGGTTAAATCCGAGTGGGGATCTGTAACAAGTGGTGTTTCACAGGGATCAGTCTTAGGCCCGTTGTTGTTTATAATATATATCATGACCTTGATGAGGGAATTAGTGATATGAGCAAATTCGCCGATGACACGAAGATAGGTAGGATAATTGATTCTAACGTAGATGTCAGGGAACTTCAGGAGGATTTAGACAGACTCAATTCCTGGTCAGAAAAGTGGCAGATGCAGTTCAATGTAGATAAATGCAAGGTTCTGAAGCTCGGGAGTGTCCATAACCCAAGCACTTATAAGTTAAATAACGTAGAACTTAGCCATACAGATTGCGAGAAGGACTTGGGGGTTATGGTAAGGAGCAACCTTAAACCAAGACAGCAATGCCTAAGCGTACGTAATAAGGCAAACAGATTACTGGGATTTATATCAAGAAGTGTAAGCAACAGAAGTCCAGAGGTTATATTACAGCTTTATACATCGTTAGTAAGGCCTCACCTAGATTACGCAGCTCAGTTCTGGTCTCCATATTACAGAATGGATATTAATTCGTTAGAAAACATTCAGTGTAGAATGACTAAATTAATACATAGCATTAGAAATCTTCCGTATGAAGAAAGATTGAAGACCCTAAAATTACATTCACTTGTAAGACGTAGAATGAGGGGAGACATGATCGAGGTATACAAGTGGAAAATGGGTATTAACAAAGGGGATATAAATAAGATCTTGAGAATATCTCTCCAAGAGAGAACCCGCAATAATGGATTCAAATTAGATAAGTTTAGATTTAGAAAGGATATAGGAAAGTATTGGTTTGGAAATAGGGTAGTTGATGAGTGGAACAGTCTGCCTAGTAGGGTTATTGGTAGAAGTCAGGTGCTGGTGGGAGAGGCCAGGTATCGGTGGGAGTCAGGTACCAGTAGGAGAGGCTTGGTACCAGTAGGAGAGGTTAGGTACTGATGGGAGAGGTCAGGTATCAGTGAAAGAGTTCAGGTACTGGTGTGAGTGGTCAGGTACCCGTGGAAGAAATTAGGCACCGGTGGGAAAGGCCAGGGGCTAAGGCCCCCCTTATATATAAATACTGTTTCTTTATTTTTTTCAATTAAAAACTAAATGTTATTATCATATTGACCAGTAACTAGTTTAAGAAATTTCACGTACATAATGAAAATAAAATGTTTTTAAAAGAGATAATTTGATTCTTTTTTCACCTCATATAATTTCTCAGCGCCCTGATGGAAATCCCTGCTTAGCCACTGACCTAAACAACCTGAGAACAAATATAAAATTTCTATAGTGTACTAAATTAGGCAGTAACAAACGTTCGGCAGTTCAGAGATAATTGCAGTCTCTGATTAGTCAACAGGTTGTAGAAGTAAAAAAATAAAGCTTTCATGAAAAACAGATGTATTTCAGTTGCTGCGCGACCCGAGAGAAGAATCCCTCTATTGTATTACCATTTTAGAACGTAATCTGGGCCATTCCAGGATGCCGAGAATGGCTTCAATAACTTTGGTCAAAGGGCATGCGAACATGCCATATGTTCTAAGAATTTTGTCCCCGCTACCGTACAAAAGTATTGAAATTTTGAAGGCGATAGGATGAGGTGTTCTCGAGTTAGGAGCGAAATAATACTGGAAAATTAGAGGAAGAAAAAGCAGGGAAAAAAATCAAGCAGCCTCTTAAAGGTACCTCTTTTTGATATCTAAATAACGCAGACCATTTCGTTAAGACCCCTCTAGATGGTCCGGGTAAAAATCTTAAAAAAGTAACCACTAAAGAAAGGTTAGTAGAAATTAGCACTCAATTCGTACATCAGATAATTCCCCGAAGTTTATTTCACATTGCTGGCGATTGAGGAATAAAGCAAAGAGGAATTCTGAGTCATGAAGAGATGTTGACTGACCTGTAATGAAGCTGACGAGGACTCCCACCACAAGACCCACAACCAACCCCAGAGGACCCAGCTGCGTGTACGAGAGGCCCAAGATCTTCCGCGGGTACTGTAGGTCGGAGACTCTGTAGAAGAAGAGAGTTAGTCTTTATTGTGACGCCAGAAGTGCTGGAAATGGAAGACTTGTAAATGTGATGCTCAACACAGGAGAGTGAAAGTTTGTAGTGGGATGCCCCAACATGGAAGAGTGAAGGTTTGTAGTGGGATGCTCTATAGGTCGTGAGGGGCGACTGGAATTACATAATTAGCCTTAGGGATGTGGAACCAAGGGGTGGGGGTTGTGAGTGTTTTAAGGGATATGTTGGGGAGCGTGGGGGTTGTGTATGCAGTGGGAAGGGGTGTGATGATTGAACATACTTCTGTGAGATGTGGATACGCGGTGTGTTTGGATAGAATTTATGTTTCAAAAGTAATACAAGTTGGAATGGTTCAGTGTGTGGATGTTGGTTATTCAGATCATCGGGGTGTTGTGGTAGCATTGGAATGGATGGGTATGGTGAAGTGGTATGTGGGGAATTGGAAACTAAATGTGCGATTATTGGAAGGGGAAGAAAGTAAGCTTTTATTTGCGCATTAGTGGGAATGTTTATGGGAAAAGGATTGTTTGGAAGATAATATAGTGGCATGGTGGGAATGTGGCTAAAACTGCAATTCGCGATTATTATAAGGATAAAGGTAGGGAGGAAGTGCAGTTTAAGTTTGGGCTTCAAAAATACTTGGAAGGGCAGTTGCATGTTTGCTGTGAGGGAAGGTCGGATAGACAAATGATGGAGATGAGGGCAATTAAAGACAGGTTATGTGAAATCCAAAATGAACGTTTTGATGCTATACGTGTGTGAGTGGGCTTGGTTGAGGCTTTATGGGGGACAAGCCGTCGGCTTGTGTCCTTCAGAATTATCGTAAGAAAAGGTCTGGGATGACGATGATGCGATTGGAGGTAGATGATGATGTGGATGGGTATAGACGGGGGCAAATGATGCAGTCCACTGAGGCCATGAGTTTATATGTGAAAAAATGGTTTGAAGGTTATTTGAAAGCTGGTGTGTGTGAGGAAAGGGAGAGGGGTATTACAGAGGAGTGTGGAAACTTTTTTGAGTCGCTCAAGTTCCACAGGATAAGTGAGCCATAAGGAGCCTTGAACATACCACGGATCGGTCCTCGGAGTTCATGAACCAACACACCCAACCAAACAAACACTCACAGTTGGCGAAGGTAGTAAGATAGTACATATTAATTGATAGATTTATTCTCCTAGGAAGGCCTAGGTAAGTTTGTACAGTTAGTAACTAATATTAGGATTATTGAGGCAATGTTAGATATTAATAATGTAGCTCTAGCACCTTAACATAGGTAGTTTTAAGGTCTGAATAGGCGAGCATTAGATTATGTTAGCTAATGAGAACTGGCAGCTCCACACATGAATCTAAGCGGGAGAGAGTGCTAGTTCTTTCTTCTTGAATTGGACGTCGTGGTGTTAACAGGGTACTAAGAGCTAGAGCTCGGTCCCCCACGTGTCTTCAAAATACTTGCCTGGGAACCAAGAATCACAGAGGCCTCCCAACGTACTGTGGATATTCATCTCTGGCCCAGGCCCCCGCAGTAAGACAATACCGTACATTTCTCTTAGTATAGCTGGCCGGCGATATTCGGAGTAAGGTGGGGTTATTTGAGCTGTGGGTTATAAGCGGGCGAATGCCCACTATAAGGTAATAATTGTGGGCAATTCCCCTTAAGTATTAGTCTAGAAGCTAGTGTCACTTACTGCATATATGTCTTAGGGGATATCCTTTGAAACCAGGGAATTCTGAGATGCAGGCAGGACACTAATACTACTTGAATTCTTTTTAGATTAAGTTCCTTCCCTACACATGGTGTTTGGAGGGGGTTATAGCTTAGGGAGATTGGAAGACTAGGAGACATATTCTACACCATCAAGTAAGTTAAACCCTTTTCCAGTAGTGCAGGTAGGTGGGGAATTCTTTCTACTGCAGTCAGCTAGAAATTCTGTCCATAAGCCACTTGTAAGTCTGAGAGAAGCTTCTCAGAGTGTCGGTGTCAACAGTGCTTGCCAGAGGGCAGCTTTCAAGGAGGCAGTCCAAAGACAAAATTTCTATAAGGAGGGAGTCTTGAAAGTGTTGAGTGATGTGGATAGGGAAGAGATGGAAGGAATTATTATTGAGGATGAGGAATGGGTGGCATTACAGGGTATGAGTAGATGCAAATCGCCAGGGTTGGATGGACTGTCGAATGATTTTTATGTAGAGAATTGGAGTGCCTTGAAAGAATGTTTGGTACGTTTGTTGAATAGCATGAAAGAAAACGGATGTATGGGGGTAACTCAGCGCACTGGGGTAGTTGTACTTGTTAGAAAAGCTGGTGTGGGGACACAATTCAGAATTATAGGGCTTTGTCATTGATGTGCGCTGATTATAAGTTGTTTCCGAACGTTTCAGGAAATAGAATTAAGAAAGTAATAGGGAGGGTCATTGAGGAAGGGCAGTATGGTATCCCTGGGCATTGTTTGCAAAAGGGACATTTAAGAATTAGAAACTTCATAGATGAATGTGTGGAGGGTGGGGTTTTGGCAGTAGATTGGAAGGCAGTGTATGATAGTGTGGAAAGAGATATGTTGTGGAGTATAATGAGGAGACAGGGTTTTGGTGAGGAAGTAGTGGGATGGGTGGAAACTATATAGAGAGAGGCGAAAGTGAGAGTACAAGTGAATGGATTGATAGGCGGGGAGGTAGACATGGGAAAGGATTTGAGACAGGGATGCCCCTTGTCGCAAATTCTTTTCACGTGTCTTCAAAACCCTTTGTATAGTCTTGTTAGGATTGGGGTAGGGGGTAAGGGAGATGGGGTGAGTAAGCCTGGCATTGTTGGATATGTGGATGATACAACTGTGTTGGGGAAGAATGAGGAGAGCTTGAGAAGTGTGAGAGTGATTATTGAAATATTTGGGAAAGCGACTGGTATGAGGATAAACAGTGCTAAGACTAATTTGTTAGAGGTAGGAACGTGGGTGGGGGGGCATGGGGTTAAGGTGTGACTGGCCGGTGGTTAATAAGTTGAAAATATGTGGTATAATTTTCATGGATAATTTCAGGGAGGCGCGGAGGGTTAACGCTGGAAATGTTATTGAGGGGGCTATAAGGAGAATGTGTGGATGGAGGGCGGGGGATGTCACAATACATCAGCGTGTGATTGTAGTGAATAGTTTAATTTATAGTAAGATATGGCATGTGGTGGGGATTTATCCGATATTGAAGGGGGATGTTGCAGATTTAGTAAGAAGGGTTATGAGGTATGTATGGGGGTATGGTCGACATTGGTTACGAAAGGATGTGGTAATTAATTTATTTAGAGGTGAGGATAATGAGTATGTATGTTAAATGTTGCTTTATATCTAAGGGGGGATAGGGGAAGGAGGGTAGGGGAAGTAATGAATCATTTGAAGTTATGGTGGTGGGGGAAGAATTGCTTCGTGGTGGAGATATGTTGCGCAGTTTAATGTGTGTGAGGAACCCGGGGAGTGTTACAGCTAGTGCTTTGGGTAGAGTAGGTTGCGGAGAAGAGTTCTTGGAAAGTGGGGCTATTTTCCCGATATATGATTGGAAAGAAATTTTGGATGGATTCCGAAAATTGAGATTGAAGGCAAAAGTGAGAGAGGTCATGTTCCGATTTTTACACGGGGTATTAGCTTCTAGGGCTGAGTTGTACAGAATGGGTTTAACAGGGAATGCACAATGTCTTAGATGTGGTGGGGAGGAAACTGCCTATCATTGGGTATATTTTTGTGAACAATTGGAAAACCTAAGGTTGTGGTTGAGCAAATTATTGTGTTTAGATGTCGGAGGGGTAGGTAAGGATGTCAGGAGGGCATTGATGTATATGACGGTGGATTTCGTGTATGTATCTTGGGGTATGCAGAAGGTGCAGGAGGAAGTAAGACTGAGGGCGATAGCCACAACGATGTATAGAACAAAATGTAGGAATAGGGTGTTATATGGGTTGGCTTGGGGTAGGGCTTTTCCCGATAGGTACAGGGAATTAACGGTTGGGCAACTGTTAGGTTTAAGGACTGCTAATAGTTGAATAGGGATTGTTCCCTTTGGAGTGATGTAGGATCTTGGGTGTGTGAAAAATTTTTACAGATTGGATGAATGATGGATGGGTGCATAGGGTGTAGGGTGTGGTTTGACTGGATTAATGGTTTAATTGGATTAATGGGGGAGGGGGGATTTGACGGGAGACTATCGATGTTATTTCGATTTTGACTAAGGACTTTGGAGAAAAGAGTGAAAGGTTGTATGGGTTTGGATGGAATAGAGACTGGGTGGGGGAGGGGGGAGGTGTACTTATGGGAGAGGGGAAAAGTTAGAGGTGGCTTATCCTGAAGAAAGTAGTGGCGAGTCTTTTCCTGATAGGGTTTATGTAGCGATTTAGACTGTTGATGTCCTTCTGAACTTTGTGTATCAATACTTACATATTTTCTGAATATTCTGAGAGTCATTAGGAAAATAGGTGTACTTAACAGAAGTTTGATTCGGCTGAGCGTTCATGATCGCTTGATTATAAGACTCATGTATGTAGTATTGATATTTTTGGGGTTTATTGTGGTTTCAGTCATTAATTCATGGTTTACATGACATAATTATACTAGACGTGTGGAGTAGTTGGCATATTAAATGTGTAAGTTTACACTTATGAATTTGTCTATTTTATTGTCAGAATATATTTGACAAAATGAATTGTGTTCTTTTCAAATCATTTTTCATTCTTTTTGTAAATGCAATATAAGTTTCGTATGTTGATTATTGTAGTACATATATTTTTTTCGGTTCTTGTTTTTGTGATATGTGATTTGGAATTTTGAATGTAATTTCGTGTAATAGAAGTTGTCAAGTGTATAGTCAATGGTTGTACAGCTATGTTAGGGCATGTAATTAGTATAACATAGATTTTGAGTTTGTAAAATGATTTGGAAGATAGTTGTTTATATGTGTCACAGTATGTGGATGCGAGCACATATTAATTACATAAGGACACATCTATGTAGTAGTCTTATGGCGTGTTAATAGCATAGGAAAGAGTTTCATTTATATGATTGGATAAGAGTCCATTTCTGGGCTTTGCGCATTAATTTTGTTTATCTATTAAGAGTTGTATTCATTGCTTTTCACATTGGGGGTTCATTAAGTATTTGGTTAATTGATAATTCTGTTAAAGCCTGATTGGAATGGGCCTGTAAGACTGTGATTCTTTGTTGTTTGGTTTTTATTTATTTTAATATGTATAAAGTCTAGCGGGGTCAATTGTACAAGTTTTTTGTTAAGGGGGATAGTGATATGTCACATATATGTACTTGGTTTTAAGATATATGTAATTGATGTCGTGTACCATATATAGTGAATAAATATCCTGCAAAACGTTATACTCTTATGTTATAGAGCGTCCTGTTCTAAGTTTTTTCCAATTCACTGTTCTGTACTATGTACTATTGGATGGGGGGGGGTTAGAGTTGAGTATAGTCTATTGCTTTTCATTAGAGTTGAATAATGTTTGATATCGTGTTATTGGTATATCAGGAACGATTGATGTAGTGAATAATGTCTTTTGTACATTATGTACTTGTGTACTTTTGCACCTTTGTAATAAAGTATATTTCCATTATATTTATACACATGTTAAGTGTATTTCGAAGGTGGGCTAGTGGATTAATGTTTTGGGGCTTATGTTTGTGTGTTTTGTGAAGATTTGTGAAAGTGTATTGGTGGTGGGTCAGTGACCCTTGTTATATAATTGTACATACCTATGTTTTTTCAATAAAATATTAAAAAAAAATATATAGGATTTTTTCAAGTGAAGTGAAATGTAAAAAAAAATATATTACACGCGAGTCAATGGCCAAAAGCTCCATGGATTTTTTTTTCGTCATTTCCCCTGTTTTGAATGTTAAGCTACAACTCTGGCTAGAGAGATGTAAACAAACTCTCAGAGATTATTGCATTGTAATGAACACTTACAGGGGTATATTATAAAGCATTTTTTTTTTTTCAAAATGTTGCTCTTCAGGAGGACTGTTTAATTCGGGTAATTCATGGAATTAAAGTCATCTTGTCTCCATCAAATATGATTACTTCTCATTTTCCCAGGCACTTTATGGCCTCTGTGGGTTTAGCATTTCCCAGTGAATATAATAATAATGATGACAATTGTCAGTCATAACCCATTACCAATTGATGTATTGTGACAGTAGTTTAAACATTTTTTTAAAGCTTTAGACTCGATTCATATTTTTTATGAACAACAATATATTTCTCCTTCCAAAGTACCATTTTAATTACAACAGGGAAATAGTATACAACTGTCCAAGGGTACATATTTAGCATGTCTGTCTCACTATTAGCAGACGGAGGATTGAGCCTCTACTACTCCTTGCGTAAATAAGTAAATATTAACCTCTACGCACCTTTCATATATCATATAATGTATTGTTTATTTTTTACTATGAGTATTAACCAGTGAAAGGTCTCAGTCATATGATCAGAAGCCCCTCTTACTGGGTCATCACATGACTGAGACTCGTTTGAAGAGTAACTCTCATATAACTGAAGGGTGAAACGCCTTGAGTCCTACCTGACTGGGTGGGTGTCTGAAGGAAGAGGTATAGTGAGGTTGGCAGGGCAGGCGTCCGTAGAGGTGGGCAGTAATTCTGGTGTGATGCCCAGGATTGTACCACCGAAGCTGAAGCCAAGTGTCACAACCGTGCCCACGACCAGCGCTGAGCACGCCCCCTAGTCGCACGTCATTAAATAAGCTTAGAGACATAATATATACCGAGGAGTGTTTGTCTTTATGTATATACACTAAAAATTTAATCTAATCCAGTTGAAAAAAATAAAACATTCTTGACAGATTACATGCAACCTTAATGAAGAATAAAAGGCACAATACAGTGACTGGAACAATACACAAATAATCGCTGTTCAACAATTTTTTAAAAGTTGTATTCTTCTTAAATGAGATTATTTAATTCTCACGTATTTTCATGTCCTGAGTCCAAATATCACATAGAAAAATGCTTATTGACTATAGGTTTAAAGATACGATACATGTGTTATTTGATTATTTTATTATAACGTACAATATGTGTCAGTATGTTTTAAACTCTAATCTGTCTTTTTGCTTGACGCTTATAGTGGGCTGAAGAATCAACTCTTGCCAATGTCCAGCAAAAGTCTGCAAGCATTCTTGTGCCCAATTTGCCCTGGTATCATTTTTCCATGGTTGAAATATCTTTGTGAAACCTTTCACCATGTTAGTCACTAACTGCCCCACAGTTCGATAGAAAAAGTCTAAATGTGAGTCCAAAAAGTGAATTTTAAGTGACATATTACATCCCATGTTCTTGTAAGACTTGATGAGGTTTTCCACCAATTCTTCATAGTTGCCTTCCCTTCTGTTTCCGAGAAATCGCTTCGCCACTAACTTGAATGCTTCCCAGGCAGCTTTCTCCTCCCCATGAAGGTCTGATGCAAAGTCACCGTCTTCAAGAAGCTCTCGAATCTGAGGACCATTGAAGACTCCCTCTCTTATATTAGCATCGCTCAGTGAGGAGAATTTTGATGTTAAATACTTGAATCCCTGACCGGATTTGTCCATAGCTTTTACAAAGTTTTTCATGAGCCCCAGTTTTATGTGTAGTGGTGGTAGCAAAATTTTGTTTAGTTCAATGAGAGGTGGATGTTGAACATTTTTCATCCCAGACTCCAATGATTGAAGAGGTGACCAGTCTCTCCTGATGTAGTGGCAACCTCTTGCACGACTGTCCCATTCACATAGAAAGCAGCAGTACTTGGTGTATCCGCCCTGCAAGCCTATCACAAGAGCAACAACCTTTAAGTCACCACAGAGCTGCCATTGATGTTCATCATATTTCATGCATTGCAACATATGCTTTATATTCTCATAAGTTTCTTTCATAAGTGGTGCATAACCCACAGGAACTGATGGTTTACTATTGCCGTTATGTAGCAAGACAACTTTCAGACTCGTTTTTGATGAATCTATGAACAGCCTCCAGTGACTAGGTTCGTAGTCGATGCCAAGTGCTTCTATCAGACCATTAATATTGTTGCAGGAAACTAAATCACCTTCCATTACGAAATAATCGTTAACTGCTGCTGACGGTCACTACATTTTGAAATCTTCACATCAGCTGCTTGGATATTCCACTGTTGAAGACGAGAGCCTAGCAGCTCTGCCTTACTTTTGGGTAGTTGCAGATCCCTGACGAGGTCATGGAGTTCCCCTATTGTTATGAGATGTGGCCTAGAGGAGTGTGCTTCATCAAAGTTTCGGTCACTGTGTAATCCAGCACTGTCATCCTTCTCTTCTTCCTCCTCACAAAGTGTCGTCTCTGACTCGAAGGATACCCAAGCTGGTGCATCAGGAACAGGTAGACCTTCCCCATGTGGAACTGGGCAATAGCTGATGGAATGTTTGCATATTCAATGGACCCCTTTTTCTTTTTTGACAAGCCCTTTTGTACTGGAGGTACCATGCATAAATAACAATTATTGGTATGGTCTCTTGGCTCCCGTCATGTCATTGGCACAGCAAAAGGCATTTTTTTCCTCTTCCTGTTCAACCATTGGCGAAGGTTAGTAGCACAATTGTTGCAGCATATGTGTGGAGCCCAGTTCTTATCCTAGTCACCAATCTTGCATCCAAAATATAGGTGATATGCCTTTCTAACCATAGCAGTTATAGGGCGCATCGCTGATGCAAAGGTCACCTCACCACAAATACGAGGCATCTGAAAGAAGAAAACAACAATTAGAAGATAAACAGAAAATTTATACATTAATTTATCATTATAATGCAGAGCATGAGAACTAAGCAGAGGTATTTATATCATTCAGTAGGAAAATAATATAATATGCCTCACATGCATATCAATAGCTTGCTCAGTGAATATTTATTATAAGTTTATAAAGTGTTTGGCTAAGAAAATCAACTGCCTTTCACCTCAAAATATAAACTTGGACAGCACAACCACCTTGTATGACTGCTGGAACAATAATGAAGGTCAGTGAGACTGTGAGTGTGGTAAGAAACACACTGTCGCAAGCCTGTTGCAACCTGTTGTGACACGTAGGTCTATATTGAAAAGTAGACCTAACAAGCAATTTTAACCATGATATTCATTATCAGTGACCAAAAATTAGTTGGAAATTGCTACTCTGGTCTCAGAAGCATTTTGGTTGTTGACCAGTGTAACCCTCACACAGGAGAATGAAACTTATCACGACGTTTCGGTCTAACTTGGACTATTAATTAGTCACACGATGTGACTAATTAATAGTCCAAGTCCTCATAAGTTTCATTCTCCTGTGTGGGGGTTATTTATGTATGACAACCTTAATGACCATGGTGTATTCGATAGGCTTTAAACCCAATTAAGCTTCAGACTACAAGAGGATTGGTTGTAAATGGTATGGAGATACCGTCACACTATAGAAAACGACACTTGTGTACAGTTCAGGACATTTATTAAAGAAAACGTTTCGTCACGAGTGGTGAACGCTTTTTTTTTTTTTTTAATAAATAACCTGAACTGTACACAAAAGTCCTTTTCCACACACAGAAGAGGATCGTCAAGCTGCGTGTCAAGAGTACACCAGTAAACTAGGGTTCTATAATCTGTATGATATTTTAATCGTAAAAATAGAGGTCAAAGTAAACTTTCACTTAAATACAATGAGAAATACACCAAGTGTATATATACACCAGTGTATATACACTAAGATAGACCCCCACGCCTATCTGTGCATATACAAAGATATATATATATCTCGGTGTGCTGAAAATGGTATAAAATACTGACAACCTGATGAGTAAGACACATGTCCACCTCAAGTAAGGAGGAGGAGGTGTTGATTCGCCGGAAATTCTCCCGGTCCGGGTCTATTCCAGATGGCGACCCGGCTCCGGCTCCCAGTTGTTTGAATATCTGAGACCTATGTCTCCCATGGGAGGAGGTACAAGTACCCCCTCATCGTTAGGACCAATTGTCCCCAGGCCTAGTTACGTTCCCCTAGGGAGAAGCTAGGCCTCTCTGGTCTGCCATCTTCCCCGCCCCAGGGATTCTGAGAGGAAGGGAAGGCTTGCGAGCTGCAGATGGTAGCAAGCTCCAGCTTTGTCACCTACCCTGCTCTAAAAGGGCTGGGCATGGTTCTTCACCTCAAGTAAGTTAATTCAGGTATACACAAATACAGTTACATAGATTATCATACATAGCAGCATATGTGTAGAGAACCCAGGATAACCCAAAAAAGTCAGTGACATTTCCATTGGGGTCCTTTTAATATCTTATTATTATACTATGGAGATAATATCTTATTATACTATAAAGGAGATATACTAGGAATAAGGTAAAATGAGTTATTTACATTTACATGTGTGACAGCTGAAAAATATAAAATCATTCTCCTCCCTTTCTGTCGCTACATTTATTAGGTACCTTTTGGCTGTCTTTCTGAACTGGCTGATGCTATGACTGTCTTTGACATGTGCAGGCAGTCTGTTCCATTCCTTTATTGCTGTACAATATTTCTCCAAGGTTGATGGACTGATTACATTAACTTCATTTCACTACAATACTTGCTGCTTCTGTATGTGACTGAAGGAGCCCACTGTGTGTGTGAAACGTTTCAGCAATAAAGATACCCATACCTTTGTGTACAGAATATGTACTGACAGATACACAACTCTCGGTGTATATGCACTGGGATATACACAACCCTTTGCATTAAAAGCTTTAATTAAACTACATGTGCTGACTCATGATTAATTAAACTACATGTGCTGACTCATGATTAATTAATTATATCCAACAACATACTTAACTCTTGCCAATTTGGGTTTAGCCCCCCAAAAAAGTACGAATGATGCTATTATACAAATGCTTGAATTAATATATACAGCCCTCGATAAAAATGAATATCCTCTGGGGCTCTTCATTGACCTATGGAAAGCATTTGGTACAGTGGACCACAATCTCCTGCACCTAAAACTAAATCATTATGGCATCAGAGGACCCTCAATTATCCAAAATCTTATCTTACCGATAGACACCAGTATGTATTCGCAAATGGAGTTAACTCCATTATCCAGCCTGTAGGTGTCGGAGTGCCCCAGGGTAGTGTCCTAGGAACACTCCTCTTTCTCATCTACATCAATGATCTCCCCAGTGCATCCCAACTCCTTAAACCGCAGATGTCACTACTTATGTCTACTCCCACTCAAACCCAGGTATACTTAGAAACACTGTAAATAACGAGCTGCTAAAAATATATACTTGGATGATGACCAACCAAACTCACTCTCAACATAGACAAAACATACTTCATGCTGTTTCGAAACAAAGCCTTAAATTTCCAACTTAATATATCGATAAATGGTTTCCCTACTTCAAGACACACTGAGGGTAAATTTCTAGGTCTCCTTGACTGTAATCTTAAATTTCATTTTCACATCCAGCATATATCCAAGAAAATTTTCAAACCATTAGGCATCCTTTCCAAGATACGATACTATGTACCCCAAACGACACTCCTTACCCTATACCACTCTTTAATGTATTCCTACCTCACCTATGGTATTTGTGCCTGGTTATCAACCACAGCCAACCACCTTAAATCTTTAATAACCCAACAAAAAGCTGCTGTGAGGATGATTACCAGCTCCTGTGCTAGACAGCACACCCCACCACTTTTCAAAAGCCTGAACTTAATAAATATACGAGACATACACTCATATTGTTGTGCCTATTACATATACAGAACATTAAACTCCAATATAAACCCTCCACTTAAACTTCTCCTTGATAGCTAAAACAGAACGCACAGTCACAATACAAGGCATAAAGCACTCTTCGACATCCCTCGTGTCAGTCTCACACTGTGCACATAAAGGACCCGAAGATCTGGATTTCACTACTTGAACCGGTAAAGCATCCCCTGACTATTTATAAATTTAGGACTTTGCTTAAAAATCATCTCATCTCTCAATACTAACCAAAACAACCAAAACAACTTCTAATCAGTTATTATATTATATTATATGACCTCAAATCTATTAAACATTGCCAATTCATGAAATATTACTGCTTGAATCATTAATTGTAATATTGTTTTATTATGTGTAACTTCAAGATTATTATTCTTATAAATCTCCACCTTGACTACTTCGCATTAGTATTAAGATTAAACAAAGATTTTAATAAAAGTTAACCACTCTTATCTTGTCTAGATTTAAGAAGTTATTATGTACTAGGATTAGTCTGCTCGAAATGACCCGGCATGATAGTGGCTTTCTTTGTAATTAGCAAACCAAAACTGTAATTACACAGTGTAACCTTTACAAAAAATTAAATCTCTGTTCTTTTATTCTTTGAAATTAATATTCTGATAAGGAAAATGTAATACACGCCTGGAAATGTCACTGAATTTAAATAAGTGAATGCTAGGTAGTAGGTTGGTAGACAACAACTACCCAGGGAGGTACTACCGTCCTGCCAAGTGAGTGTAAAACAAAAGCCTGTAATTGTTTTACATGATGGTAGGATTGCTGGTGTCTTTTTTCTGTCTCATAAACATGCAAGATTTCAGGTACGTCTTGCTACTACTACTACTTACACTTAGGTCACACTACACATTCATGTACAAGCACATATATACACACTCCTCTTCTATTTTCTTATTAGTTTTGTTCTTGTTTATTTCCTCTTATCTCCATGGGGAAGTGGAACAGAATTCTTCCTCCATAAGTCATGAGTGTCGTAAGAGTCGACTAAAATGCCGGGAGCAAGGGGCTAGTAACCCCTTCTCCTGTATACATTTCTAAAGTTAAAAAGAGAAACATTTGTTTTTCTTTTTGGGTCACTCTGCCTCGGTGGGATACGGCCAGTTTGTTCAAAGATGTGTAAAACATAAACATTTTAGAGGAGGAAGCCTGGGAATATGGCATAATCTGTAGAGTGGTCTGTTGAGTGGATCTATTAATCAAGGATCATCAGAGCCGATAGAAATAATATCGGCAGAATCTTGTAATGAAGAAATAAGGGAAATGAAAGTGTCCATATATATAGTGTAATCATCAAAATAAGGCTGATAAGGATTTAAAACGAGATGCGGTGTTAACGGGATGAGGAATTGCATCACCGCGTGCATTTCAATAATTTATGTTCGCCTCCTTATATGTGGTATAAAATCACACAACAGGTAATGCAGCTAGTTATTGACCAATATTAGTGTACCTTCTTGTAGACAGGCTTTAGGATATATCACCAAGAACATAATTTGGAAAGTAAGATATATTCTTGATGTAAGAATATTTATACAGAAATAGATTACTCAAGTCAATAATGGTTTTCATGAAGTCCACATATAATTTGCCAGTGTTCTTAAATTTTCATAATAGTATTCAGGAACCATATGTTCCTTATCTAAGGTCCCGAAGTGAGTTGGGGAGCTGAGACGGTGGACATTGAAGGAGGGACAGTGTTGTGACCCAGTGTGTCTGAAGTCACACATGTCTCCGAGGTACATCAATATCAGTAAGTATAATGTGTCAGAGTTCTCCCCAGTTATGTCGGTGGAAGGTTCATTCAAGATTGTACTTGGAAAAAATCAACCACATAATTTCTCGCCAAGTTATTAGAATCAGAAATGTATTGATCTTTAGCTTAGCTTTAACCATAATTTGAAACGATTAAACCATTGAAGGGAAATTGCAAAATAATGAGTATGTTTCCCCTCAATTTCCTGGCATCGAAATTTCCGATAACCCAAAACAATGTGAATACTGTTGCCATTAAATCAATTAAGGACAGTGTGTGGAATTTTTTTGTATAATTTTCCTATATTTACAATGTATAAATTTTAATAGTGTAAATAATGTGTAAAAATGTGATGCTATTTGGACCCTTCGAGAAATTTCGAGTGAATAAGGGCGTGCAGCGGCCGCGGAGTAATACAGGGAGAGACACCATAATTAATTTAATCTGTGAACACTGGTGTAGTAATGCTAGAGAATAATCGAGCATCATCAAGGCCATAATTGAATGGATCAGCCTCGAATTATAATTAATAGGTACTGGAATATCCTCCTGCTAAAGAATAGGGACAGGAAATTTACGAAACCTCTATAATAAGGTGGAAATAATGAGGTGTCGCCATGCAGCACATCCAGTATGTACACCATTAGTCCTTTCATTTAGATTTCTCGCTGGCCAGTATATAGTCTATGTGTCTGGTAGGCGTTAGGATGCACTATAGCAACTGTAATTGCGGAAAGTAACTGATAAGGGTTGTGTTTATAATTTAGATATGTTATTTAGATATGCAATTAATACTAATGGTATGAACCCAACTAAATTTATAGTATTTCAGTCAAATCATATAATATACAGTCCACATAAATTTAATTTACTAGAGTTGCTGGTTTTGTTATTGCTAATTATTAATTTAATAATAGGTCAAGCTTGTGCGAGTGTGGTTGAGGTGGGTATCGAAGGAGTTGCATTCCTGTGACTTACTTACCTAAGAGGTGTAGCTAACCTTGGTGAGTAATAATTAGTTTTAGTTACACCTAACCCAAATTACTTGCATGTAATAATTCAGATTAATACCTGTAAACCTCATGCAGGTAATTTCTCACTGTGCCAGGTTTATAATTAAAGATACTATGTGCAAACAATATGTCGTGTAGGCCCGAGGCGGCCAACCTAGCATCAGTCCTACTCGACAGAGGAAGATATGTATCCCCTGATGATTTAGAAAGTCGGTTGTGTTAATTAACTCCCAAAATAACTTACTCACTGGAGACGCAACTTTAGACTTTTCAAATCCTGGACTAAAATCAACTCACAGCTTGATGCTCTGATTTGATAATGGTGTATGAAAGACTGAAACCACTTCAATGTTTTCCATAGTTATGAATTGTTCCAACTACAGCATTTTGACTTTTATTCTTCAGGTATGTTAGTGTCACAGTTGTCTGTACCTCTTTAAAGGTACAGCAGGGTATGTTTACATATTTAAGACACTGTAAGGAGATCACAATAACTTCTTAACTTCTTAGCCATAGTGAAGGTCCTGTAGGGTGTTATAATGAGTATAATTTCTCTATTCTCGAGCTACACTAGGATGTGGAAACTTTGACATAATTTTCCTAAATTTATAATGTATAAATTTCAATAATGTAAATAATGTGTGAAATGTGTTGCTGGTGATCTAAATTTAATTTTCGAGTAAAAAAAGAACCAGCAACCGCGGAGAGAGGCGGGGGGCAAGGACGCCAAAATGGGAAAAATAGGGGATGACTGGTCACTATAATTGTCGAATGGAATCGGACGTCATCGAGGCAAAATTAGAGTGGTAGGCCTCAGACGACAATTAAATAATGCAGTAATGTTCCCCCACGGAAGAATTGGAAGCAAATTGGTGTGAAACCACTATAATAGAGTGGTAAGATTGGAAAAATTGAAGGACGCCGGTGGCTTCCCTGCATCACTCCTTGGATAAGTAACGCTCACCTATTTTGTACAGTAGTTTTACGTTATCCTTCATAATTTCCAGCTGTCTAGGTAGCTTTAAGGTGTGTTCCATCTGTGGTCCAAATGGTTAGTGTTAATATTAAAAATTTATTTAATATGTTCACCATATGCTCTTATAGTGTTATTATCAAGTGTAATAGACCCTACCACATGTTCAGTCAAGTCCCAAACAATTTATACAGTCCACGAATGCAATTTTACCAGAGTTACTGGTTTTCTTATATATTAATATATAATTAGGTCCCGCTTGGTGTGAGTGTGGTTGAGGAGTATGGGCATCGCAGGAGTAACTTTTCTGCGACCTATTTTGACTTAAGTCCCACTTACCTCAAAGATGTAACTAAATCTGGTAAGTAATCATTGTCCTAGTTACATCTTACCCAACTTACATGTATGTAAATAATAGTGAATCTCGTGCATGTAATGTCTCACATTACCTTTGTATTACTTGAATGGCATGAATAGAGGCATGAGGAACACTGCCAGCAGAACTTTCAAGTTCTTTACCTTGGAATTAGTGAAAGGCATGAAGAGAGCCATGATGAACACCGCCAGCAGAGGTCCATTTACGGAGGAGGTAACAGCGATGACTGCCTGAAGAACCCCACCCAGGTTCCCCGCCAGGAAGGCCAGACCCACCGCCAGGAAGCCGAAGCCCAGGGCTGAGGAGGATACACTTATAAGGTCGGAGGTAAAATGCAAATAGTTATTTATGTTAAATAGAGCAAGGAACCAGTAGAAGCCCAGTCTTGTTATAATTCTATCAAAATTGGTAGAAATAGTTTTAAATGCTACTGAAATACTGCAGTGGAAGGAGAGAGAGGAGAGCGAAATTGCAAAGACTGCATACACACTGAGAGATATATATTTCAATGAATATACACTGAGAGGTGTATCTTAATGTATATACACTCAGTTTAATTGCAAACTCTGCTAGAGACTAAAAAAGAATGTAATACCTGTAGGGGGTTTCAGGGGGTCAACGCCCCCTCAGCCCGGTCCGTGACCAGGCTTGGTTGATACCTGTAAAAATGCGAGCCCTAGTAATCCTGAGAAGCCTTAGCACTAAACAAGGTCTCAGAAGTCAATGCTCTGGTCTTTTTTTTTTTAGGGTGGAAACCGTACCACTGGTAGGCTAGCGGATTACTGATACCAAGTACCAGAACACCAGAGACTCACTGATAGCACCGGTACTACAGCGGATCACTAGTACCCAGCGATAAATAGTATGACAGCGGATCACTGGTAGCCACCACTGGTACACCAGCAGGTAACGCGTTCCTGGCACCAGTACACTAGAAGACTTCCTCTGACAAAAATCAGAAGACATGTTCCTCTTTTCTGACGAAGCAAACACCAAAAAACAAACGGAACGATAAACCATGAACAAATGGAACAAAATGCCAAGAATAAACGGAACCAAACACCCAGAGCATAGATAGGGTAGGATGACATACAGTATTGTGTGCACACACACACACCTCTCCATGGGTACTGAGAGAGGGCGCAGAGGAACTATGTGTACCACTAACAACAATCTTCAACACATCTATCGAAACAGGGCGACTACCTGAGGTATGGAAGACAGCAAATGTAGTCCCAATTTTTAAAAAGGAAACAGACACGAAGCATTAAACTACAGACCAGTGTCACTAACATGTATAGTAAGCAAAGTCATGGATAAGATTATCAGAAGAGTGGTGGAGCACCTAGAAAGGAACGAGCTTACCAACGACAGCCAGAATGGTTTCAGGGACGGGAAATCCTGTGTCACAAACCTACTGGAGTTCTATGACAGGGTGACAGCAGTAAGACAAGAGAGAGAGGGGTGGGTAGATTGTGTTTTCTTGGACTGTAAGAAGGCGTTTGACACAGTTCCGCACAAGAGATTAGTGCAAAAGTTGGAGGACCAGGCAGGGATAACAGGGAAGGCACTGCAATGGATTAGGGAATACCTGTTAGGAAGACAACAGTGAGTCGTGGTACGTGGCGAGGTGTCAGAGTGGGCGCCTGTGACGAGCTAGGTTCCACAGGGGTCAGTCCTAGGACTGAGCATAACACCAGGCACATCTCCTGAGGCGCACATCAACCAAATAACTGCTGCAGCTTACGGGAGCCTAGCAAACCTAAGAACAATATTCCGACATCTCAATAAGGAATTGTTCTGGATCCTGTACACCGTGTACGTTAGGCCTATATTGGAGTATGCAGCACCAGTTTGGAACCCACACCTAGCCAAGCACGTAAGGAAAATAGAGAAAGTGCAAAGGTTTGCAACAAGACTAGTCCCGGAGCTAAGGGGTCCTACGAGGAGAGGATAAGGGAAATCGACCTGACGACACTGGAGGACAGGAGAGATAGGGCGGACATGATAACGACATATAAAATACTGAGAGGAATTAACAAGGTGGACAGAGACAGAATGTTCCAGAGAAGGGACACAGCAACAAGGCGTGAAAGTTAGAAGTTGAAGACTCAGATGAATCACATGGAAGTTAGGATGTATTTCTTCAGTCACAGAGTGGTCAGGAAGTGGAATAGTCTGGGAAGTGATGTAGTGGAGGCAGGATCCATACATAGCTTTAAGAAGAGGTATGATAAAGCTCATGGAGCAGGAAGAGTGATCTAATAGCGGCCAGTGAAGAGTACACACACACACACACACTAAAGCAAAAAAATTAAAAGAAAATACTAAAAATTAAATCATATACTTTATGGAAATGAATGCAGTTATGGGTAACTTACCCAGGAACTTGGTGAATAAGGCTTGTCTGGTGCTGGTGAGTTTAGCGAACCTGGGAATGTTAGCGAAGGCATCTTCCCAGGTCACGGCTGCTTGTGAGTTGACCCCGGAGGAGATTGTGCTGAGGATAGAGGTCAGAAGTCAATAGGTGAGGGAGTTAGTGTGTTTGTGTATCTTAAGAACACAAAAATGGAGGAACACTGCAGCAGGCCTACTGGCCCACACAAGGCAAGTCCTTATCAAAACCACCGATATATTTATCCAGCCTTTTCCCAGAGCTACCCAAGAATTTGCCACAGTACGTCAGGTACTAACCAAACCCAGCCCTTTTTACTCATAAGAACATAAGAACATAAGAATGGAGGAACACTGCAGAAGGCCTACTGGCCCATACAAGGCAGGCCCTTATCAAATCCACCATTACCTAAGAATTTATTCCCGTACTCACGACACCAATCAAACCCAGCCCCTCCCACTCATATATTTGTCCAATCTCTTTTTAAAGCCACCCAAGGTCCTAGCCTCTATCACCCTACTCGGAAATTGTTCCACGCATCTACAACTCTGTTCGAAAACCAGTACTTGCCTATGTCCTTTCTAAAGCTAAATTTATCCAATTTAAATCCGTTATTTCTGGTTCTTACTTGGTTCGATATCCTCAGTATTTTATTAATATCTCCTTTGTTTATGCCCATCTTCCACTTGTACACCTCGATGATATCTTCCCTCATTCTACGTCTCTCCAGAGAGTGGAGATTCAACGCTCTAAGTCTATCTTCATACGGGAGATTTCTTATACTGTAAATCATTTTAGTCATTCTTCTCTGTATGTTCTCCAAAGAATCTATATCCATCCTGTAGTGTGGAAACTTTTTTAGTCACTAAAAGTTCCACAGGGTAAGTGAGCCGTTAGGAGCCTTAAACATACCGTGGATCGGCCCTCGGAGTTTATAAACCCACACACCCAACAAAACATACACACATTTGACCCAATGAAGGTAACTATTATGTACATTTTAATTGATAGATTTATCCACCTAGGCACACCTAGGCAAGTTTGTACAGTTCGAAACTAATAGTAGGATTATTAAGGCAACGTTAGATATTAATAATGTAGCTCTAGCACCCTAATATAGGTAGTTATAGGCCTGAATAGACAAGCATTAGATTATGTTAGCTAACGAGAACTGGCAGCTCTACACTTGAATCTAGGTGGGTAAGAGCACCAGTTCCTTCTTACCAGACCAGACTTCGACAGAATAAGACGTGCTGAGATCAAGCAGCACCCCCCACGTGACCCAACATCTGTCCTGGGGCCCCGGAGGAGATCCCGAAGTACCGTGGAAATCTCCCTCCATCCAGACCCAAAACAGTAAGACTAGGCTTTCTTTCTCTCAGTATCTGGCCAGTTTTCTGGGGGAAACGTTAGTGAGTTATCTGTGGGTCTTAAGCAGACGGACGCCTTTGTGTTGGTATGTACCAGCGTCGTCTCTTAAGTTCAAGTCTGGAAGCTAGTGTTACTTACTGCATATATTGCTCAAAGAATATCCTAGGAACCAGGGAACTCTGAGGTGCAGGCAGGACACTAATTACCCATCTTTTGCAGACAAAGTTTCTCCACTGCACATGGTGTTGGGAGGGGTTAGATATAAGGAAGACATGGACACATAGCCACCTTTTTTTCAAGTAAGTAAACCCCCTTCCAGTATATTGTAGGCAGTGTGGGATGTCCCTTACTGCAATTAGCTAGAAATTTGTACCATAGCCACTTGTAAGTCTGAGAGAAGTGTCTCAGAGTGTCAATGTCAACAGTGCTTGCTCTAAGTGCAACTTACAAGGAGGCAGTCCAAACAAGTTTCTATATGTAGTAAGGAAACCAAAACTGAGCTGCATAATCCAAATGAGGTCTCACTAGTGATGTAGAGAGCTGTAAAATAACTTTTGGACTTCTGTTGCTTATACTTATTGAAATAAATCCTAGTAATCTGTTAGCCTTATTGCATACACTTAGGCACTGTTGTCTTGGCTTTAGATTTCTGCTTACCATGACTCCCAAGTCTTTTTCACATTCTGTATGATCAAGTTCTACTTCACCTAGTTTATAAATTCGAGGGATATTTTCATTACCAAGGACTAGTACCTTACACTTGTCCACATTGAACTTCATCTGCCACTTTTCAGACCAAGACATTAATTTGTCCAAATCCTCCTGGAGTTCACTGGTATCCTCCTCAGAATGAATCATACGGCCTATTTTTGTATCATCAGCAAATTTACTCATGTCACTTGTAATTCCTTCATCAAAGTCATTTATGTAAATTATGAACAACAATGGGCCTAAAACTGATCCTTGTGGAACGCCACTAGTGACTAATCCCCATTCAGATTTGACCCCATTAATGGAAACTCTCTGCTTTCTATTGGTAAGCCATGCCTCTATCCATGCTAGAACTTTACCTCCTATACCATGAGCTGCCACCTTTCTTAAGAGTCTCTTGTGAGGTACTCTATCGAAGGCCTTACTGAAATCCAAGTAAACTATATCGTATTCTTTATCACTGTCTACTGCCTCAAATGTTTTATTGAAGAACGTCAGTAAATTTGTCAGACAGGAACGACCTCTCGTGAACTCTTGCTGAGATTCATTAATCAAATTATGTTCTTCAAGGTGACTTCTAATAATATCAGCTATAATTGATTCTAATAATTTGCCTACTATAGACGTGAGGCTTATTGGACGTTAATTTGATGGAATGGACTTATACCCTGATTTGAATATAGGAACTACATTAGCTATCTTCCACATCTCAGGCACAACACCAGTTAGGATGGACGTATTAAACACATTCGTTAATGGCTGGCTAAGTTCCATCTTGCATTCTTTAAGTACCCTGGAAAACAACTCGTCGGGTCATGGGGATTTATATTTTGCTTCAGTTTATCTATCTGTCTGATAACCATGTCCCTCGTGACAGTAATATTAGCTAATTTGAATTCTTCAGGAACTGAATAATTGTTAATTTCTGGAATCTCATTTACGTCTTCTTGTGTAAAGACTGACAAAAAATAGTCATTAAATAGAGAACACATTTCCAGTTAGTTATCCATCAGCTGTCCATTCTCAATTTTCAGAGGTCCTACCTTTTCCCTCACCTTCGTCCTATACACTTGAAAGAACCCTTTTGGATTAGTCTTTGATTCATTTGCAACCTTAATCTCATAGTCACGTTTAGCCTTTCTAATCCCCTTTTTTACTTCTCTTTTAAAATGGACATATTGGTCAATAAGATTAACATCTCCTCTTTTGATGCCCCTATAAATTCCTCTTTTCTCCCCTAATAGATGTTTTAGCCTCCTGTTAATCCATTTGGGATCGTAATTATTTGACCTAAATTCTCTCTGGGAATAAATATACTCTGTGCACGTTGTACATTATTAAGAAAAAGATCATAAACGCAGATCCCATCGTAATCGTTAGCTAGATTACCCCAGTCGAGATTAGACAGATGTTCTCTAAGTCCAATATAATCAGCAGAACGAAAATCAGGAACTTTTACCGTATTATCCCTATTCTCGTACTCCCAGTTAACATTAAAAGTAATGGAATTGTGATCACTTGTGCCAAGCTCCTCAGTGATCTCCAGATTATTTACAAGAGTTTCTTTATTTGACAAGACTAGGTCGAGCAAATTATTACCTATGGTAGGCTCCGTCACATTTCATATATTTAAATTTGAAGACAGCAGTATGCGGCTACCATATTCAGCGTCCATTTTGTTGTGGGAACAAAAGTCAGCTATGCTTCCCATGGCCCATTCCATCACTACACAAATGACCAGCAATTCCGAAACTGAAACCTCTGACGACATTCGGACCCTTCTAGCTTCTCTCGGACCATTAATAAGAGACATCTCTTATTAATGGTCGGAGTCAGACCGAAAAGTCGTCATAGGTTTTAGTCTCTTAACTAAGATTTATATATTGCTCCAGCCACTGTATTGTGACTTTTTATTCTTCATGTCCCATCACTCAACGGGAAGATATTCCAACACAAGAATGGATTATGTACATGAATGGTATACAATACCAACAAGATGAAAATTAGACACATGTGCAACATCTGGGTGTCTTTATTGTAGACGTTTCGCCCTCCAGTGGCTTTATCAATACAGATTCTAGGACAAAACTTGAAGACAGTAGAACTATATACAAAAGATGAGGTAATCAGTCCTTCGGCCTTGGAGTTGGTGTGTTCAGCACCGTAGGTGTGGAGATTCTGAAGAACAGGCAAGCAGGCTTGAGCTTAAATAAGCGTCAGCTGATAGAGACGGGTATTGATAAAGCCACTGGATGGCGAAACGTCTACAATAAAGATACCCAGATGTTGCACATGTGTCTAATTTTCATCAAGAATGGATTATCACTGCAGTAGGTCTCTTGGTCACTGGTGTAAACTTTGGTAAAGAATTGTCGACAAGTGGTTTAAAAAAAAAAAACACGCGAGCAAACGCTAGTACATATTTATTAGAAAATATTCAATCCTGAGACATATCAAGGTTCCAGACCTAAACGTTTTCTTATAATTTTTTTCTAGTGTTTGCTTACATGTCCTTTTAAACTGGTCCAGTGCAGAGAAAGGTGGAAGATGAGGAGTTTGAGGTAATCAGTCCCTCACCCTGGAGTCAATGTGCTCAGTCCATCAATCTTGACGAATTCTGATGTACTGAACACATCGACTCAGGGCTAAGGGACTGTTTACCTCAAACTCCATCTCATCTTCCACCTTTCTCTGCATTAGACTGAAGAAGCCAATGCTTGGCAAAATGTTTCCATCAACTTGTCGGTTTCTAAACAATTTATCCACACTTTAATAGATGTTTCTCTCAAGATTGAGCTTCATAGTCTTGATAAAGCTCTTATTTTTTATCAATATGCGAGGTGTTAGAACTTGCGGAGTGTTTATTTGTGGCCTCACTGCCTCAACAGCTCTGTATCACTGATTGCTTTCGGTAATATACCTGACCGTAGAGACAAATGGCCTATTGACCATTTGATTCATATTCATGACGCCATGCGAAGCGAGGTATTAAAATAAACATTTTGTCATTACGTGGTTATATTTTGTTTGAAACTTATTCTGAGAGCCATTATGTTATTCACTTTTGAAACGCATTGGATGTGACAACACCCAAGAAAAGCAGGAAAAAAAGCTGGTGTAAATATGTGCCAAAATAATAGGTGAAGGTTATTATATCCCGTTCATTCTTAAATGACGAGGATGTGGGGTGATGTATCACCCCACATCCTCAAAGAAAGACTGAGAGGGGAGACATGCAGAGTCATAAATATACAAATATATATATGGCATATATCACCTACCTGAGGGCACCAGAGAAGATGCAGGCAACAAAGAGTCCAGGTAAACAGGGGACGGAGCTAAGACGGTCCATGACGTAGAAGGGGACGATCTGATCCTTATTGGTGATGAGACCGGCCGCAAGAGGATCGCATCCCTCGTAAGTCGCAAACATCACAAGACCTGAGGATTCGGTAACCCAGCTTCAGGATCCTAGTAAAAATCTGAGAAATATGTCTTGGCGTGTCGTTCGTAGGGGTTTCTATCCTTATTAATGCTGTTGAATCTAAATGGAAACGCATGAAGACTGTGTTGTCTTGTGCTCTGAGAGTTTCATAGAAACATTGTTGACATGGGGAGTGCTGAGTATTTTAGATGTAACAGGATGACATAGATCAAACACATTCATGAGGAAAAAGAACACTTGTGTACAGTCAGGATTTTTATTAGAGGAAACCTTTAGCATTGACTGGCAAAAGTCACTGGTGGCGACACGTGTGTTCTTTTTCCAGTTTTTCAGCCTCACTATTACATTTACAATCAAAACGCATCATTGTGACTCACATGATCACCATTCCGTACACAATCACCATTCCGCACACTATCATCTTTCCACCCCTCACTCCATCCCCATCCCACACACCGTCACTATACCACACTATCACTACCGCACACAGTCACTACCACACTCCGTAATTACCACACACCGTTACCATACCATACACTACAGTAATTCCATACACACAACCATCCATACACACAATCATCTTATGGAGAGGGAGCATGGACACTGGGGTCGTCCCACAGCTGCTAAAAACAACAGACATAGCCCCACTTCACAAATGTGACAGTAAAGCAATAACAAAGAACTACAGACCGAGAGCGCTAACATCCTATATCATAAAAATCTTTGAAAGGGTTCTAAGAAGCAAGATCGCCACCCATCTAGATACCTATCAGTTACACAACCAAGGGCAGCATGGGTTTAGAGCAGGTCGTTCCTGTCTGTCCCAGCTACTGGACCACTATGACAAGGTCCTGGATGCTCTAGAAGAAAACAAAATGCAGATGTAATATACACAGACTTTACAAAAGCCTTTGACAAGTGTGACCACGGTGTAATAGCACACAAAATACGTGATAAAGGAATAACCGGAAAAGTTGGTAGATGGATCTTATAATTTCCTAACAAATAGAACACAAAGAGTAGTAGTAAACAGAGTAAAGTCTGAGGTGGCTACGGTGAAAAGCTCTGTTCCTCAAGGCACAGTACTCGCTCACATCTTGTTCCTCATCCTCATATTGTAAATAGACAGGGATATAAGACACAGCGCCGTGTCTTCTTTTGCAGTTGACACCCGAATTTGCTTGACAGTGTCCTCCATTGAAGACACCGCAAGACTCCAGGCAGACATAAACCAAATCTTTAAATGGGCCGTAGAAAACAATATGAAATTCAATGATGAGAAATTTCAATTACTACGATATGGAAAACATGAGGAAATTAAAACTACATCGGAGTATAAAACAAATTCCAACCACACAGTAGAGAGAATAACTAATGTAAAAGACCTGGGAGTGATCATGTCGGAAGATCTCACCTTCAAAGACCATAACATTGTATCAATCACATCTGTTAGAAAAATGACAGGATGGATAATGAGAACCTTCAAAACTAGGGATGCCAAGCCCATGATGACACTCTTCAGGTCGCTTGTTCTATCTAGGTTGGAACTGCACCTAGAAAATGTACAAAGAACCTTCACGGCACACATAACTACGATAAAACACCTCAATTACTGGGAACGCTTGAAGTTCCTAAACTTGTACTCCCTAGAACGCAGGCGGGAGAGATACATTTGTCATGTCAGTAATATGTATACACTTGTGTAGTGTATTACAGTATAAGTAACCCTAGCCATTACATGTATGCCCCCTTGTTACTTGTGACGTCAGAGCTCCCACACCATGTGAGTGCTACGTCAGAGGCCTCTCCCTCATTCCTACGCAGACCTAGGCTGGAACGGACGCACTGGGGTACCTCTCCCACTCACGTAATATAACTACTCCACCATCCATCCATGAGTTTACTTTCAACCATATTTACCTCTCCCAATACCCACACAACAAGTGGTGGCAGCGGTGGGATCGTAAATCTTATCGATTACGGAGATAAAGGGAGATAGAATTCAACATAGCCAGTAGACACCTTGTGTACCAGTGTGTTGGCCTACCCACCTACCAACTCCAAGGAGTAATTTGCCAACCAGCCTACTATATCTCCTGGTCAGCTAAGTGCCTCATCTGTTATTTTGTTGAAACCTACGAGGGGTACACCCGGGTTTTTGCAAATTAAAGACAGATAAGCCAGTTTGTGAGGGGAGAGTGCCCTGTGCCTAATACCCACACGACAAGTGGTGGCAGCGGTGGGATCACCCAGCCACCCACGCTAAGGTACTGAGTAAGTTTGAAGAAGCCAATCTAAAGATCAAACTGTCTAAATGTCAATTTTTCAGATCAGAAATTAAGTTTCTGGGTCACGTAGTCACTCCTAGAGGGGTTATGACTGACCAAAGTAAAGTAGATGCAGTATTGAATTTTCCAACTCCCAAAACTGCTGATGCCGTAAGATCATTTGTGGGCTTAGCAGGTTTTTATAGATCATATATTGCCAATTTTTCCTCGATAGCAGCTCCTCTAACTTAGTTGCTTAAGAAAGATGCTCTATTTGTTTGGACCTGTAGTCAGGAAAAAGCATTTCAAACCTTGAAAGAAAGATTAACTTCTGCTCCAATCCTGAAATTCCCAGATTTTACAAAGCCTTTCTACTTAACCACTGATGCTAGTTCAATAGGCATTGGTGCAGTCCTTGCACAAATCTATAGTAAATACAACGCAGTTGCATTTGCTAGTCGAGTCCTTACAAAGGCTGAAAGAAATTATACAGTAACTGAGCAAGAAGCTTTAGCAATAGTGTGGTCTTTAAAACACTTCCGAGACAATATATCAGTACCCTGTCCATGTCTTGACAGATCATGCACCTCTAATACCATTATTCCAGAATAAACAACCTACTGGAAGACTAGCCAGATGGTCTTTGACTATCCAAGAGTTCAACCCTACCTCTGAACATTTACCTGGCAAGTCAAATGTAGTTGCAGATGCTTAATCGCGTCATGTTAGTGTAGTAACTGCTGATCCTCCGTTTAGTGCTAAGGATGTAAAGAATGCCCAAAGAACAGATCCAATGTGGTCTGGTGTGATTCGATTCCTGCTCCAGGAAGATCTTATTCTTACTGTGAAGCCACCAGCACCTATCAGTGACTTTGTTATAAACCAAGAATTATTGTATTGCATAACCGAGCTGGGAACACCTAGTAGACATGCATACCAGTTAGTAATTCCTCAGTCACTAGTAAAAGTACCTTTACAGCTAGTTCACGATGCACCAGGTGTTGCACACCCTGGTATGGATCGTTCGATTAAACAAGCCAGATTGAAGTACTTTCGGCCTCGTATGGCAACTGATATTACTGAGTATGTTAAGAAGTGTAGTGTTTGTATGAAGCACAAAGGTAATATCAATGGTCCCAATCCTATCCAAGTGTATCCCACTACCAGTGAGCCATGGGAAAGAGTTGCAATAGATTTGCTAACCATTTTTCAATGTACGATGCAAGGCAATAAACATCTGTGTGTGATGGTTGATCATTTCACCAGATATTGTGAGTTAGTTCCTATTCCAGATAAGACTGCCGAGACAGTAGCTAAAGCATTTAAAGAATGTATAATCTGTAGACATACCACCCCTAAATCCTTAGTGTCTGATAATGGAGGTGAGTTTTGTAACAAGATTCTAGAAAAACCTATGTGCCTTGTATAAAATTACTAAATCAACCATTGTTCCCCACCATCCTGCCAGCAATGGTTTAGCAGAAAGAACTAATAAAAAAGTACTCGATGTCTTGAGAGCCACTGTCAATCCCAATAGTTCAACCTGGGATGAAGTTATACCCGATGTTCAATGTGCAATAAATTCTGCTTTTAATGCCTCTATAGGTGATACAACACATTATGCCTTGTATGGTGTTGACAAGCATTTGCCTTATGAGTTGCTATATTCTAATCCGAAACTGTCGTATAATCCTGATGATTTCATAGCAACTCATACCAGCCAAGCTCAGAGTGTCTTCAGAAGAATCCATGAAACGCTTCATAAGTCAACAGTAGAATTTACTAGAGTAACTAATTCCCGAGCTAAACCGACTAAAATTAAAGTAGGTTCGAGAGTAATGATTACTAACTTTAATAAATCTTCTGCAATGCCTAAACTAGACCAAAAGTTTGTCGGCCCGTATCGAGTAGTCGAACATATCAATGGCAATAAGTATAAAGTTAGAGAAATTAGTACGGGTCAGTGTAAAGAATCGCATTTAGATCATATGAAGTTAGTATGTGATGAAGACGAAGTTCCTGACAACCAGACTGTTGTGACTGACAATGATAATTCGTCTGATCCTGTACCTTCAAATTCTAGTAGTGAGTCAGAGGAACAACCTGATTGTCGTTACTCCTTGCGTACACGACAAGTATTGAGAAATCCTCAAGTTTCTTGTGTAAATACCCATGTAGAAGCTAATCAACCTAGGTATGAGTTGCCAATAGCAAAGGATTTTGATCCACCCAGAGATGATAACCATTCTGCATATGTAAATCTTACCCTAGCAGAGTTGGGGTTAAATGTAAATAGTCTGTATAATTAGATGATTGAGTTAAGAGAACTTGTCGACTGTGTGTTTTGTTATTAGATGTTTAATATCTAATTCTTTTTTTGTGTGTGTTCATGTTCCCTCCGAGTTCTGAGTTTTAACAGTTGACCGTGTGCACCGAGTCTCTCTTTTCTGTTAAAACTTTCTTCCTTGTAAATATATTTATTCTTCCTCAAAACCCGCTGAGTGCATGAATACAGATTGATCGATCAAATTTGTAAATTGTAATTGTAATATATATATAATGCATTATCTCAAGATCCATTAAAATTCTCTTAAGAACAATTAACTCAAGAAGTGTGATAGTAAGATTAGTCTTGATTAGTTCTAAGTTACAATGTGTTTGCTATTGTATAGATTCACCCCAGTGCCGCCTGTCTGTTCAGCCTATAGAGTTGTATAGTATGCCGAGACGTCATACGTAACATGGCCGAGCTGTCATGTCAGTAATATGTATACACTTGTGTAGTGTATTACAGTATAAGTAACCCTAGCCGTTACATGTATGCCCCCTTGTTACTTGTGACATCAGAGCTCCCGCACCATGTGAGTGCTACGTCAGAGGCCTCTCCCTCATTCCTACGCAGACCTAGGCTGGAACGGACGCACTGGGGTACCTCTCCCACTCACGTAATATAACTACTCCACGATCCATCCGTGAGTTTACTTTCAACCATATATACCTTTCCCATACCCACACGACACATGATCATATACACTTGGAAAATCCTAGAGGAATTAGTACCAAACTTGCACACGAAAATCACTCCCTATGAAAGCAAAAGACTCGGCAGACGACGTAACATCCCCCCAATGAAAAGCAGGGGTGCCATTAGCACGATAAGAGACAACACAATAAGTGTCAGGGGGCCCAAGACTGTTCAACTGCCTCCCAGCATACAAAAGGGGGATTACCAATAGACCCCTGGCTGTCTTCAAGCAGCCACTGGACAAGCACCTAAAGTTAGTAACTGATCAGCCAGGCTGTTGTTTGTACATCGGTTTACGTGCGGCCAACAGTAACAGCCTGGTTGATCAGGCCCTGATCCACCATGAGGTCTGGTCACAGACCGGGCCACGGGGGCATTGACCCCCGGAACCCTCTCCAGGTATACTCCAGGTATTCTCCAAGAATTTCTTTCTTCTTTGAAGACATCCCACACTATTACCCTACCACACTGTCACTACCACACCGTCACTACACACCGTCACTACCACACACCGTCACTACCACACACCATCACTACCACACCTCACTACCACACACCATCACTACCACACATCTTCACTACCACACACCATCACTACCACACTTCCACAGCTCAGGGGACTGTCCTACGAAGAAAGGTTGAGCTAAATAGGACTAACAACACTGGAGGACAGAAGGGTTAGAGGAGACATGATAACAACACACAAAATACTGCAGAGAATCGACAAGGTAGATAGTGACAGGATGTTCCAGAGAGGGAACACAGAAGAAACAAGGGGGCACAATTGGAAGCTGAAGACTCTGATGAGTCTAAGGGATGTTAGGAAGCATTTCTTCAGCCATAGAGTAGTCAGGAAGTGGAATAGTCTAGCAAATGATGTAGTGGAGTCAGGAACCATACATAGCTTTAAGATGAGGTATGATAAAGCTCATGGAGCAGGGAGAGAAGAGACCCAGTAGCGGACAGTGAAGAGGCGGGGCCAGAAGATGAGTCTCGACCCCTGCAACCACAATTAGACGAGTACAATTAGGTGAGTACACACCATCACTACCACACACCATCACTACCACACACCATCACTACCACACACCATCACTACCACACACCATCACTTCCACACACCATCACTACAACACACCATCACTACCACACACTATCACTACCACACACCATCACTACCACACACCATCACTACCACACACCATCACTACCACACACCATCACTACCACACACCATCACTACTACACACCATCACTACCACACACCATCACTACCACACACTATCACTACCACACACTATCACTACCACACACCATCACTACCACACACCATCACTACCACACACCATCACTACCACACACCATCACTACCACACACCATCACTACCACACACTATCACTACCACACACCATCACTACCACACACCATCACTACCACACACCACTACCACACACCATCACTACCACACACCATCACTACCACACACCATCACTACTACACACCATCACTACCACACACCATCACTACCACACACTATCACTACCACACACTATCACTACCACACACTATCACTACCACACACCATCACTACCACACACCATCAACAAGCCTCACCTGTGATCATGGTGAGAGAGACTAGGAGAATGGAGACAGGAATCATCATGAAAATTGACCTGAAAGCATCAGAAGTTCATAAAACATAATTGTTGTACCATCCTCCGGGTATTTTTAAACACACTTGATTTTTCCAGCATAATTTTGATTAGCAGGCACTAATGACCCCTTGTCCAGGGAACCTAATTAAAAGAAAAACCTACAGCCTCTCCTCACTTAGTGACGTACTTGTTTACTGATGACTCAGACTTAGAACAGTCTCTGACCAGTATGCATACCTAAATACGTAATGTATATTAGAGCTGATTTCCTTTCTTCTGTTTATTAAAATATACAGTACACTACTGTATAAACATTTAAAAATATACTAAAATTTTTTATAAATGGTACATATGTGACATTAAAACAATATCAAAGATGTGACACAAACCCACTACCATTATAGTATGCTCCTTGCTTACCGGAGAATTTGTTTACTGACATGGATTTAGGAACGGAACTCCGTTGTTAAGTGAGAAGAGTCTGTATTAAAAATTTGAAAGGAAATAGCAAAGGTATTTTTTTTTTAAATTTTGATTTAGTCAGTCTTAAATTAAAATAGGCAACAGTAAAACAGTTCCATACTTTATACAAATTACTGAAAATAGTTTCAGAAAACGATGTACCAGCAAAGAGCATCTTTTTTGTTCTGCCTTAGTAGGCTATTTTGCCCGAGCAAATGCTGGACTTTCTTCACCATTGATGGACTGAACTCATCGATTCCAGGTTGAGGGACTGATTACCTCAAACTTCTCTATTTCCACCGTTCTTTGTATTGGACTGATGAAGCCACTGTGTGGCAAAACATTTCCTCAATAAAGATTCGAAAATGTTTCACAAGAGTCTCATTTTCAGGTTTCAAATTATTGGACGCTGTTGCTTCTGGAGTAATTTTCTTAAAGTTGTTTCTTTAGTTTTATGGTGCTTATAAAGCATTCCAATATGAATTACTCTTATAAATACTGATGTTTGTTTGAGGTTATTAGTTAAAATTACTAACATATTAAGTCAGAAGGTACTGTCTGGTGCTGCAACATTGTTCACTAGTTTTGTACAATATACACTCTACATGGCCCTTCCCACCTCCAGGACTCAAGTCCAGCTGACCGGTTTCCCCTAAATCCCTTCATTTATAAACTCAGTCCGGTATAAAAAGTCATTAAACTTTTATAGAAGCAGTATCATTGTGTCACATTACATGGCCTCTTGTAGACCTCAAAAAATAGAACTGGGAGTAACCTTGGCACATGCACAGCAATATGTATGGGTATAGTACTCACATATAAGCATGAGTGAGGGACTTCATGCTGACATAGCGCTGGATGGCAGTCTGAGTGCACGAATACTGGGACATCGTACTCACTATGGTACTTATGACGATATTAGCGACGGTGTGACGTTCCAAGGGGTCATATCCGTACCTGCAGGACAGCAGGAGGGAATGATGGGTAGGCAGTGTCCACAAATGTATGTTAAATGAAGACACAACAGAGAAAGACTTTAAACAATGCTATAATTATGAACACTTACTCTCTTCTAAGTGTCTTTACATTACCACTGATACATAATGGGAATATTTCCTGTGTAAAAAATATATTTAATTTTGCCCCATTTAGGAACAGATCCACAAGCAAACTTCACTGTTTATGGAATATATGAACATATATGGCCCAAGTAAACCCAAATAGATATGAGAGAAAAGGAGAGAATAAAGGAAATGTATATTTCAACCTAACACTGCTGCATTTTTTCAGCAGGCTTTGATAAGGGTCTCAGGCTGACAGATATACAGTACTCATATTCAAATGTTTTATCTCTAAGCAAAATTATTTTGTCTCAGTGTATATTATGATGATGAAGTGTAAAACCTAGGGACAACACCTAGGGACAGGTTCACCCAAATAGGTGAACGTTTTTTATTTTTTTCCGATTTTGTTTATTTTTGGTGTACCTTTAGAAGCATTTGTGTACTGTGGAAACTTTTTTGAGTCGCTCAAGTTCCACAGGGTAAGTGAGCCGTTTGGAGCCTTAATCGTACCACGGATCGGTCCTCGGAGTTTATGAACCCACACACCCAACCAAAACAAACATACACATTCAAGTTGGCGGAGGAAACAATTGTGTACATATTAATTGATAGATTTATTCTTCTAGGAAGATCTAGGTAAGTTTGTACAGTTAGTAACTAATAGTAGGATTATTGAGGCAATGTTAGATATTAATAATGTAGCTCTAGCACCTTAACATAGGTAGCTTTAAGGCCTGAATGGGCGAACATTACATTATGTCAGCTAACGAGAACTGGCAGCCCCACACTTGACGTAGGCGGGCGAGATGTTAGGTCATATCTTCTCAGACCAGCTTTCACCGAGTGAACAAGTGCTGCGACCAGGGCAGCATTCCCCACGTGACTCCCAACATCTGTCCTGGGGACCCAGAGGAGATATCCCGAAGTACTGTGGATATCCTTCTCCATCCAGACCCAATACAGTAGGACCTTACCTCTTTTCTTCTCAGTATCTGGCCAGTTTTCTGGGGGAAACGTGTGTAGGTTTTGTTGTGGGTCTCTCGTGCGGTCGGACGCTATTAGCATGTACCAGCGTCCCATCGTTGAGTAAAAGTCTGGAAGCTTGTGTCCCTTACTGTTTAGATATTGCTTGGAGGATATACCCTAGAGCTGGGGATTCCGAGTTAATACAGGACACTAATACCACTTAAATTTTGCAGATTAAGGTTCTTCCCTGCACATGGTGTTTGGAGGGGTTAGGCTTAGGGAGTTTGGAAGACTAGGAGACATTTCTACACCATCAAGTAAGTTAAACCCTTTTCCAGTAGTGAATGTAGGTGGGGAATTCTTTCTACTGCAGTCAACTAGAAATTTGTCCCATAGCCACTTGTAAGTCTGAGAGAAGCGTCTCAGAGTGTTGGTGTCAACAGCGCTTGCCCAGAGTGCAGCTTACAAGGAGGCAGTCCCAAGACAAGTTTTTATATGGTCCTTCTAACTGAGATGTGGAATAGCTAGATTAAGCAGACATATTAGTTTTAATTAGCTAGGCCACAGTTAATGTACCAGGCATTATCGAAGCTAGGTTAAGTTATCACACCTAGGCCCAAAGACTTACACAGGCTAGGTTAAGCTAACTAATCAGAAGTTTATTATTTACAGTGATTACAAGTAAGCCAGGGTAGGAAACTTGTATATTTAATTACTTAGTGAATTGCAAGTCAGCCACAGTTAGGTTAGGCTTCTGGAATATTTATAACAGTTATAACAGCTATGTCAGATTTAACCTAGTTATCACTTACCTTGATTTGCAAGCTAGATTTAGGCTAGTTGCACACTAATCTCAACAGTTACAAAGTTAGGCTAGGATTTACCTTCTCCAACTAACTACACAATTAAACAAGCTAGGCTCAGTTAAGCCAAGCTAATTACACAACATTATTCATATACTGTTTATAAGTGAATTACTGAATTTATTTTGTGTTAACCAAGTGAATTTAATTTGCAAAGACTACATATTTTACTGTGTGAATTTTATTGTATTTGACTCACTTAAATTGTGATTTGCTAGCTTAAGTCCTGTAACTATTTACTATTGTGTAGTACAGGAAATTGCTAGGTTAAAGCTTTCATAACAATATACATTTTAGTTGGGTTTGAGGGCTAACAGTGTACATTTTAATTCTGAGTCAAGTCAATATAAGTAAAGTCATTAAGCTTGTTGAGGAGCTTTGGGGACTCACTTATTCTCACCTAATACCGTATCGTGCTGTGGGGTGGGTTAATTAAAGTACAAATTAGTGACACGCTCTTAACTAAACCACAACAATGATGGATGAGACTCAGAAAGAAACTGCCCTATCTCTAAGTCAGCTAAAGCGGTCTATGAGTGCCCATAAGAGACGCGTAGTCAAGGCGTGTAGGGAGGGCCGAGATAACAGACAAAAAGCAGATGTAGATTGTGAAGATCTAGAAAAGTGTTTAGAGCTTTTAGAGGAAAAGCTAGCAGACTTTGAGACAGCCTATCAAGATTATGAGGCAGGAGCCCTTGCAGCAGATGAGTCAGAAGATATTGTAGAGGCAATTCAGAAGGAATACGACGAGCATGAGGCTGAATGTAAAGCGAAGATGAGACTCTGCAAACAGTTAATGAAAACATTGAAGGCTGATACAGGGGAAACAAAAAATAATACAGGGCGCACAGGCCACCACTTTCCTTCTAGAGTGTTACCCAGATTGCCTACATTAAATTTACCAATGTTTGACGGAACCTTGACAGAGTACATTGCTTTCTGGAATCAGTTTAAATCCCAGATAGATGACAGGGATGATTTGTCGGATGCCACCAAACTACAGTATTTACGTTCACAGGTCAAGGGTAAAGAAAACGATGGTTGATAAGGAAAGTAGCAAATGCCATTTTTATATAATGAAAGTAGCAAGTGACTATGCTAGAAAGTCATGTTCGTGCTAGCAGAGCCTTGGACTTGGTCCGGCATTACCAAACCACTGACATTAATTATCAACATGCCAAGGATCAACTAAAGGATGCATTTGGCAACACAGAGGAGATAATGATAGCTATATTTTATCGATTGTCCGATCTTGAGGTTTGCCATCAGTCAGAGCTTAGAGAAGTTCCGAATCGAAGTCATGAGTTTGACAAATAGTCTCAAAGATTTACATGATTAGGGTGGATCGGAATGGATGGTCAGTCAGACGATTCAGAGGAAACTAGCTAGCATTACAGTACATTAGTTACATTTGATGTATAGGACTAACCGGTTTACAATACAGCAAATTATTGAGGGGTTGGGAGAGCTCGTTTCTCATTTGAGTATAGGTGAGAGAGAAGAGTCACCACCATCATCACATAAACAAACAGTTAGTTACTCAGAAGACTCAGGAGATCAATTTAAAGCTCATAACACTAACGTTGGGGTGTACTATGGCAAAGAAGTGTCTAAGATAAGGCCATCTAAGCAGACTCTCAGAGACACTCGTATCAGAATATGCGTGTTCTGCGAAAGCGAACATACTAGCACGAGTTGCTCTCTGTATGCAACACTGAGCAGTAGGCGGCAGAGACTAAAGGAGCTGCAGCTATGCTTAAGGTGTTGTGGGGGACATGAGGCAGAAGATTGCCAGTCACATCTTTCGGAGTGCTATAACTGCCGGAAATTGCTGACCTTGAAAATGTGCAGAGAACCTTCACCGCACTCATAAGTGCAATAAACCACCTTAACTACTGGGAGCGCTTGAAGTTCCTAAACCTGTACTCTCTAGAATGCAGGCGGGAGAGATACATTATTATATACACATGGAAAATTCTCGAGGGCTTAGTACCAAACTTGCACACAAAAATCACTCCCTACGAAAGCAAAAGACTCGGCAGGCGATGTAACATCCCCCCCAATGAAGAGCAGGGGTGCCACTAGCACGTTGAGGGACAACACAATAAGTGTCAGGGGCCCAAGAATGTTCAACTGCCTCCCAGCATACATCAGGGGGATTACCAACAAACCCCTGGCTGTCTTCAAGCAGGCACTGGACAGGCACCTAAAGTCGGTACCTGACCAGCCAGGCTGTGGTTCGTACGTTGGACTGCGTTCGGCCAGAAGTAACAGCCTGGTTGATCAGGCTCTGGTCCAACAGGAGGCCTGGTCACGGACCGGGCCGCGGGGGCGTTGACCCCTGGAATTCTCTCCAGGTAGACTCCAGGGGGACAAGATTGAGGACCCCATTGGAAATAAGACAGATAGTCCTCGATGACGCACAGACTTTCTTGGGTTATCCTGGGTGGCTAACCCTCCGGCGTTAAAAATCCGAAGAAAATCTTATCTTATCTCAGAGTATAAAAATTGACATAAATATGAGTTTGTTTATGAAGCGGTTTGTATAAGTGTCGGAAGAATTACGTTTTCTCTAGTCAAACACCAGTATACTTAACTGTAGAAAAATATTCCTTTCGTATCCCTTCACTCTATCTATAGCTATTCATGACCCTTGTGGGTTTAGCGCTTCTTTTTAATTATGATTATAATCATAAAAATAATAACTTGTAATAATAATAACTTGTCAGAGCATCATTCCTTCTAAAAATGATGTTACATGAGAATGGAAGTGTTGGTCTTTATTTATTCTACTGTACCACTGTGGAGACAACTTGTACAAATATTTTAAGGTAAGTAATGAGTGTACTGTATATGCATTGCATCACTCTAGGGCGCTTTAAGCGTTGTAGTATATTATGTGTGGGTTGGGTGGCCAGGAGGTCTACCATACCTACCACACCTGACTTCTTACAATAAATACTACTCACCTTTTGCACTACATTAAGACTACAAATATTTTGAGGTAAATAATAAGTGTACTGTGTGTGTATTTTACTTTTATTGTTTCTTAATGCCTAATTCTATTGCTAACTTAATATATGTTAGTGTAAACTTGTTATCTGGCATTTATATGCATTTATAAGTGGAAAAAAATTGCATTCTGCTTCCCGGCGACGTCTGCTTCGCGGCGGTAGCCTGGAACCTAACCTGCCGTATAAGTGGGGCTCTACTGTATTTAATATTTAACGAAAGGAGTTGTATCAACAGCGACCACTTGACAATATTGTAGCCTTTATTTTGTTATATTTTTCAGATGAGAACGAGTTCTTCAACAAGAGCCTGCCTAAACAATCCATATGCATTTTGCTACCTTTGTGGTTTGAAAAAACCTGTGTAGAATGCTTACGACAGTGGAAAAATAGGCAAAGGAAAAATTTGGTGTGGAGAAAGCCGAAAAACCACCACAATAATTGTTATTTCTGTATGGTGAATGTGAAAAGCTTCAACTGATACTAGAAATTCAAGTGGGAATATCCTGATTTGGAGTCAGCAAGGAGACCTGTGCCACACAGTGAAGACGTTCCCATACCAGTGTTTACAACACTGCCTGACCTTCCCTTGTCAGATGTTGAAGAAACTCAGGGTTTAGGATAAAACACAGGTAATAGCAGTAGAAGTGAACATGAAGTAAACATTTCAACATCCTAGCAGTTCTCCCAAGAACTCAGATATCTGATACGTAACTTCAGTCTGCCAAAGAAAGCATCTGAACTTTTAGCATCAAGACTAAAAGAAAAGAATTGTCTACAACAAGAAGTTTAAAATAGCAACTTAGCGGACAAAAGACGTTGAACTCCTTCCTTGCTTCAGCCAAGATGAAGAACTTGTATACTGCAAAAACATCCTTGGACTTCTTCGAATGGGACTTGAATATCGACCAGGAGATTAGCGGCTGTTTATAGACAGCTCCATTAGAAGTCTGAAATGTGTCTTATTGCACAGTGGTGAACAATATGCATCTTTTCCAATTGCTCACTCAACAAACTTAAAAAAAATACGAAAATATCAAAATGGTTTTCATCTGCATTAATTAGTGGTATCTGAATTATCTTACCATGTTAGTCTGTTATAAAATAGAATGAAATGCTAGTACGTATTACATGATTTGGCTTTTGCATGCTCTAAAAAAATAATTTAAATGCGATTTGTAAGTTAGCCGTCTGACCAATATATTTTATTTTTCACATCTTTTATGTTTTTCAGTGGGATACCAAATTGATCAAAAACTAGAGCTAATCAAGCAAAACCGATCACATATTTGGAATCAGCACCACAAACTTGCCCTAAAATCGGTGTAATATTATTGTCCAGGAAATGAGTGTTGACCAGTCTTATTATATTCCCGGGAAAGCGTTAAACACGTAGGGAGTCATACAGCTCCTTAGAAATGACAGACAATTTCCTCGAGAGGGTAATCTTTGAAAAATAAATAGAAGGGTTCCCTGGAAAAATCTTGAGAATTCTCCTTGATGGCGTTCGATTGTTAAATTCTCCTAATCCCAATTATTTTTCTTTAAAGCGTTTGTATTCTCTTCTTCGAGGATAAATAACTTCATGGAGTGTTTTCCAACAGCCTAATTGGCTAGAGATCTGTTAGCGCACGACAGACTGATCCTCCACTACTTGCGATGAATAACCAAAAAAAATGAATGCAAAAAAACAATATGTCAAAGATGTGTAGGCCCTCATAGAATTATTATTATTATTATTATTATTATTATTATTATTATTATTATTATTATTATTATTATTATTATCATCATCATTTTTATTATTATTTTTATTGATGGGTATCTGTAAACCTATAAGGAGGTAATGAAGTTTGGTCCCAGGAAGAGAAGGGTAGCTACATTTTTTTAACTCGGAAGCCCTTCATCTGTATGAAAGCACCTTCCTTGAAGGGCCTTCATGAAAGCACGTTTGAAGGGTTCCCATGAAAGAGCCTTCCTTGAAGGGCCTTCATGAAAGCACGTTTGAAGGGTGTCCATGAAAGTACCTTCTTCGAAGGATCCTTACTTGAAGATCTGAGGTCCAGCTCTGTCGTGTTGGACGCTGATCTCCCACACCCGCTGGAAGCTGCCCATGTCGATGATTCCCTTGATGATGACGGCGATGAGACCCAGGATGAGTATGAAGAGTTGCAACACGTCAGTCCACACCACCGTCTTCATCCCTCCCTGAGACAAATTAAAAGTTATTATGTTAATGTTATACAATACCGACAAATAAGCTATGGGACTGAACACCTTCCGTCAAGAATAAGGGCTGAACTCATTCCATCATGGCTAAGGGACTGAACACCTTCCGTCAAGGACTGAATACCTTCCGTCAAAGCTAAGGGGCTGAACACTTTCCGTCAAGGCTAAGGGGCTGAATACCTTCCAACAGGGCTAAAAGATTGAACTACTTCCGTCAAGGACTGAACATCTTCCATCATGACTAAGGGACTGAACATCTTCCATCATGACTAAGGGACTGAACATCTTCCATCATGACTAAGGGACTGAACATCTTCCATCATGACTAAGGGACTGAACATCTTCCATCATGACTAAGGGACTGAACATCTTCCATCATGACTAAGGGACTGAACATCTTCCATCATGACTAAGGGACTGAACATCTTCCATCATGACTAAGGGACTGAACATCTTCCATCATGACTAAGGGACTGAACATCTTCCATCATGACTAAGGGACTGAACATCTTCCATCATGACTAAGGGACTGAACATCTTCCATCATGACTAAGGGACTGAACATCTTCCATCATGACTAAGGGACTGAACATCTTCCATCATGACTAAGGGACTGAACATCTTCCATTATGGCTAAGGGACTGAACATCTTCCATCATGGCTAAGGGACTGAACATCTTCCATCATGGCTAAGGGACTGAACATCTTCCATCATGGCTAAGGGACTGAACATCTTCCATCATGACTAAGGGACTGAACATCTTCCATCATGACTAAGGGACTGAACATCTTCCATCATGACTAAGGGACTGAACATCTTCCATCATGACTAAGGGACTGAACACCTAATAATTACCTCCTGCCTTCTTCCACTGTCTCTAGCTTCATAAAACTAACTCCTGCATTCGACTGGAGAATCATGTGTCTCACCCACCATCATGTGTCTCACCCACCATCATGTGTCTCACCCACCATCATGTGTCTCACCCACCATCATGTGTCTCACCCACCATCATGTGTCTCACCCACCATCATGTGTCTCACCCACCATCATGTGTCTCACCCACCATCATGTGTCTCACCCACCATCATGTGTCTCACCCACCATCATGTGTCTCATCCCACCATCATGTGTCTCACCCACCATCATGTGTCTCATCCACCATCATGTGTCTCACCCACCATCATGTGTCTCACCCACCATCATGTGTCTCACCCACCATCATGTGTCTCATCCACCATCATGTGTCTCACCCACCATCATGTGTCTCACCCACCATCATGTGTCTCACCCACCATCATGTGTCTCACCCACCATCATGTGTCTCATCCACCATCATGTGTCTCACCCACCATCATGTGTCTCACCCACCATCATGTGTCTCACCCACCATCATGTGTCTCACCCACCATCATGTGTCTCATCCACCATCATGTGTCTCACCCACCATCATGTGTCTCACCACCATCATGTGTCTCACCCACCACCAATGTCTCATACATCACATTGTCTAACACCATCATGTGTCTCATCCACCATCATGTGTCTCATCCACCATCATGTGTCTCACCCACCACCAAACAACATCACGTTTTAAAATCCGTCCGTTTTCCGTTCTTATATTTTTAAAGTGAGATGGATACTTTACATGTTTATTAAAGGGAATATTTACTAGACATGAAGTAGTAAGTTACAAAGACCTTCCGTAATAAAAGTATTTCATTAATGGAGTTACAAGAGGTAGTAGCAGTGGTAAGTGGTGTTGTAGAGGTAGTAGCAGTGGTAAGTGGTGTTGTAGAGGTAGTAGTAGTGGTAAGTGGTGTTGTAGAGGTTGTAGCAGTGGTAAGTGGTGTTGTAGAGGTTGTAGCAGTGGTAGTATTTTATTTACTGTTATTGGAGATACGGTAGTACTAGAGTATTAATAGCATCTGAAATTGTAGTAATAGTGACTGTAACAAAAGAAGACGTTACAATACAGTAATAGAAGCAGTGCCTACTGTAATATAAGTATTATCATCATTATGGTGACAAAAAGGGCAACTGGTGTTGCAGCAGCTGGTGAACCTCTGTTCTCCCTCATGTCTCACTGGTGACGCTGGTGATGGCCACAGGTGCAAAGGTATAATGGTCGATACTGTAAATGTGTACCTTTGTGCATCCGTGTTTCAACCTCAGTTTCCTGAAGGATATTGCTGTAGTTAACTAGCATCGCTGTATTGATCGCATACCCACCCAGTTGTGATTTGATTGCCTAAAGGGGAACCAAAGAATATATCCTACCAATATCTTTTTATATTCGCGGATTTGTTTGTAAATTCTGTCAGTCATCTCCACGCTACTGCACTAAGCAGAGGATCTCACCTTCGAAGACCACAGCAATGTATCTACCTCATCTGCTAGAAAAATGATAGGATGGATAATGAGAACCTTCAAAACTAGCCCATGATGATTCTCTTCAAATCAATTGTTTTCTCTAGGCTGGAGTACTGCTATACACTAACTGCCCCCTTTAAGGCAGGCGAAATTGCTGACCTGGAGAGTGCACAAAGAACTTTCACGGCACACACAAGTACGATCAAGTACCTAAATTATTGGGAACGGTTGAAGTCCATTAATTGGCATTCCCTAGAATGCAGGTGAGAAAGATACATGATAATATTCATTTGGAAAATTCTAGAGGGATTAGTACCAAACTTGCACACGAAAATTACTCCCTACGACAGCAAAAAACTCGGCAGGAGATGCAACATTCCTCCAATGAAAAGCAGGGGCGCCACGTGTACACTAAGAGACAACACAATAAGTGTCAGGGGCCCAAGACTGTTCAACTGCCTCCAGCATACATAAGGGGGATTGCCAATAGACTCCTGGCTGTCTTCAAGAAGGCACAGAACAGGCACCTTAAGTCAGTACCTGACCAGCTGTGCTGTGGTTTGTACGTTGGTTTGCATGCGGCCAGCAGTAACAGCCTGATAGGTAAGACACAGGCAACAGTTAGGCAACTTTATTCCGAAACGTTTCGCCTACACAGTAGGCTTCTTCAGTCGAGTACAGAAAGTGTGCAGGAGCAGTAGAGATGTGAAGACGATGTATCAGTCCATCACCCTTGAAGATGTAGAATTGAGGTTGTCAGTCCCTCAGCGTGGAGAAGAGTTCTGTTCCATAGTCTGAAACAATGTGAACATCAAGCGACAGTGTGGAGACTTATATACTGTCCAAAGGAGAGGTGCAGAGACCTGCCCCCTGGTGGAAACTATGGTAACTAGGCATGTAGGCTTACAGCCTACATTTTGCTCGGCCACCTACCCATGGTCGACCCTGACCATGACTGGCAATAAAAAAAACTCGGTCTCTCTCTCGCAGGAACAGGTCACAAAACACAAAATAAAAACATATATATACATATGTGGACATGGGAAAAAAAACTTCCTACAGAGAGGGAAGAAAAAAAAAGGTGTCCTTCATGGTCTAACGCAGTGAGCATCAATGGGCATCACTGCATGCCTTCCTGCATCTGGACAGATACTGTAACACAGGAGACATCGCTGGGGCTGAGCTGTGACATAACAGGGCACGGTCTCCTCTGGAGCGTGAAGCAGTCATTGTAGTAGTCTCTGCAGGGTTCACTCAACCTGGGGCACAACCTGCTGGTGCCCTCGAATTAGGCGTCGTCAGTAGTCACAACTGGACAGGACTTCTTCTGGCAAGCGACTCAGGACATTTCTCGACTGGTACTGTCGCTGGGGCTATCACTACTGGCGAGTGTGGAGTGAGTCGTGGCAGGGACGACTCGGCGAAACATCTGGAGAATGTCGTAACAGCATACACCTTACTGCAGTGAGTGGGTTAGCAGTCAAAGTGACATCATCTTTGTGCAAGCTGCTCACTGAAGCTGTGACACGAGTCTGACAGTCGCCTGCCGACAGGACAGAGCTACTGCAGCTTGACAAGTGTCATTCTCTCGACAGTTGAAGTTACAGCAGAGGATGGTCTAAGTGTCTTCAGACTGGTCCCTACATATAACTACACTCTGACGGTCAGAAGGTGAAGTGGAAATGAGTCTTGATGGGAGAATCGTCACGGGTACGATTCAGCAAGGCATCACGAGTGGTGAACATAAAGAGCTTTCTGTACATGGGGCTCTGACGCTCGTAACTGACGCCTGAACTGGCTAATGTCAACTGTCAAGCGCGTGGGCACAGGGTCACACCAGGTGACAAAGTAACACACACGAGGTGCTACACTGGTCTGGGCGAACATACTGTGGTCCACACACAGCTGAGCTCAAAACCACTCAGGACACACAGAAAACTGCACACACCTACTGCACATGTGGTACAACATGGTTTACTAGCAAATGACACTTTTCTGTATAAAAATCGACACTAAGCTATACACGAACATGTGAGAACACTGACTGAGAGGAAATAATTGACACAAGACAAATATCTTCTCTCAAACTTCTCGACAATACTGAAAATAAAATGCTCACTCTGAAAACAGAACACTTGACATCGTGTGGTGATGTCAGGCGTGACATCGTGAGGTGATGTCATGGGGTGACATTAGGCAACATTGTGGGTGACTTCGTGAAGTCGGGCAGCATCATGGGTGACAGCAGTGGAGTCGGGCAGCATCATGGTTGATGCAGCAGCATGGTGATGTCATGGATGATGTGGGCAGCAGACCACAGCATGGCTTGGTAACCCAAGTGGCTTCGTTACACCCCACGTGGCTTCGAGTGACTTCGGGCACTCAAATACACAGCTCTGGCAAGAATTCACAGAAAACACATCAGAGAGAGAGTGGGCAGTGGTGGCATACACTAGGGCGAGCGTGGGTGTTATGGTAGAGCATGAAGATTCTACCACACTGGACGCAAAAATCACCACAAACTCACATCTACCTTGCTGAAATAGCCATGCTGAGCTGAAACACAATAGCAGAACAATACACTGAACACATGACTTGAACAATGTGGCATGGAGTCACAAGGACGTTACTATATTTCTTAAAAAAATTCAACAAATTTCAGCCTGGATCTTGCCTGTACCTGTGTCTGAATACTAAGACTTGCAGACACGACATCAGGAGAACTCGTTGAGAGACGGATGCTTCTTGTGTAGGGTGATGAAGTGAAGACAACTTCATTCTTCTTCCTTCCCTCCTTGGGCAACACAACTGATGCGACCGCCACTGTCCACCAATGTTTTCTAAACGATTATTTGCGTCATTCTGCTGCAAGCGGTGGATGAATGATAAGGCTTCGGAGGCTTCTTACTTTATTTGCAATAATGTGAGGGTACACAGGCAGTGTGTTTGTGCACATGGCCCAGGAGGGCCATGCCCATGCGAGGGAGAGAGGAGTAGGCCTGATGACTGAGTGATGACCGGACGAGAAGTGAGAGAGAGACAGGTTTGGGCATACCCACCCAGAGACCTGCTTCTAGTGGAAACTATGGGAACTAGGCATGTAGGCTTACAGCCTACAGGTGTTTTACCATCATCCGAGGACATACGGTGGTGTGGATGCCTCTGACCTAAATTCATTCTATTCCCCATTTGGTGTACTAGCCTCACGAGCCAGTATATATATATATATATATATATATTATTGTAACCACAAACGAGTGTTGTTATTGATTAATACCACTGTATATATATATATATATATATATATATATATATATATATATATATATATATATATATATATATATATATATATATATATATATATATATATATATATACATATATAGTGGACCCCGGTTTACGTCATTAATTCGTTCCAGAATGCTGTTCAAGTGACATTACCAAACGAATTTCTTCCCATAAGGAATAATGTAAATTAGATTAGTCCTTTTAGACCACCAAAAATACACTTACAAAACCACTTACAAAAATACACTTACATAATTGTTCGAGTTTGGAGCAGTACATAAACCGGGGGTCCACTGTATGTATATATCTATATAAATAAAAATGTAAATGTTCGTTTGTTCAAAATCTTAAATCTCCGAAAGTTCTTCACCGATTGCTTTGAAATTTTGACAAACGTTGCAGTCAAATACACGCGTGTTTTTATATACCTACTATTATATATTGCTACCAGGTGGAAGAACTGCGACAGAGTGAACGAGTTCCATATGTAATGCATTCCTGAACACAGCTGGAGGTGAGGAATGCGCTACTTGAAGTTAACTGCTAATAGGCGAAAATAGTTTAGGTTCTCTGCCCCTATTAAAAAAAATAAAAAAATTATTATACAATCCACCTGCAATTGTATTGTATACAATGCCTGATGACCCCGGGAATGACCTGACCTGCCCTAACCCTAATTAAACCTGACCTGAAGACCTAGAAATGACCTGACCAGTCCTAACCCCAATTAAACTTGACCTGATGACCTAGAAATGACCCGACCTGTCCTAACCCTAAACTTGACCTGACAACCTAGAAACAACCTGATCTGTCCTAACCTTAATTATACTTGGCCTGACAACCTAGAAATGACCTGACCTGTCCTAACCCTAAACTTGACCTGATGAAATAGAAACAACCTGACCTGTCCTAACCTTAATTATACTTGGCCTGACAACCTAGAAATTACCTGATCTGTCCTAACCCTAAACTTGACCTGATGACCTAGAAACAACCTGACCTGCCCTAACCCTAATTAGACTTGACCTGACAACTCAGGAACGACCTGAGTTGTCAGATCAAATACTCTACTTTGTGGCGACACCTAAAGATGTTAAAATTAACTACAAATATGCATGTCCAGCTACAAAACAATCAATCAGCTGAGATATTCTCACATCAATTGTTGGAAATTGGGAATGGAAAGCTGCTGGTTGATCTGACCTCAGGACGAATTTCATTGCCTCATAACTTCTGCAACTTAGTGACGTCAAAAGAAGAATTGGTTGAAAAAGTATTTCCCAATATTCAAACCAATTACATATAAGAATCACGATTGGCTGAGTGAACGAGCTATTCTTGCGGCCAAGAACAAAGACATCTACGAACTTAATAATATTATTCAGTCTAACATTCAATGCGAGGCAGTCACATACAAGTCCATCAACACTGTTGTGGAAGCAGATGAAGCGGTTAATTATCCAACAGAATTTTTGAATTCACTCGATCCACCAGGGATGCCACCAACGTACTGCAATTTAAAATCGTTGTGCCAATTATCATGTTGCAAAATATCAACCAGCCAAAGCTTTGCAACGGCATGCGGCTTACAGTAAAAAAATTAATGAGCAACGTCGTAGAAGCAACAATCTTGACAGGACCTTTCAAAGGTGAAGATGTCCTCATTCCTCGCATTCCTATGATTCTAATGGATATGCCATTTCAATTTAAGAGATTGTAATTCCCAATTCGATTGGCGTTTGCAATCACTATCAACAAAGCTCAGGGCCAATCTTTAGAATTGTGCGGTTTAGATCTAGACACGGATTGCTTCTCACATGGACAATTATATGTTACATGTTCTAGAGTCGGCAAACCAGATAATCTCTATATCTGCACAGACAATGGAACAACAAAAAATATTGTATACCCACAAGCATTGTGAAATTAAACATATTAGAAACATGCGCTTTCTCTTTTATTTCTTTTCCATTTAACCAGACTGAGCCACAGCAATGCGTGGCCGGGTACAGCTAGTATATATATATATACAGTATACAGTGGTACCTCGGGTAACGATGGTCCCCAAACTCGCCCTTTTATGTAAGTTTATTTTTAAATGCTTTTGTAAGTGTATTTTGGGGTCTAAAAGGACTAGTCTATTTTACATTATTCCTTATGGGGATAAATTCGTTTGGTAATGGCACTTGAACAGCATTCTGGAACGAAAAAATATCGTTAACCGAGGTACCACTGTATATATATGTATATATACAGTTATACCTCAGTTAGCGATATTAATCCGTCAGAGAGGGCGTATCTGTAACCGAATTTATCGTTATCCGAATCAATTTTCCCCATAAAAAATAATGGAAATAAAATTAATCTGTTCCAGACTTCCAAAAGTAGTAAAATAAAGTATTTTTTAGAACTTTTTGACATTAAATAATACACAATTTAATGAACATTAAAGAAATACATGTAAATATAGTACAATAACATGTCACTTACATTTATTGAAGAGTTGTTGATGTGTGGAGGACGGGAGGAGGGGAAAGGATGGAGTATAGTATGCTAGTGTTTGGAAGGGGAATCCCCTTCCATT